>CM022300.1:414353672-414917184 GCA_011799875.1 Thinopyrum elongatum
GAGAAAGGGGGAAAAAAGAAAAGAGAAAAGGAAAAAAGAACAAAAAATAAAAATAAGGAAAAGAAATAAAAAAGAAAAAAAGGAGAAAAGAAGAAAAGAAGAGCAAAAGTAGAATCAAAGAACGAAGAAAATGTAGAAAAGTAGAAAAAAGAAAGGAAGAAAGAAAAAAAAGGTGAAAAGGAGAAAAGAAAGAAAAAAAGAGAAAAGTAGATAAAGGAGTAAAGAAAGAAAAGAGATGAAAAGTGAGAAGGAGAGGAATGAGAAGGGAAGAAATATGTGAAGGACCCATACACGCGGAAATACGAAGAAAAGAAAAAAGACTGCATGTCCCCATACCCGCGGCCCCTGCGCCGCCCCGCCCCACCGGCCGACCTCGCCCTCCACCGGCGATCCCCTGCAGGTTTGTTCTTCCCCCCTTTTTTTAGTTTTGTTTTTTAGTTTCTTCTAGTTTAGTTTCTGTTTTAGTTTTAGTTTAGTTTTATTTTCAGTTTAGTTTTAGTTTTAGTTTTAGTTTATTTTAGTTTAGTTTATTTTAGATTAGTTTTAGTTTTTTGTTTAGAAGAAGAGAGGAGTAGAAGGAGGAGGAGGAGAAGCAAGGTAGGAAGTGAGAGGAAGGAAAGAGGAGAGAGAATAAGAAGAGAGAAGGAGAGAGAGAAGGAGAAGAAGAAGAGCCGACGCAGCAAGACAAAAAAAAGAAAAAGGAAAAAACAGGCGCCCCGGGACAGGGTTGAGGTTCCCCGGGTCGATGGAACCCTAAATAGCACGTATCGTCGGTGCGAGATACATGTGGCCGTCGGTGTCGAACACTACATCCATGTCCCACAAGTGATGCCGGCGTCGGCGTCCAAAGCACTGTTCTCGGCGTCGATGGCGGTCAAAACCATCGCAAATTTGCCTGGCAGCCTCTGCGATGACGATTAAAAGGCAAGTGTTGAAACTTGAAACACCCAACTGACTCAAGTCGGTTTGGTTGTTGAAATTTCAAACTTGGCTTTAATTCATCGCAGAGGCTGCCAGACAATTCGCGATGGTTGTTCGACCATCATCGGCCACCAGAACTATTGTTGCGGGATGTCGGGCGCCGGCTTCACTTGGGGAAGTGGATCTAGTGTTCAACGCCGAGCGCCACATGTATCTCGCACCGATGATACTTGCTATTTAGGGTTCCATCGACGCCAAGGACCCCCTAACCGCTCTGTTCCGTCTTCGTGCCGATGTGTGTCCAGTAGGAAGTCATATGAGTGGTGAAACTTCCAGATAGCATTGTCAGCTTCAAGGGCACCATAGAACATGTCACCATAGAAAGAACATATCACCATAAAACCTCCCCCCGCCAATTCTTTAGATATAGTTTTAGATATAAATAGTTTTAGATAGTTTACACATTAGAAAAGAAGAAGAAAAGAAAGAAACAAGGAACAAAAGAAGGAAAAGAAGAAGAAAGAAGAAGAAAGGGAAAGGAGAAAGGAATAAGAGGAAGAGAGGAGAAAAAGAATAGAAAAGAAGAGAGAAGAAGAAGAAAAAGAGAAAGAAAAAGAACAAACAAGAGAAGAAGAAGAGAAGAAGAAAGAAAGAAGAAGACAGAAGAAGAAGAAGAAGAGAAGAAGAAGAAGAAGAAGAAGAAGAAGAAAAGAGAAGAAGAAGAAGAGAGAAGAAGAAGAAGAAGAAGACAAAGGAGAGAAGAAAGGAAAAAGAGAAAAAGAAGAAGAGGGGAAGAAGAAGAAAAAGACACGTTTTTTATACTTTCTATTTAGGGTTCCGCCCACGTTTTTGCAGTTTCTTTCTTCTTTAGTTGAATGTTTTTATGCTGCTAGCTAGTGCCTAGTTTGCTGACCCAAAGAAGTTAAAATAGTTATTATAGAAATTCAACTAAAGTCAACATTTTTTATGACTAGTGCTACTATAAATTCAACTAGCCATCATATGTCCACAAGTGCATTGTTTTTGAATGAGAAATGATACTTGGTGTAGTTGATTATCTTCTGCTGCTTATCAGAGATGGGGGGAGCCGCCACCGCAGACTCCGCTCTGCCACACTGGAGTACGAGTTGGATGCTTTTGAGTTCTTCAGTATCATACTTGGGACTTCAGTATCATCCATGAGGCAGTATATAAAAGGAGAGATCTCCCCTTCACCCATCTCATTATGATAACTCTGTTTGGGCTACATCACTCTGTCCCCAAACTGCAGAGGCTGCTTGACACTTTTATGAACATACTGGGTGAAGATCCGCCAAATAATGTGAAGCTGCGACAGGCCGGCAGCGGGTTTCGCAGGCTTGTGGGAAGTGGAGTTGTGTGATCAAGGAGGGCCACATGTACCTATGTCGTGGCTGGGAGAAGTTCTACCGTGCCTACGACCTACGGCAGGGGTACTTCCTTCTCTTCAGGTATGATGACGACGCCACCATGCTCATCGTGAAGGTGTTCAACGCGACTATGGTCGCGTGCGCTACGCTGACGACGATGATGCCAGATATGTTCTGCCTCTTCTTATTCCTCTACATTGGCTTTGTCTCGCATCGATTGTTAACGGTCATTGTTGCATTTGGACAGGCATGGGAGAGCAGCAGCAGCGACACTGGCTACAGCCAAAGCAGCAGCGATCTGGCGTGTAGCAAAAGCAATAGCGATTCTGGCTGTAGCAAAAGCAACAGCAAGGAGGATGATCCGACTGGAGTGGGGAAGAAGAGGAGCAGAGTGGGCATCAGGCTGAGGATGACCTAGCGATGGTGGTGGTTGAGATGACCTAGCGATGGTCGTGCCTGTCCTGCTGAAGATGGCCTCGCGATGGTGGTGGTGCCTGACAATGACCTCGCGCCGGTGGTGGCGCCGGCGACCCACAGCTGGGCGACATGACCACGCCAATTGTGGTAGAAGACTACATCCCACTGCCTCCACCGCCTCGCCGCTCTTGGCGCATCAGGCTGAGGAAGGAGAAGGAGAAACAATGAGAGCTGAACATTGTCAGGTATGTTTGATCCAAAATGATCTATAATACTTAGCTTTGTTTCCTCCGAAATGACATAAGTTAGCTCTAAGTTAGCTCTAATATGCTTAGTTACCTATGTTAGCTCTAATATGCTTAGTTACCTATGTTAGCTCTAATGCTAAGTTATCTCTACTATGCTTACTTTCCTATAGTTAACTCCAAAATTACTTATGTTAGCACAAAATGACCAAGTTTACATAATAAGCTTATAGTCTTCTTCTTCTTATTCTTCTAGTCTTCTTCTAGTATTCTTCTAGTCTTCTTCTTCTTCTTCTCTCTTCTTCTTCTTCTTCTTATTTTTTCTAGGTAGCTCCATTTTACTTAAGTATGCTACTTCTTATAGTCCTTGTTCTTCTTCTTCATTTATTCTTCTTCTTCTAACACTTGTTTATCATTTGCAGATTTGATTTAATTCATGGAAGCTGCATGGATGGAGTGCTTCTTTTCCATTGTGCTTTTATTTTGTATCAATGAAACTTGCATGGTTGGAACTGTTATATGGATGGATGGATAACGGTGTTGGATGAAAATGTGAAACTTTTGTAATATGTAAGGATGGAACTATATATGTGTTGGTTATGTATTATATATGATGAAACTAGTGTGTTGGATATGCTTGTTGTGTTATATATGTATATCTGCGAATTGCTGTCAAATTGAATGAATTAAATAAAACAGGGCTGTACAGGCCCTTTGCCGTTAGCTAGCTAACGGCAAACATGCCACGTGGCAGCTACTGTGATTCCTGGGACTGGCATGTTTGAGCACTTTGCCGTCTGCCAGCGGACGGCAAAGACTAGCCTCTTTGCCGTCTGATGGCTGCGGCAAAGCACGCCGTTAACCCCTAACGGCCTCATCCCCCCTCACTGCCGTCCACGATCTTTGCCGCTGCTGGCCACCAGAGGCGGACGGCACAATCCTTTGCGTCCGTTTCCAGGAAGGGGACGCCAAAGAAGGCTTTGCTGGCACGTGTTCATCCGGACATTTTGCCGTCTGCTGGCGGACGGCAAGAGGTTTGCCGTCCGTGATCTATCCTTTGCCGTCCGCCGTGGGGACGACAAAGAAGCTGATTCAAGTAGTGCAATGGTGGTGCGGCCTCGGAGGAGGAGCCGCCCCCCGCGGGCCAGCGGTCGTGGAGCATCCACCCCCACCGTTCCCGATGGGGGGTCGGAACCTCTGGTGCCCCAAGCCGTCCTCGCCACCGCTTCCCTGGTGATGGCGCCAGCCGACGTGGCCGTCGCCGCCTCCTCCCCAAGCCCTTTGCGCTGGCGGACTGCAGCTCCCTATCAAGCCGGGAGCGCCTGGGGCTTATCTCGGGGTGGTTCCAGGCCAACATGTCACCAAGACGGCTGGGGCCGGGCCGAGCCGCCACTGCGGTAGGCAGGAAGAGGCCGCCGAGCCAAGAGCTCGTGACGCAGCGTTGGCCAATGCTTTGTTGCCGAGGAGCGCCGCGCTGAGGCGGAGCCAAGCTGAAGGCCCTCCCCAGGAAGAACAAGCCACGCACGCCCAACGGCTTCAGCAGCGGGAAGAGGACCTGAAGGCCCGTGAAGCGAAGTCGCCGATCACGACGCCAAGCTGAAACAGGTGCCACGACCAGACCGGAAGCGCGGCCACCTAGCCACGCTGAAGAAGGAGGTGGCTGATGCCCAGGCGTCTCACGCCCAGCACGTCTCCGAGTCGGCAGCCCAACTGGAGGCCAGGAGTGAGAAAGCCCTTGCCTGCTGGGAGAAGAAGGCCGACCGGGAACGCGCGCCTTCCCCTCCCTCGAGCTCAAGGCTCACGCACGCTGCACTCCATCTATAGGGGAGGGTAGGAGGAGCCGCTGGCGACCCCCAAGGATGCCTCGTAGGGCTCTCCTACAACTCGCGGAGGCGCTAAGGGTGCTGCCGGCAAGGTGGAGTCCATTCGGAGGAGAGTGCCGCTCGCTTTTCTCCGTGGCCACGACGTGCGTCTTCGGCCATCTCTACCTTCAGGACCCCGGCTTTCGACTTCAGCACGGTGATCCACTCGATCGCTCCTGAGTCCCGTGCGCTGCCGAGGGGGCCGTGAGGATCACATGGATGTGCTGCTGAGAATCCTCTGTGTGACCCCGAGGAGAGAGGAGAAGATAAAGAGTAGAGGGAGCGGATAGGAGGCAGAAGAGAAGAGGGGAGGAAGAGTGGGTCTCTCCGAAGAGCATGAATTCCATTCATGCGATCTTCTCCTGGGGAATCCCACATGGGAGGTATATGAGCTAAGCTCTATGTGTAGTTGTTTCTTATCGATCCTAGAAATTATTCTTGCGTCGAATCTTTGCCGTCTGCTAGCAGACAGCAAAGAGGGGCGGCCGTTTAGGGCTAGCCCATGTCTCCTCTTTGCCATCCGCTGGCGGACGGCAAAGAACCTGACCTAGCCACGCCGTGCCCCGTGGGGCCCACCTGGCCCTTTGCCGTCTGCCTTCTAGCTCTTTGCCGTCAGCTGGCTGACGGCAAAGAAACAGCGGACGGCAAATAGACTTTTTGCCATCTGCACTTTCTTTGCCGTCCGCTTTGTGGAAGCAGACGGCTAAGAGGCTCTTTGCCGTCAGCTGGCGGACGGCAAAGAGGTGGCAGACGGCAAATTACCAGATTCCAGTAGTGATGTCCTGGAGGGCCTGCTCCGTCGTGAGGGGACGAGAAACAGCCTCTTCCGCCTGTGCAGGAGTCGTTACGACTGCGGCGAGAGGTGGCGTCTCCTAAGTCCTGGCTCCCTCCTTCCTCTTCTTCACCACGATGCCTATCCTGGTCATCAGGAGGGGAGCACTATGGGCACGGTGCCAATCTATGCTAAACAAAAGCAAGGTAAAGGACTTACTTGTCGGGAGCGATCCATGTCCTCTTCTTCTCCTTCTTGGCCGGGGTTGGGACACCCCCGCTTTTCCTTGGTGTGGCCTTGGTCGGGCTTGGGGAGTTGGCGGGGTGCTCTTCGGCCGGCCCCGGCGTGGCGCTGCCGCCTGGCAAGGCGAAGGCGTCACCCCAAGGGGACACGACCTGCAGGACCGTGCCCGCTCCGGCGGCCGGAGGGGTGGACCTCGGAGGAGGTGGCGCCCCGCTCTTCGGGGTCACCTGGCCTGACTTTCGCAGGGCCCGGGGAGTGGCCCCGGACCTCGTGAGGACCCCGATGGAGCGTGGGGATTCCATGGTCAGGGGTTCGTCGGTGTCGTCGTCGGCGTCTACGAAGCTGCGAAGGAACTCGCTCTGAGATGGGGGGAGATCTCCGCCACATCGTCCTCGGTTGCCTCCGAGTCCTCCTCACCATCCTCGCCAGCACTGGCGCCAGAGGACACCAGCACCGGGGAGTTGGGGTGCTCAGGCGACGCGAGCCCCAGCTCGTTGAAGACGGGCATGGCGGCGATCAACGCTTCCCTATCAGCACGGTGGTATAGCGGGACGTGGGCCTCTAGAAGGTCCCCAGGTTCACCCTCGAGCAGGGTGTTCATGGCCTTGTCCAACTCCTCGCCCGTCAAGCTCTCTGGGCGCAGTCTGCTGTCATCCGTTGCGCCCTGGAACTCCCACATGGGGCGTGTGTGCGACTGGAGCGGATCCAGGCGCTGCGTCAGGAACTCCTTCACGAGCATGCCCTCCGTCAGCGCCCAGGCATCCATGTCTGAGGTCATCTTCCTCAGGACAAGCGCCGCCCGGGGGTCGGAGAACTTCTCGTGGCTCCACTTCTCGAGCCGTTCGGGCAGCGCAGTTGGCAGGTCTAGCCGCTCGTTGAGGCCCTTGGTGTCCATGAAGACCCAGCGGCGCCGGAAGCTTTCCACCTTCTTCCCGGCCCTCATGAGCATGTTGTTCTTGTGGACCGAGCCCACCGCCGCGTCATGACTAGAAGCTTTGCAGGCGAAGACCACCTTTCGTCAGGATTAGATGTACTACTTGTCCCCATTCAAATTGGTCGTTGTGGTATCCCTTCCCGCCTGAGTTTCGGGGTAAGAGGACCAAGGCCACTATAAATATAGGTTAGCCCCACCACCATAGAAGGGGTCGACTCATTCTCACCCCCGAGCTTTCACGAGGTTGTTCATCCCCTTTACTAGTTCATCCCCAGCCCCTCGTGAGGCCAATCCACCACAAAGCAGGAGTAGGGTTTTACACCGCAAGGTGGCCCGAACCTGGGTAAACTGCTGTGTTCATCTTCTTCCTTGCTCACGCGAATCCGGCTAGGCTAGGCTGTGGGGCGACAGGCTCTAAGCTTGAGAGGTTGAGATCTTCGCACACGCCCTAGAGTTTGAACCTTCTTGGGTCTGC
Source organism: Thinopyrum elongatum (assembly GCA_011799875.1). Lineage (NCBI taxonomy): Eukaryota > Viridiplantae > Streptophyta > Magnoliopsida > Poales > Poaceae > Thinopyrum > Thinopyrum elongatum. Next base: position 414,360,930 of record CM022300.1, read on the forward strand.
GGAGCCCTGAATCCGACAAGAGGAAACATGTCACCTTTGTGTGCGAAACGACATACGCTGCCCTCCCCCCCTCTTGATTTTTTTACAGAGCCAACATAGAATTATATGAGTGTCGTGTTAAAATTTGGAATTATTCCTGGTTCGTTTGGCCTTTTTATGCATTAATTGAGTTTCTGGGCATTATGTGCATAATTCAAATTTGAACTACAAGCACATGCTCCAGTGCACCAAAGTTGGTTGAAAATCACATGTGTGTCCTTTGGTGAATTTCTAGGTCCCATGCAAGAAATGGGAATGAAATTCAAACATCTGGGCGTTGTGGCTCGGCCGAGAACATTGAGAAACTTGGTTTTTAAATTCCTGTAAATCGAAAACTCGCCTGAAAATCATGAAACTTGGCATGGTGTCATTTCATGGCACCAAGATGCTGTGGTAAAAAATTTGGCCGAATTGGGACAAGTTTTGGTATAAGCTTCTTGCAAACCGGAGCATCTCTGAAGAAGGCTCATGGTTCCGAGAGGGAACATGTCACCTTTGTGTGCGAAACGACATACGCTGCCCCCCTCCCTCTTGATTTTTTTACATAACCAACATAGAATTATGTGAGTGTCGTGTTAAATTTGGAATTATTCCGGGTTCGTTTGGCCTTTTTTTGCATTAATTGAGTTTCTGGGCATTTAATGTGCATAATTTTAATTTGAACTACAAGCACATGCTCCAGTGCACCAAAGTTGGTTGAAAAATCACATGTGTGTCCTTGGGTGAATTTCTAGGTCCCATGCAAGAAATGGGAATGAAATTCAAACAACTGGGCGTCGTGGCTCGGCCGAGAACATTGAGAAACTTGGTTTTTAAATTCCCGTAAATCCAAAACTCGTCTAAAAATCATGAAACTTGGCACGGTGTCATTTCATGGCACCAACATGTTGTGGTAAAAAAATTGGCCGAATTGGGACAAGTTTTGGTATAAGCTTCTTGCAAACCGGAGCTTCTCTCAAGAAGGCTCGTGGTTCCGAGAGGGAACGTGTCACCTTTGTGTGCGAAATGACATACGCTGCCCCCCTCTCTTGATTTTTTTTATAGAGCCAACATAGAATTATATGAGTGTCGGGTTAAAATTTGGAATTATTCTGGGTTTGTTTGGCCTTTTTTATGCATTAATTGAGTTTCCGGGCATTTAATGTGCATAATTCAAATTTGAACTACAAGCACATGCTCTAGTGCACCAAGGTTGGTTGAAAAATCACATGTGTGTCCTTTGATGAATTTCTAGGTCCCATGCAAGAAATGGGAATGAAATTCAAACATCGGGGCGTCGTGGCTCGGCCGGGAACATTGAGAAACTTGCTTTTTAAATTCCTGTAAATCCAAAACTCGCCTGAAAATCATGAAACTTGGCATGGTGTCATTTCATGGCACCAACATGTTGTGGTAAAAAATTTGGCCGAATTGGGACAAGTTTTGGTATAAGCTTCTTGCAAACCGGAGCTTCTCTGAAGAAGGCTCATGGTTCCGAGAGGGAACGTGTCACCTTTGTGTGCGAAACGACATACGCTGCCCCCCTCTTGATTTTTTTACAGAGCCAACATAGAATTATATGAGTGTCGTGTTAAAATTTGGAATTATTCCGGGTTCGTTTGGCCTTTTTTATGCAGTAATTGAGTTTCTGGGCATTTAATGTGCATAATTCAAATTTGAACTACAAGCACATGCTCCAGTGCACTAAGGTTGGTTGAAAAATCACATGTGTATCCTTTGGTGAATTTCTAGGTCCCATGCAAGAAATGGGAATGAAATTCAAACATCTGGGCGTCGTGGCTCGGCCGAGAACATTGAGAAACTTGGTTTTTAAATTCCTGTAAATCCAAACTCGTCTGAAATCATGAAACTTGGCATGGTGTCATTTCATGGCACCAACATGTTGTGGTAAAAAAATTGGCCGAATTGGGACAAGTTTTGGTATAAGCTTCTTGCAAACCGGACCTTCTCTCAGGAAGGCTCGTGGTTCCAAGAGGGAACGTGTCACCTTTGTGTGCGAAACAATATACGTTGCCTCCCCCCTTGAATTTTTACAGAGGCAACATAGAACTATTTGAGTGCCGTGTTAAAATTTGGAATTATTCCGGGTTCGTTTGGCCTTTTTTATACATTAATTGGGTTTCTGGGCATTTAATGTGCATAATTCAAATTTGAACTACATGCACCTGCTCTAGTGCACCAAAGTTGATTGAAAAATCACATGTGTGTCCTTGGGTGAATTTCTAGGTCCCATGCAAGAAATGGGAATGAAATTCAAACATCTGGGCGTCATGGCTCGGCCGAGAACATTGAGAAACTTGGTTTTTAAATTCCTGTAAATCCAAAACTCGTCTGAAAATCATGAAACTTGGCATGGTGTCATTTCATGGCACCGACATGTTGTGGTAAAAAAATTGGCCGAATTGGGACAAGTTTTGGTATAAGCTTCTTGCAAATCGGAGCTTCTCTCAAGAAGGCTCGTGGTTCCGAGAGGGAGCGTGTCACCTTTGTGTACGAAACAATATACGCTGCCTCCCCCCCTGATTTTTTTACAGAGGCAACATAGAACTATATGAGTGTCCTTTTAAAATTTGGAATTACTCCGGGTTCGTTTGGCATTTTTTATACTTTAATTGAGTTTTCTAGGCATTTAATGTGCATAATTCAAATTTGAACTACAAGCACATGCTCCAGTGCACCAAAGTTGGTTGAAAAATCACATGTGTGTCCTTGGGTGAATTTCTAGGTCCCATGCAAGAAATGGGAATATAATTCAAACATCTGGGCGTCGTGGCTCGGCCGGAAACATCAAGAAACTTGGTTTTTTAATTCCTATAAATCCAAAACGCGCATGAAAATCATGAAACTTGGCATGGTGTCATGACATGGCACCAACATGTTGTGGTAATTTTTTTGGCCGAATTGGGACAAGCTTTGGTATAAACTTCTTGCAAACCGGAGCTTCTCTCTAGAAGGCTCGTGGTCCCGAGAGGGAACGTGTCACCTCCGTGTGCGAAACAACATACACTGCCTTCTCCCGCCTTGATTTTTTTTACAGAGGCAGCTTAGACCAATAGGAGTTTCGTGCTAAATTTTGGAATTATTCTGGGTTCGTTTGGCCTTTTTATACATTAATTGATTTTCCATGAATTTAATGCACATAATTCAAATTTGAACTACAAGCACATGCTCCAGTGCGCCAAAGTTGGTTGAAAAATCATTTATGTGTACTTGGCCGAATTTCTAGGTCCCATGCAAGAAATGGGAATGGAATTTAAACATCTGGGCATCGTGGCTCGGGCGAAAACATCGAGAAACTTGGTTTTAAAATTCCCGTAAATCCAAAACTCGCCTGAAAATCATGAAACTTGGCATGGTGTCATGACATGGCACCAACATGCTGTGGTAAAAAAATTTGTCCGATTTGCGAAGGCGCACACATTAACAATCAACAAAGTCATTTTGGAACAAGTGGTGTCACGTTACAATCGGAAACACAAGTATTATTGAAACTGTGGGCGTTCTACTTACCATTTACGTGCCGCCACACGTCCCCTCTTTTTATTGGCTAGGACGTGTCGTGCGGGGTAGCTGTCTGAGTACGGGAGGCGTGCGATCAGACCCCTGCGTGTGCTTATCGGGAGGAGAGCCCTTTGACCTCATCTGCCGCCCACCTCTCTCCCAACGTCTCCATTAATGGCGCCCGAGCCCCTGTTTAATGGCGTGGCTATGTCTCACTCGACTGAGATTTAAGAGAGAAAAAAGGAAAACTGAAAAGAAAATTTTGCACGGATCTTGATGTAAGATCCGACGGACCTATATAGCATCGACTGCGACTTATAGGATGAATATATAAGGACGATGATAGTGGATAATAATTGTCTTACATATTTAGGAAGATAATTAAAAAAGCCACATGCGGCAATGCCCGAAATACACAAGGGCAAAAGAAGAAGGAAGACGCAGACAACGATCTGGCTCACTGATCTCTACTTTCTTGATGCGCTGTAGGCTGTGGAGACTAGTTCTTGCGGCTAGCGGCGATGATCTCTTTCATGTCCTCAATACGCTGCTTGGCAGCATCCACGGATTCCTCCACCAGCCATTCGCGCTCGATGCGGAGCATGGTATTCTCGTCCATAAGTTTCTTAACGATGACGCCCGTCCTCTTCAACAAGGCAATGGTCTCCTCGTGCTCCTTCGCTCTTCCGGCGATCTTCGCCCTCAGCAGGTCGTGCTTAGTGTAGAGCTTCGCCTTCTCCCCTAGTCCCCGGATGACGCCGGTAGCATTTTCAAACGAGGCATTCATCTCATCCTGCAGCTTCATCCAGCCGGAGATCCAACCCATCAGGTCATCGAGCATAGCGCGCATGCGCCTGTGATAGTCCTCGCCTGCTCGCGGGACATTTTCCCAGGCCGCCGCAGCGTGGGAGGACCTCTCTGGTGCATTCGCAGTGTGGCGGGACATCTCTGCTGCTTCCACGGCGCGGCCGAACCAGTCTGCTGCATCGATGGCGCGGCAGGGCCTCTATGTTGCTTCGGCAGCGCAGCGGGACCTCTGTGCTACTACGGCGGCGCGGCGGGACATGTCGGCTGCTTTTGTGGCGAGGCGGGACATCTCTCGTGCTTCCGCTTCCATGCTCGCCTCTCCCTGGTAGTAATCTCTCGACCCAGAACTCATGCGGGCCATAGCAGACACAAGGGAACGATGATGAAAGACTTGTTTGTTTTTGTGGATGAGGAGTTGAGTAGGAATGTGCACTCATCTTGGAGTAGGTAGTATTTATAACCGAGTACTAATACGCTCCTAAGTGGAAACCGTTTAGGTTTTGATCGGTGTGAACAGGTTTGCAATTAAATATAGCGCGGTAGTAATTTGGAATGCGACTGGACGCAAGCTCAAAATTTATTGGCGGTTCTAATTTTGAAGTGTGGCACTATTCCCGGATGGCGTAACATGGGCACGCGTTCTCGGCCGCGTACGTGGCGTTTGCACCATAGGGTGCACCGCAATAGGTGATGTCAGCACACGTCTTGTTCCATCAACCGTGCGCGCTCGTTATTACCATCGCGCACACTTCTTTTAATTAGAATGTGTGCCCGTCTAGTGCACACATGTTGATCTGTCTAACTATTTCTGTTTGTTGTGGCTAATCGCAAACAGTTCATCCATGTGAAGTGTATGCCGTCAATCGCAGACACCTTGATCTGGCTGACCGTTTCTGTTGTGTTGCCTAATCGCAAACAGTTCATTCGTGTGAAGTGTATGCTGTCAATCGCAGACACCTTGATCTGGCTGACCATTTCTGTTGTGTTGCCTAATCACAAACAATTAATCAGAGTGAACTGTATGCCGTATATTGCACACACCTTCATCTGGCTGCCCGTTTCTGTTGTTCTGCCTCATCGCAAATAGTTCATTCGAGTGAACCGTATGCCCCGCATCGCACACGCAACTAAAATCGGAACCGTGTTTGATGTATCCGCCATCGCAAACGTTTTGCATCTTTTTTGACGGTTTTATTACATCATTGTTTGTGATTAATGCATCGCACACAATTTCGTCGAAGGGTCTCTGATTGTAGTGTCGCGTTAGCAGCATCTTGCAATAGTGCATGCCATTACGTCAAGCAAAGTTTCATGTGTTTCTGATCATTTTTGAATTTTTTGGAATTTCAATGCCATGGCACTCGATGCTTTGTGTCCAAGCTTTGACACCAATATGTTTGAAAATTCTGTCCAATTTACTGCACATGGAATTAACTCGCACACAAGCATTCAAATATGACTTTTCAAACCGTTATGGTTAGCTGTTGCATGTACATGTAGTTCAAATTTTGAATTACAATAATTAAATGGCTAGAAAATCACTTAAATGTCTTAAAAAGGTCAAATGACCCCTGAAAGTTTCCAAATTTTGACATGACTGTTGTATTAGTACTCCAAATTTTCTCGTACATTTAAAACACCATCCGTTGCCACTGTACCCCAAATTCATCTTTCACAGCTAATACAAAATATCAACAACATCACACAGAGTTTGTTGTAGGGACCGTTTGTGATGAAAATTTGTGGGTCCACTTAAGTCTTCCTCCATAAGCTTCGCCGACTTCGTCTGCTCTAGTGCCGATCACCCCCAAATCCACGAATCCCAGCTCCCCATTCCCGCAACCCCTTCTTGCTAAGAATGACGCCATGGAAACGCTTCGTGAGGGCCCGTACGGTGGCCGTGTCCTCCCCGAGCGCCACCGCCTGCGCCAAGAGCGCGGCCGTCTACGCCGAGAGCGCGGCCGCATCCGCATTGAGCGCAGCCGCATCCACCGAGAGGGCGTCTGTGGCAGCCGACAGGACAGCTGCAGCAGCCGAGATGGCTGCAGCAGCTGCTGCGACGGTGGCTGCAAACACCAAGAGCGCTCGAGCCGCCGTCCGCCCCGCCGATGTCGCCCTGGCCCGGGTCGAGGACATCCACGCCAAGATCGAGGACGCACACGCCAAGATATTCCAGGCCACCTCGGAATCAAGCATGCAACCCACGTCCGAAAAGGCGGCGAAGGCCATGGAGCACCTACTTCCTCATGAAATCGTCGAGCGGGAGCTGGAGATGCAGGAGGTGGCGGAGATCAAGCGGGACAAGGAGTTGCGCGTGGCTCAGGACATGGTTGAGAAGAGCCTGTCCGTCGAGGAATCGGTGGTGGAGTACTAGCGCGAGCTCTGGCTCAGCTACTACAACGAGTACTACAACCTTGAGGGCGACGCCGAGGACGAGGACGACGACGCGGTCGACTTCAGCCGGGGGGACGCAGAGTCCACCAACGGCGGTATGTCGCCAGGAAAAGTCATTGACGTCTCATCTTACACCGGTGAGGCGTAGGGCGGTGCGGCGGCGGCTTTGTTATAATTATGCATACTTAGCCTTTGTTTATAACGTTGGTCTTTTGTTAGAGCAATGTTTAGGTCAACTGGCTCTGTTTAATACTAAAATTGCTCGATTCAGTAACTTTGGTCTCTGTGCTATAGGCTCTTTTGTGTGCCCAGATTAGCAATTGATGTTAAATTATGCAATGATGTGGATGAGGACAGTACCCAGGAAAATTTCCACCAATATTTGAATGATCAAACTCATCGCATGCACGTGGAGCAGAAGAATCGTTTGCGATGCACACATTTGTTCAAAGTGATTGGTGTCCGGCGGCACCGCGCGCAAAGTTTCCCTCCACCTTTCAAATTTTTTTGCGTACCGCGGAAATATCTACCCCCTCCCCACCCCCTTTTCTCCCCGACCACAAGTCACATTTCCCCAGTTTCCTCCTTCCTTCCTTCCCAAGCTATAGCCGCTTCCTCGCTCTCGCCGTCTCACATCCTACCGCCGGGGTCGCCATGGGCTTCTTCAATGACCTCTCCAGCGGTTCCTCCTCCGACGACGACTCTTTTGCCACCCGGGTATGCCTCTCTTCTCTCTCTCGGGTTATGATTTGGAATGAAGGATTTTAACCTGGCGGTCGATTTGAGTCATTTCTTCCTCTTGTAGCTCCCTAGGACCATCAGTTGCAATGAATGGAGCGGGGTGGCTGAAGATCTGCCTGCTCGTTGTCACCATCAATCTCCATGCATGAAGTTAGTTGCGTTTGAATCTGTGGACAGTGGGAGGAAGTGTCTGGCATGTGCAGAGAAGGTTAGCCCCACTTTCGTTGTTACAAATCATTTGCCAGATGTGATTCAGACACTGTCACTGTACTATGTTATTCTGGATGTTAAGACAGTGTCACAGTTTGTACCTAGTATCTAAAAATGTTGCCATCTCACAATGATGCCATTAGAAATTATTTGGCACTGCTTCAGCAGTTTGTGCAGCCAACTTTGGTCCACACATCCGAGCAGCCAAGCAGTAAAATACTAAATCTTTATGGCACGAAGGAACTGGGCATCAGAGCAACTAGGTGCTCCGGTGTCCGGTTCCCTGATTTTTTCCTCTACATCGGCTTGCCAGTGCAGGACACCGGTGCCAAATGTAGCAACAGTTGTCTTGGCACCGGTTTTGGCATACATAGTGGACGTCCTTAGTGTTATTAGTTCTATGTTACTAAATTTGTGCATGTACACACCCGTTAGTATCAATTTGATGTCATCCAAACACTGTCGCTATGTTGTTGCAGTTATATTTAGCTTCCTCATAAAATGTTCAATTTCTTATTTATAGTACATGACTAAGAACTTGTAGCGTTGTTGTAGTTAATTATAGCTTCTGATGTTTCAGAATTTGGTTGTTGTCTCAGTAGCAATTAATTCATTTGCACATTGATCTTTTTGAGAAGATATGTCATAATTAACCTATTTCTTTAGTTTTTCAAAATATGTATTTGGTGATTTTCTATGTTGCTAGAAACCCATTTCCCCTACAATTGTTACTGATCTAGTTTTAAATATTATAGGATGAACGGAAGTGTTCTTACCTGGAGTGGGTTGATCAAGAGTGGCCACAGTCTTTGAAGATGTGCCTAGCAAAGCCCTGGAGCATGTATGAGGAAGAGAACAGAGGTAGGCTTAGAGAAAGTGTTGTCAACGCTGAAGAATATTTGAAGATGCGGGAAAAAAAAGAGGAAGATGGAGAATGAGCTCAGATTTTTAAAATTAGACTTTGCTAAGATGGTGTTGGCGAAGGAGGAGGCACTTTCCCAGTTGGTCAGTGCAAAATAGGTTCTTACTGAACTGAAAGCAAAGGTGGATAAGACGAGCCTGGCTGATCTCGATTAGGGAAATGAATATATTGTTCTAATATTGTCCTTATGAAGGTGAACTAGCTATATGATGTATTGTGCTGTTTTCAGGTAGCTATCGTACTGTGGTGTTAATATATATTTATGTGCCTGATATGAAATTGGCAAACAACTGTGCGATATGAAATGTGAATTTGCGTAATACTGGAATTATTAATTGTAAACTAATAAATATGCTAAATGGGTCATGGAACTTTGCAAACGGTTCTAGCAGTAAAAGCGGTTGTGATGGATAGCCCAATGCCATATAGTTTTCTTCATCAAATCATGTGTGATGTAGTTGAATAAAAGCAAACGGTTAGCCGAGGCAGAGCATGTGTGATCGTTACACCTATCACACACGAGGCTATACATAAAACTGTGTGGGATATATATACGAATGGAAACATTTTCGCTCGATTGACTGTGTGGGATGTACATATGAACGGAAACGTACTTCTTGGATTGACTGTGTGGGATGTACATAAGAATGGAAACGTACTTCTTGGATTGACTGTGTGGGATGTACATAAGAACGGAAACGTATTCCATGGATTGACTGTGTGGAATGTACATACAAACAGAAATGTTTGTCTGGGACTGACTGTGTGGGATGTACTTACGACCGGAACCGATTGGGCCTATATAATTGTATTTGATCGCTCGCCCGTCGCACATGATTTCATTTTGCCCAGCGTGTGTAACCGGAGGGCCTATCCCCGATGGTTTCTGGGTCGTGTGGGAAGGACCGCCCTATCGCCCACACTCACTAGGCGACGGTTCAGAATGCCGTCGCGGGAAGGGGTTAAAAACCGTTTGTATAGCAGCTCGTTGTACCAGTGATGAGGCAGTTGATCTCGTTTGATTCATCAATGAGTTTCTGGTAGGCATTCCTTGTTGTGGCATTAGCATTATCGGCTGGCTCCTCTGGAAGTGGATCATCTAGAACACGTTCCTTTTTATCGTGCTTGAGAACAATTCTCATATTTCTATACCAGGAGGTAAAGTTTGTTCCATTCAGTTTATCCTTTTCCAGAATTGATTTCAATGCAAAGTTGGGTTGAGCAGGTGGTGCCATTGATCTACAACAGAAAATATGCAATCACTAAGCAATGTGTTTATGTAGAGTAATTCAAGCCTAAACATAAATACTCCCACTGAAGTCAGCATCCCTTCGCAAACTCTCAGTGATTCAGGATCCGACTAGCGCATGCGACTAGTGAGCTTTAGCATCACTGCTAGCCAACATACCTAACCGGTAAGCAACTCCTTGCTAATCGTATCTCTATATGACTCCTATCGGTCGGGAAGGTATCTCATACCCTGGCTCCTAACCTTCTTTGCCACAAGGCCCAAAACCGTTTTGATAGCCTTGTCAGGTTAACCTGATGCAGTGCATGTCCGTGTCCGACACGAACCCTTCAGTTCAAGGACACCTAGTAGCACCCCAATTTTATGAGCCCACCACTAGACGTACTTGATGTGCGAAGGTGCAACATCGGGGATGGCAGTTCGCTTGATATTAACAAGGGATCTTTCTACCATTTTAACATGCATAGAAATAAAGAAGCATAACAATCACAAATAAATATATATTGTGAAATAGTATGGCTCCTTCATGGATGTTCTTCCAGGTCGGCTCCGACTCCGATGACCATCTAGGAACTCCATCTTGTTTGTCACGCCGGGACGCCAAGCCACCAACCTGATCTCTATTATCCAACTACTACAACTTGTAATTAATTTTACATAGTCACAAGTCGACACGTAGGTCGTTATACATTATAATGACAGCACTTTGGCTCCTGCCGGCTGACAAACATGACCCGCAGGCCATGTATAAATTACACACATGCATCACATACACATGAGCCATATTATTCACATCAAACCTGCAAAACAAAGTTACGCATAGAATCGCATTCTACAGGTTTGAGTGATCATGTACGAAATACAAGGCGCTACGCACATGGCGGTCCCTCTAGCCGGTTAGCAGGTGGGGTTCAAAGGGGTAGCGCCCCTCATGGGTGCGGGCAGTGCTCGGCATTTTCGGAAATCACAGATCGCATATGTACTCCGATCACGCTAAATTTTCTGATCTGACCGATCATCGTGAATTCGATTCGGATTTACGTTTCACTGTTAACCCCGATGGCGGATAACGACCGGTAGGGGTCGGTTGTGTCACGACCTCATCGATTCCGATTGACAGAAAACATAGCCACATCGATCCCCATGTGTAGTTGATCGCATCAACCGTGCACATAGCCGATCTCATAAATGACAACGGATCTCATCTACCGCCTTCGCATATCTAATATGCATACGATCTGAATCTAAATCCTATAGCAAAGGCTATGATACCACTGTTGTGTTCTACGGTAGGGTGCGTCGACTGCAAGTTAAAATTTTACTACACGCAAAACAAACAAGAACATGCTACGGGAGATGGATCACAGATCATTACCACTAGACGCGCAGTGCCGTGCAGCGGAAGAAGAGTTGGGGCAGCGCGTCCGCGTGGATCGTCTCCTCCTTGTCCGATCTCCCTCGAATAGCCGATCGGATCCCACGAACAGGTTCGCCGGAGAGGCGCAGGTGCACCGCCTCTAATGGTATCCGCGTGTGCAGGAGGAACACCGTGCGGCGGACTGCTAGGTCCGATCACACAGCCGGCGGCGAGTAGAGGTAGCTATTCGCAACACATGCAAACCCTAGTGACAGCGCCGAAGCGGTCAAAATCGCATGAGTGTGCCACACCTATAGTTTATATAGGCATCCACTGCGAGCTCAACACTTGGGCCCCGGATAGACCCTAAAGCCCAAAGTCTACTTGGTCACGATCCAAGTCCAGCTCGGGTCACATCCGACCAATGTCCTTGTATCTGACCTCATAGGTTCCTTCCCTTAAGCGCGCGACCCCTTAGGTTCTCGTTCACTTGGTTATGAGTTGGATCACATCCGGCTCGGCTAGTCGGTAGCGGCCTCTAGCAAAGCGTGCCAACTCCAAGTGTCTGATGAAGCTGGTTAGGCGAACCTGCACATCACACTTCAGTTCCCTTTGCCACATGATATATGTTGTCGGGCTCAAGGCGAGTCTGTCATCCTTGTGCTAGCCCGATCTCTTTCTCGTTCCAGTGATGCCGACCACAAACCAGATTATCTCATATCCTTGTCGCATGGCCATGCTTATCTTGGTTGGATCACACGAGGGGCCTAGAGTATATCTCTCCTGATCGGAGGGGCAAATCCCATCTTGCTCGACCATGTCTCGCAACATGGGTCTGGACAAGCTCGAAACCTACCTTTGTAACTACCCAGTCACGGAGTAGTGTTTGGTTGGCCCAAAGCATGTCTTTCACCATCCCGAGTACATGCGCCAGCTCAGGTCTTAGGACATAGAACATATGTTGTACTAGAGGCTCACAGATGACATATCGATGTGTCTCATAGTTGGGTCTGTCCGACTCGGACCTTATCTCGACTTGGATCCGACTATGTCGGATCCGACCAGATCCTTCTGAGTCCATATTATCTGGTTAGCATCCAATGCTCCATGGCTAGTGAGACCGAGCCATCCACCGTGTCATATGCTAGTCTAGTCAGTTGCGCGTCCACACAACCCTTTTGACTGGGGACCTTTTAGGACAGTCATCATACAATGTATAGTCCCACAAACAAGTCACGTACTTGTTGATACACATCATTGATAAAGTCCAAGGACTATCTTTATTCATAAACACATAGGAAATATCATCATACATGATTACCTCTAGGGCATATCTCCAACAATATCATTAAGGTAAAACCCAACCATAGCATTAAGTATCAAGTCCTCTTTACTCCCATACGCAACAACCCCCTTACTCTGGTATAAGCTTCTGTCACTCTCGCCACCCACTATAAGAGAATCATGAACATATTGCAGCACCCTACAGTGGGAATCCCTCACGCTTGCGCGACATGGAGGGCATCATAGGACAACACCAAAAAAACATAAAACTCAAACCAATCACGATCATCAATCAACCCATAGGACAAAACAAATCTACTCAAACATCATAGGATGGCAACACATCATTAGATAATAATATGTAGCATTAAGCACCATGTTTAAGTAGAGATTATAGCGAGATAAAAGGTGTTACACCACTACATAGAGGGGGATAAAGTTGGTGTTGATGGTAGCAAGGTTGTTGGTGTAGATCATCGTCACGATCCTAGCCCCGGCGGCACTCCGGCCCCACCGGGAGAGAGGGGGAGAGAGCCCCCTCCTTCTTCTTCCTTGGCCTCCCCCTAGATGGGAGGAGAGTTCCCCCTCTGCTCCATGGCCACCATGGCTGCGGAGGGGTAGGAGCCCCTCCTAGATTGGAACTCTCTCTATTCTCTTTTGTTTCGCGTTCCTGTTTTCTGGCCGAAAACCATTTCTTAAATTCCTGGAGATTCGTAACTCCGATTGCGCTGAAATTTTAACACGATTTTTTTCCGGATATAAGCTTCCATGCGGCTGAAGAAGAGCCCCAACCGACTTACAGTGTGCCCACTAGGCATCACCGCGCGCCAGGGGGGTAGGTCGCGCCCTAGTGGGTAGTGGAGCCTGTGGGCCTCCGTTTGTGTTGATTCCACCTCCCAAAAATCACATGTTCCAAAATAAATCTCTGTAAATTTTTATCACGTTTGGACTTTGTTTGATACGGATATTCTGCGAAACAAAAAACAAGCAACAAACAGGAACTGGCATTGGGCACTGGATCAATATGTTAGTCCAATAAATCATATAAATTGTTGCCAAAAGTATGTGAAAGTTGTATAATATTGGCATGGAACAATCAAAAATTATAGATACGATGGAGACGTATGACCAACCACGTTGCAATGTGATCCATGGATCCACATGCCAAATGATCCTTCAGCCATCTGACCTAGTCCTTATTGTGGGCCTTCATCTGGACATCTAATGGATTCACCATGGGTAAGAAGCTTTGTCGTATCACCACCAAGTGTTCTTCAGCATAAGCCTCGAGAACTCAGTTGTAAAGCAATACCGTCAAATGGGCTTTATCAGTCTCATCTCCGGGTGCAGTGTGTTGCGTGCCAGCAAGGACCGGCTTACCAGCCAGCCTTCCCTTGTGGCAAGAGAGGGAAAAACCTATAAGTCTTTGTTTCATGTATTCGGTGCAAAACTCAACCACCTCCTCCGTGGTATAACTTTGTAGGATGCTTGCCTCTGGATGGCATCAGTTCCGATAATAGCGCTTTAATATTCCCATGAACCGCTCGAAGGGATACATGTTGCGAAGAAACACAGGACCACAATACTTTATCTCATCGACAAGGTGCATAGTGAGATGGACCATGACATCAAAGAATGACGGTGGGAAAAACATCTCTAGGCTGGACAATATTCTTGCAATATCCTCTTGCATGTAATCCAGCTCTTTAGGATCTACCACTTTCTGCCATAGTTTGTTAAACAAATCGCAGAGATCAATGAGTGTGCTTCTTATGTCTGTGTCCATCATTTTCCTGATGGCCGCGGGGAGGATTTGTGTCAACATTATGTGGCAATCATGTGACTTCATGTGTGCCACCTTCATTTTACCTGAGCTCACATCCACAAGACTTTAAATGTTTGCGGAGTAGGAAGAGGGTGTCTTAAATGACAACAAATACTCGAAGAACTCTTTTGCTTCTTTTGGAGTGAAATTACTCTGGCGAACGTGGAGGAACTTGTCATCATCTTGTGCTTCATTCATGCATTTTGGTTGATCACCAAGCATATCGAGTCGTGCACCGTCAGCATCCTTTGTTTTACCTTTAATCTTGAGCAGAGTACCAAGGATGCTTTCACATACATTCTTCTCTACGTGCATGACATCGATGCAGTGGCGTACACATAGAATCTCCCAGTAAGGTAATTGCCAGAATACCAATTTCTCCTTAAACACTTGCCCCTTAGGTGTTTGTTTCACCGACAAAGTGTGTCCCTTGCCAAGCACAACTTCAATTTGTTTAGCCATGTTGTGGAACTCCTTCCCGAAATAAGGTCTTGGGCCCAAAACTACCTCTGCCGTACCATCAAATTCAGCTTTCATCTTTCAGTATGGGCGGTCTTTCCGTAAGAACCTACGATAACGTAAATACACGGTTTTGCGTGAGTTGGGAAGAAATCTACTCACTGTCCTATCCATGCATGTGACACATCCTACATCTCCCCTTGTTTTTCTGCCTCGACGTGTTGCCTAATGCCAGCATATCTTGAATGGTGTGCAGCAGCAACGCGTGTAGATCGAAAAACTCCTTTTTTGTAAGCATCATAACATTTTACACCAGGCTTTTCTTCCCACAATGTCAGCAGTTCTTTTACTAGTAGCTAAAAGTAAATGTCGATGTCATTTCCAGGTTGCTTCGGGCCTTGGATAATCATTAACATCATGATGTATTTTTTCTTCATACACAACCAAGGAGCAAGGTTATATATGCACAGAAGCACCGACCATGTGTTGTGTTTGCTGCTCATATCACCAAATGGATTCATCCCGTCAGTACACTTCCCGAGCCTTATACTTATAGGATCATTGGCAAAGTATTTATACTTGTTGTTGATTAATTCCCACCGAGCCCCATCTTTAGGGTGCCTCATATATTTATCTGCTGTTCGCTCATCATGATGCCACCGCAACCTCTTTGCCTCTCTAGGGTTTGCTAACAAACGGTTCAACCTTGGAATTAAAGGCAAGTACCAAACAACCTTGAACAGGATTCCTGTCTTGATCTCGTCGTCCAATTTGTACTTGTCCTTTGCTCTCCTGTGCTTGTATCATGCATGCTTGCATATGCAACATGCATGCAAATCTTTGTAGTCAACACGGTACAATATACAATCATTCACACAAGCGTGTATCTTCTGGACTTCAAGTTCCAATGGGAAAACAATTTTATTCACTTTGTTCGTGCTTTTGGGGAGCACATTATCTTCTAGAAGAATGTATTTGAAAAGACCTAACAACTTTGTGAAGCCCTTGTTTGATAGACCGTTTGCTGCTTTAAATCTGAGAAGCGCCAATGTGGCACTCAACTCGGAATATTTCTTTTTGCAACCTGGATACAAATCTTTCCTGGAGTCCGCCTCAATAGATGGCAGATCCTTGTACCCAACCATATCTCTATCTGGGCCCGGAAAATCTGCAATCATAGCAACAAAACCTGGCATATCATCAAAGTCATCGTCTGCATCATCATCTTGGTTTTTTAGTGGGGGGTTTGGCTTGTCTCCGTTTTGTTGGTAGCTTGACGTCTGAGCCCCGAGGTTAGATTCAACATTCTTGTGACTCTGGTCGCGGTTTGGTATCTCGCTGCCCTAGTTACCTTCATCCATGACCGGCTCTTCACCGTGTCTAGTCATCCAACCATAAATCCCCATTTGAGTAAGTGGTACTCGACATCTGTAACTTTACGTGACTCTATATTGGTACAATCCTTTCATGGACATAGGATGTAATAGTCATCACAGACTCTCTTCTTTGTCCTTTCAGCCAAATTGATGAACTCTGTCATGCCACTCATAAACTCTGAGATTCTCCGATCCTTCATCCATTCGGATCGTTCCATCTACACCACACGAGGGGTAATTCAAAAAAACATTAATACATGGATTAATTGATGCCCAAAGATGCATGCATAAATCACAAGATTTTATTTTCATAATTTACTAAGGGCGCTCCATATTGTTTTCCAGCCGTGTGATGACACAAATTAGTGACCAGTCAATTTACACGCAGAGTACAGTACTACCCTTAAAAATTGAATACCTTAATTAAGCCACTCAATGAAAAGAATACCTTAATTAATTAGCCGCGCGGCGAACTCCACCCAGTAGATAGAGAAGCGTGATGTCGGGACACGCCGAGACAACATTGTCGAGGAGCAAAGCTTAGTGGGGCAACCGCTTGAAGTTTGAGCTCCACTATCCCACCATCGACCGTGAGGGATGTGCTCCAATCACGCTGCCACCGACCTCAAGGATTGAGCTCCTCCTATCTCCCGCCGCCTACCGAGGATTGACCTCCTATCACGTCGCCGCCACCGACCGACCAAGGATTGACCTCCTATCCGGTAGCCGTTGCCTCGGCCGCCACCGCCATCTCTATCTGCAGAGTGGCTGTTTTTATTTTTTGACGGGTATCCACAGAGCGGTTGTTTACCCTAAGTATTAACTCAATTATTACATCCCCATATGTACCGAGTAGTACATCACATACGGTTATGTCACAGGAACCGTGTCTCACCATGTTGTCTTCCCACACGGTTTGGTGTGGAAATCATGTGTGAAGTTGTAATATCGAACACAAACAATATGTACAAACTGTGTGCCATATACAACAGAGTGCGATAAGTAGTTCCCAACCATTATCAGATCCCCACAGTTTCCCCATTTCCCCCAAATCCCTAGCCCCTAAATTCCCTCGCATGGCGCTGACATTGGGGGAATGCAGACGAGTGGTGTTGATGGTTTCGGTGCGGCTGCTCTGGCTCGTATCGCCGCTCTCGGCAGCACGATGGGCGCCGCCGCCATGATGGCGGTCACCGCCGAGCACTTGCCTAAGGTCATCAAAAGGCTGGTGTACTATGGATCCGAATCGTCTTGTCAGGTTTCAATCTATCCCGATCTTTTTTAGCATGTCCAAAGTAGCCCCCTGCTCAATCCGTCCTGAATGACCCCCCCCCCCCACACACACACCCAGGAAGCGATCAACCACCGAATCCGGAGTATGACTCTAGACTCCCGCAACATGAGTTCGACTCTGAGTTTTGCGCCATCGAGAAGTACCAAAAGCCAAGTTGTGTGCACGGACACACTCTCGCTTGACGTGTATGCACGGAAGGATTCGACATTGGCAGACATTTTCTCAGTTGCCCCTTAGAGGTTAGTGCTAAGTTCATCATTTAAATTGAGTTAATGCCCCCGCTCATCCTGAATACTATTTAACATTGGCAGGGATATGAGGCTTGTGCCTTTGTGAACTGGTTGGATGATGAATGGCATGGCAGGGCTCAGAGTGTTATCACCAAGCTCTCAGAAGATAACGTAAAGCTGAAGAAGAAACTGACTGATCTAGAGTGTATAATCACTACAATGAAGCAAGAAAGAATCAATCACAGGCAACAGATGAAAGCAAGAGACAAGAAGGAACTAGCATGTGTAGTTGTGGTTGTCGCATTAGCCATCTTCTATGCATTGTTTGCAATGATGATTAGGGGTTTTGTTTGATTATTACTGGCTACATCAATAAGTAGAGCTCACCTATTGCTTGCCAACTGTCCTATGAAAATGCTTGTTTCACATTTGGACGCACCAACCCGTGTGCGTAATTATCACATTGAGAACTATGCAACCACGGGAATTTGGAGCGACTGGGTACTAATAATTGCGGTTGATTATATCAATATTCTAACCGTTTGCCAAGGCGCCAATATAATCCGTCAATCCCTTGCTTCAATTGCCATTCCTCTTTTCTTCATACCCCGCTTCAGTCTCCACCATCTTCATCGTCCCCGCCGACCGCGCTACACACTTAGACACACTCTGCAATCTCGCTTTCTCGCAGTTTGTATATGTACCGTAGCCATGCTAAGCACCAGCGAAGACGGCAGTTCTGTCGGCAGTCTGGCGCCCGATGATACGTCAACCTCGGAATCATCCCGCTCGTCTTCCATGAGTCCGGTGTCGAGCCCGGACCTCAATTTTATCCGGATCATGGAAGGGACACCGCCGCCTGAGTCCTCGGACGACAACCAGATGGATAAGGAACTGTCAGAGGACGAAGAAGAGGATGACGATGATGATGACGAGGAATGGTGAACGAGGAGGAGGACGACGAGGACATCAACGACGATGGCGGCGGCGATGAAAAGCCAACGGTCAGCGGCAAGAAGCATCCTTGCCAAGACGATCTCGCGGGGCCATCCAACAACAACAAGAGGAAGAAGGACTAAATTAAAAAGACTGTATATCTCTGTTGCCGTTCGCTCATATTAATTCGTTATCTCTATTTCCCCTGTTAATCTCATCGCAGACGGTTAGCAATACGTATTCGATAGAGATCTTTTACATTATCGCCCACAGTTGATTTCTTGAATTGTGTGCCCTGTCGAGCACACAATTCACAACAAAAAATCATATGCGCTATCTATAATTATCTCACACAATTCTGATTACCAATGATGTCTACTACATAACTTATTCTTGTAGACTCGTGTTGGGCCTCCAAGCGCAGAGTTCTGTAGGACAGCAGCAATTTTCCCTCAAGTGGATGACCTAAGGTTTATCAATCCGTGGGAGGCGTAGGATGAAGATGGTCTCTCTCAAACAACCCTGCAATCAAATACAAGAAATCTCTTGTGTCCCCAACACACCCAATATAATGGAAAATTGTATAGGTGCACTAGTTCGGCGAAAAGATGGTGATACAAGTGTAGTATGGATAGTAGATATAGATTTTTGTAATCTGAAATATAAAAACAGCAAGGTAGCAAGTGGTAAAACGGAGCACAAATGGTATTGCAATGCTTAGAAACAAGGCCTAGGGTTCATACTTTCACTAGTGCAATCTCTCAAACAGTGCTAACATAATTGAATCATATAACAATCCCTCAACATGCGACAAAGAATCACTCAAAAGTTCTTATCTAGAGGAGAACATAAGATGAAATTATTGTAGGGTACGAAACCACCTCAAAGTTATCTTTTTCAATCAATCTATTAAACCACCCCTATAAGTGTCACGAACGGCCCTAGAGTTCTTACTAAAATAACACCATATGACACACATCAACCAACCCTAATGTCACCTAGAAACTCCAATGTCACCACAAGTATTCGTGGGTCAATTATACGATATGCATCAAACAACTTCAGATTCATAATATTCAATCTAAAACAAAAAACTTCAAAGAGTGTCCCAAGATTTCTACCGGAGAAAGAAGGACAAAAATGTGCATCAACCCCTATGCATAGATTACCCCAATGTCACCTCGGGAATCCACGAGCTGAGTGCCAAAACGTACATCAAGTGAATAGATATAATACCCCATTGTCACCATGGGTATTCATATGCAAGATATACATCAAGTGTTCTCAAATCCAAAAAGTATTCAATCCGATAATAGTGAAACCTCAAAGGTAAAAACTCAATTCATCACAACAAGATAGAGAGGGAAAAACACCATATGGTCCAACTATATTAATAAAGCTCGCGGTACATCAAGCTCGTGCCAAATTAAGAACACGAGAGAGAGAGAGAGAGAGAGATCAAACACATAGCTAATGGTACATACCCCTAGCCTCGAGGGCGAACTACTGCCTCCTCGTCATGGTGGCCGCCGGGATGATGAAGATGACCTCCGGTGATGATTTCCCCCTCCGGCAGGGTGCCAGAACAGGGCTCCAAATGGTATTTCGAAGGTACAGAGGCGTGCGGCGGTGGAGTCGAAGTTCCAGGGTTATTTCTGGTGGTTTCTCTATTTATAGGATTTTTTGGTGTCAGTCTCACACGAAGAGGTGCCACAGGGGGCCCACAAGCCACCAGGGCGCGGCCACCCCTTGGGCGCCCAAGTGTCTTATGGGGCCCTCGTGGCTCTTTTGGCCCTCCCACGAAGCTTCTAGTGTCTCTTTCCTTCCAGAAAAAATCATCAAAAAGTTTCGTTGAATTTGAAGAACTTTTATTTTTGCACAAAAAACAACACCACGGTAGTTTTGCTGAAAACAGCGTCAATCCGGGTTAGTTCCATTCAAATCATACCAAAACTATATAAAATTGTTGTAAACATGGCATGAATACTTCATAAATTATAGATTCGTTGCAGATGTATCAACCAAGCTGTTTGCCGGGTATCACACACATCTTGTTACGTCAAATCATTTATGTTCTTCTAGATCATCGCAAACAGTTCATCCAACTGAACTGTATGCCGTCTATCGCACACACCTTGATATGGCTGGCCGTTTGTGTTTTTAGCTCATCACAAACAGTTCGTATGGATCAACTGTATGCCATGTATCGCACACGCAACTCTAATCTGAATCGTGCTTGATGTCTCCGCCATCGCACACAGTTTGTCTTATTGGTGAAGGTTTTATTATAACACCGTTTGTGATTAATGCATCGCACAAAGTTTGGTCGAAAGGTCTCCGATTCATGTGTCATGTTAGCAACATCCTGCAGTAGTGTGTGGACGTCCATATCGATCCCTATGATTACACGAATGACATTCGAGTGAACCTTTGGTTATCATGTGATGTTCCCTTTGCTTTGCGATACTTTTACAAAACCCGAGATGCATCAGTATCCTCTGAGCCATACACATGCTCACTATACCGTTGCCCTCGTTACTGGTTTTGTTCTTCTTTCTCGTTTAAGTGTTCTGGTATCCCCATGATATAGTCACCTGTGTCTGGCCAGACAATAATGGATGCTATCACACCAAGAGGGCCCTAAGAACATCTCTCCACTGTCGGAGGAGCAAATCCCACTCTTGATCTATCTAGCCCCTTGTCAAACTTTCCGATGAACCTGTAAGTTGTCATTATGACCACCGTGTTATAGATGACGTTTGAGCAACCCCAAAGTTCACCGTACGGTAGGAAGTGACTATGATACTCTCATGGTCTGAGGAACTAAAGTCACATGTTAACACTCCGTTTTATAGCAATTGATTTCAGACAATATTATCTCAAAGTATAACAAACAATTTGGGTGGATTCAATATGATTGTTCTTCCATCGTCATACTCTCAGTGTTGTTTTAGGACTATCATTACACTTAAGGATATCCTAAGATCTGGAAAACATGATCATCAACAACACTTAAGCCAATCTTAGAGGCAAGACTGGGAACCTATTCTTTATCGTTTATCATTCCACACATGCATATGAGTTTTCCACCGAATCGCATTTTCCAGGATCATAACAGTTATAGCATGAAATATGAACTCTTAACTATGAAAATGGAAATATAATAATACAATATTATTGCCTCTAGGGCATATTTCCAATAGTCTCCCACTTGTACTAGTGTCGGGGCTACGACACCTATGGGATCCCGAGGGACCCCTTTATGATTCGGCGGGGGGAGAGGTATACGCAAAGAGCAGAACCAGTGATCGACGCGGGAAGTTTTTACCCAGGTTCGGGCCGCTGATTAGCGTAAAACCCTACTCCTGCTTTGTGTTCTTATTGATGTTCTTGAGCCCAGCCTTCAGGAGCGCTCACAATGAACAGTACGTTCAAAGAGCAGCTACGCATGCAGAATGGGCCAGAAGTTCTCCTCCTCTGTAGCAGTTGCCTTGGGCCTCCTTTTATATGCTCAAAGGGGTCTCCACAGTGGCAAAATGTACATACATTGAGGTGTAAAGTAGCTACAGGGTATCATACCTAACCCCTGACGGATTAGGACAAGCGCATTTAATGTACCGTGAGGTGTCTGTTTAGGTGTCCTCACTTTCTCGGGGATGGAAAAAGGGGCCATCCCATCAGCACCGCTTAAGCTCTCCTCCACTGGCGCATTGCCACGCATCCAGAGAAGGACCCAGAATGTCAGGTTTGTTACTGTGCCGAAGCGGTGGCACAGTAGCCGAATCTTGCCGGGCGCCCAGCCTTGCCGGGCGCCAAGGCTTGCCGGGCTCCACGGGCCATTCCGGCAAGGATCTTGCCGGGGAAGCTGGCCTTCGATTTCCAGCTTTGCTTATCTGCTGATCCTCAGATCTCTGACTTGACGATTTCCTTGATGACTTGAATCGACCTCGAGCTGATCCCGGCAAGCCTTGCCGCGAGGACGGCTACAACTGCCCGTGCACAAGTACGGGGTACTAGTGGCCCAATACTTAGTACACCGACAGGAGCCCCCGGGCCTAGGCCATACACGAGTGCGAGGCGTTGTTGGGCTAGGCCCAAACAGTGCACGGGCACGCGTGGCAGGGAATTAATCTGCTCGTGAATATCTTGTTTTACTGTGCCCCCCACTACGCGCACGGAGCGCGTGACGTGGGAAGCGTGCCAAAAAGGCTGCAAACTGTTTCGCACCCATAGAGGCGCATTCATATTGGGGGATAAACAAGGCGGCCCCGCTCCTTCCCCATAAAAAGGAGAAGTCGTGGAGGCGCAAACCTATTCACCCCCCTCTTCTTCCCAATCTAGCCATCGCCATCGCCTTCCTCTGCTCGAGCTCAGAGCGAGACCGTTTTTTTTCTCTTCTGCCCGCTGCTCCCGCGCTCGCCACCAAAAGTTGTTCCAGCGCGAAGACAAGCACCGGCTGCCGGCAAGGATCGTCCCCTTGTGCAACAACTCTGCATTGGGGTCGATCATTGCCTTCTTGCCGATGTTCAACGCCCACGGCCTTGACCCGACCTGGGTCGAGCCAAGCGAGGAAGAAGCGCAGAAATTCTTCGACAATCTGACGGAGAAGCCTGTCCGGCAAGAGTCAGATCTTATCCGCGCCACCACAGATCAGGAGGTAGCATACATCGCTTCCAGAGTGGAGGAAGCGAATCTTGCCGCGGAGGCCGGCAGCGTTGGCTTCACAGAGTGGGAAGCCAGCGATGCAGAGGTGGTAGTGGAGGCAAAACCTGCCGAGGAGAACAAGGTTGCCGGGGAAGAAGGCGGCGCAGTCGCTGAGAACTCATCCGGCGAAGACACGGCCGAAGAGGAGACGCGGGAAGAGCCCTCGCCCCCGAAGAAGACAAAGCGTGTCCTTCGGAAAGCCGCATCAGGCGTCCCGGCAAGCCAACCTACATCGAGCGGCGACTCCCCCGGCAAGAAAGTGGCCGGCAAGACCGGACCGCGGCAGGGGGCCCGTCAATAGCCCGCGCGGCGTGCGAGACCCACATCAGCGACCACCGCCGGAGCGGCAGGAGGGTCTCACACAACCGTGGCGGAGGCTGCCCCGGCGCCTGCCACAGCCAAGCGGCCCAGGACCCCTCCTCCGCCTCCCCACTCAGACATCGCAACGGAGGTCGACTTCGACATCTCCGGCTTCAGTCCAGAGCGGGAGGAAGAAGAGTGAGTATCTGCCACAACTTCCACCTTCCAATCTGCATCAATCCTACTGACTTGCTTGTATTGTTTCTGCAGTGACACAGAAACCTTGCTGGAGAGGATGGCGAAGAGGTCAAGGACTTCTACGGGCGACGAGCCCCCGGCAGGCTCCACTAGCGTGCCAGAAACCGTCATTGTGAGCCCGGAGCCTAGTCCTCAACGCAGCCCCCAGCGCAGCCCCCAGCACAGCCCCCAGCGTAAGTTCATTGTCTCTTTTTCTATTGGCTGGTGCCGAGGCTTTCATTCTTGTCGCTGATATCTTTGGGTTTGTAGGAGAAGAACGGCAACAAGGAGAAGATAGCCCCATTGTGCCTCCTTCATCGACCGCTCCGCCCACAAGCACATCCCCGGCAAGAGATCTTGCCGATGAGCCCGTCCGGATTGAGGAGGAGCCGACAAGCACGGACTCCGGCAACCCACCCCCGGCAACCGGAGTTGCCGGGAGAGGCGAAGCCACTTCTCGACAGCCCGACGTAGGTACTCGATCGCCTCAGAGTGCTAGTTATTCTTTTCCTCTTACTTCTTTATCTTTAGTCACTTCAAAATCCAAAAACTCGATCTTATTCTGTCCTCCTCCTTCGCCCTTCAGAGTTCTCCGTGATGGAACACATGGACGTCGACGCCGTCATCGAGGAGACCGCCAGGGATGCCGCCGCCGAAGCGGACAGGATCACTGCCAGCGAGGCCACCAAGGATGACGTTGCCGGGGCTGGTGATGCTCTTGACGGGGAGGCCGCCAAGACAGCACAAAAGGAAATCACCGAAGAACCTGCTGAAGAGGGCGACAGGGAGGCTGGGGACCATACTAACAGCATTCCTGCCGCAGGAGCGCCAGGCGCTGCATCGGCCACAGAGCCCCCTGTCACTGGCGAGGCGGCCACTGAAGACCAGCCATCAACATCTGAAGAGCCCTCATCCAGCAAGTATCTCAAGGTTGGCGAAAATCTATTCATCAACTTGCCAGGGACGGCAAGTACAGAGGCACCAGCCGAAGGAGAAATTTTCGAGGAGGTTATTGCCGCCGCCGGGCTCGAAGTTGTTGACGATCCCAGTACTAGCAGCGGCAAGTCTGAAGAGGACCAGCTCCTTCAGGCCATGGGCGAGAACTTCCGCAAACTCCAGGCTCTCCATCGTGCCCGAAAAGAGAAGGCGGACTCCAGAATGGCAGTTGTCGAGGCAGCCGAAGCGGATTTTCAAAGGCGCGTTGCACAAATGCAAATCTGGCACGCCGAGGCCCTTCAAGAGCTGGTTGCCGGCCGAGAACAAGTGAGCCAGCAATGGAATGAGGTCCTCCTGAAGCAATCCGATATGGAGAAGGCGCATGATGAAGCTGCTCAAAGGATTGCTGCCGAAGATGCCCTCCTGACGGGGCGCCGCATTGCTCTTGATGCTCATGAAGAAGATCTCACCGCACGTGAGCAGGCGCTCGCCGCCAAGCTTCGTAGCAAGGATGAAGACATTGAAAATCTTGTCGCGCGGCGGACCCAGGAGCTGGAGCAGAAGCACAAGGAGGCGCTCGAAGCTCTAACTGTCAGTCACGCCGGCAAGCTCAAGGAGGCCGTCGATGCTGCCGAAGCTGCAGAGGCTGCCAAGAACGAGCTGAGCGACAAAGTGAAGAGGCTGGAGACAGATCTCGACGAGCACGGCAAGGAGCTCTCGACGCTCAAGGGGGACAGGGAAAAAACCCTCCACTCCTTGGCGGAGATGCAAGTCGCCCTGTCCGACAAGACCAAGCAGCTCTCCTCTGTGGCTGATAATATTGCGGTTCTGGAGCTGAAGCTGACCACGCTGCAGAAATCTCTCGAGACCGGCAGGGCCCGTGAGAAGGCTCTACTCAAGGATCTCCAAGGAGAGAGGAACCTGCTCAAGAGCGCCGCTGCTGCCCAGAATGAGTACGAGAAAGGAGTGGAGATCTGGACTGGTCGTCTCATTGCTGCCGCGGAGAAGCTTACCGCAGAACTGTCAACCATGGGCTTGTCGAACTTCAGATATTTTTCCGAGGAAAGAATATCCCCAAGCGCCAGATTGACGATGTTCTTTGAAAGCATCATCAACGCGTTGAGGGCGCTCCAGTCTAGCCGGGCGACCCAACTGGCGAACGAGACTCGCCGGCTTTGCCGGGCCGTCCTTCGCAAGGTGCTCCTCAAGGTGGTGTACAGCAATCCCGGCATCGATCTCTCCAGCGCACTCGGCCACCTGCCAAAGGATGCAAATGTTGAGGCGCTTGAGAAGTGCATCGCGCCAATCCTCGAGAAGGTGGACTCCATCAAAAGGATCGAAGGCCAGCGCAGGGATTGAGTGCTTCTCTTTTATTCTTGCCGCCATCATCTCATGTAAAAGATAATTAAGTCTCAAGTTAGAACCGCGGCAACTTATGGATGCAATATAATTTGACTATGTTTAGGCTCATGCTAGCTACTTTCCTTGTCTGATTCCTTTATGTATGGAGTTCATCCTACGCTTACTGAAAAACTTGCCGGCGCGCAACCTGCCGTGAGCGCTGGGTGTGGGACTTCAGCAGCCTGCCGGAGGCGCAGCGGCCGGCAAGACTCCTTGGCGTTCTCAGTGCAGCCACTTAAATCGTTGAGCGGACTCGAAACAAAATAAGGGCGCAACTGATTACAACAAGGGTTCCTTCGCGTGCAGATTTTCCATACAAGAGTCGGAATCGTCCAAGGAAATAATTTGGTAATTAAAGAAAAACTTGCTCTGAGTTTTTAGGACTTAGCTTCCTGGCTTTGTTCTTCCTCCGGCAAGCATCGATTCCGAACGTCACCAATTGGCATTCATGTCTCCCTTCCCCCCCGGCAAATGTGTACGCGAGGAATCCTTCTGTCTTTGAGAAAAAGAAAGAAGAGAAAGTAAAGGGATGAAGCCTTGGCGGTTCGTTAGAACTTACCGGGATCAGGTGCCATACAACATCTTAGACAAACATGCATATATGAATGTGAACATGAGAATCAATAAGGGAATGTACAACACTTAAATTTATTCATCTGTGCCCAGGATCTGCGCCTGGCTTTGTACAAAGGATCACATGCCTTGCCGGCAAGAAGGTGGTTGCCGGGAGCCCCCGGCAACCGCGCCTTATGGATAGAACTTGCGAAGATGTTCGATATTCCAGGAATTACTCACTGGAACACCATCTTCGGTCTCCAGGCGGACAGCGCCAGGCCTGGTGACTCGTACTACCCGATAAGGGCCTTCCCACTTTGGCGTCAACTTGTTTGAATTCTTGGCGGACTGAATCCGTCGAAAAACAAGGTCGCCTTCCTCAAGGCTTCGGGCATGAACTTTGCGGCTATGATAGCGGCGCAAAGCTTGCTGGTAGCATGCAGCTCGCACAGCAGCCTGAAGACGATTCTCCTCAAGGAGCACAGCGTCATCTTGCCGCAGTTGCTCTTGCTCGAGCTCATCATAAGCGAGCACTCGAGGAGATCCGTATATGAGTTCTGTGGGGAGAACTGCTTCCGCTCCATAGACCAGAGCGAAGGGTGTCTGGCCGGTGGCTCGATTTGGTGTCATTCTGATTGACCAAAGAACCGCCGGCAACTCATCAATCCAGCGTCTTCCGCACTTTTTTAGCCTGTCAAAAGTTCTGGTCCTGAGACCGCGCAGCACTTCAGCATTGGCCCTCTCCGCTTGGCCGTTGCTTCTCGGGTGAGCAACAGAGGCAAAACAAATCTTGCCGCCAAGGTCTTGGACGTACTGCATGAAGGTGCGACTTGTGAACTGCGTGCCGTTGTCGGTGATGATCCTGTTAGGCACACCGAAACGGCAAACAATTCCTTTGAAGAACTTGACAGCCGACTGCGTTGTCACCTTCCTCACTGCTTCCACCTCCGGCCACTTTGTGAACTTGTCGATAGCAACGTACAAGTACTCAAAGCCCCCGGTAGCACGGGGAAAGGGGCCCAGTATGTCGAGCCCCCAGACCGAAAATGGCCAGGAGAGAGGGATTGTCTGAAGAGCTTGAGCTGGCTGATGTGATTTCTTCGAATGAAACTGGCACGCTTCACACTTGGTTACTAGTGCAGTCGCATCCTGGAGGGCGGTAGGCCAAAAGAAGCCTTGCCGGAATGCCTTTCCGGCAAGCGCTCTTGACCCTATGTGAGAGCCACACATGCCCCCATGTATCTCTGCCAACAGCTCTAGTCCATCCTCCCGAGGAATGCACTTCAATTTCACACCGTTTGGTCTCTTTCTGTACAGGACGTCATCGATGAACTTGTACATAACAGACCGACGGGCTACTCTCTCCACTTCTTCTTGTTCCTCAGGGAGTTCACCTGTCTAAAGGAAATGGACAATGTGCTGCGCCCATGCTGGAGCCTGAGGCTCGACAACTAGGACTAAAGGCATCTCCTCTGCCGGGGGAACAGTTGTCTCGACAACGAGGGCCTGAGGTCCTGTCGGAGCCTGTTGTTCCCCGGCAGGCGTGTTGATCCCGGCAACTTCCTTGCCGGCGGCTCCGGGGAGCTCTGCCGGGAAGTACTGGCCAGAGTTCAACTTTCTTCTCTTTTCTTGCCGCATCGATGGCGCCACGGATGGTTGAGTCAATTGGAGCACAAAAGTTCCTGGTTCCACAGGCAACTTGAGGGCAGCACGCTTTGACAGGTCGTCGACAACACTGTTCTCGGCACGGGGGACATGCTCCATTTGGAGACCGTCAAAGCGTTCTTCCAATTTCCTCACTTCATCTACGTAGGCTTGCATCAATGGACTTTGATAGTTCTTGTTGACCTGCCTGACGACAAGCTGTGAATCGCCTTTGATGACGAGCTTTTTGATACCAAGGTCTGCCGCGATCCTAACACCGGCAAGCAAACCCTCGTATTCTGCAGTGTTGTTGGTTGAACTCTCCCGGGGAAAATGCATTTGGACTACGTACTTGAGGTGCTCTCCGGTGGGTGCGACAAGCAGCACGCCAGCACCGGCGCCTTGCAGCGAAAAAGCCCCGTCAAAGTACATAACCCATTGCTGATCGGTTTCCTTGCCGGGGAGACTTGTTTCTTGAACTTCTTCATCTGGCGTCGGGGTCCATTCTGCAATGAACTCCGCCAAGGCCCTGCTCTGAATTGTGGAAGTGCTTTCAAACTTAAGACCAAAGCTGGACAGCTCCAACGCCCACTCCACGATCCTGCCGGTTGCCTCCGGATTTTGCAAAATCCGTTGCAACGGAAAGCGAGTGACGACGGTGATCTCATGTGCTTGAAAATAATGGCGCAGCTTTCTCGAGGCCATAAGGAAGCCGAAAAGCAACTTCTGCACACCAGAATATCTTGACCTAGCTCCTTGTAACAGAGAGCTAACAAAATAAACTGGGCGCTGCACCATCTTCTTCTTCTGCACAAGTTCTTCTGTTTGCGCAGATCTTGTCTTGCCGGGATCAACCCTTGCCGGGAAAGATCTTGCCGCGTCACTTGGCGGTCCTGCCGCTAATGTTGCCTCCTCGTTAGCTTCTCTCTGCGCTACCAGCGCAGCACTAACCACTTGATTTGTTGCCGCCAGATACAGCAGCAACGGTTCTTGTGGTTTAGGTGCGACTAGCGTCGACGGAGAAGAAAGGTATTTCTTCAAATCTTGCAGCGCCGCCTCCGCTTCCGGAGTCCATTTCATTGGACCTGCCTTCTTCAAAATTTTGAAGAAGGGCAGGGCGCGCTCAGCAGATTTGGAAATAAACCTGCTTAGAGCAGCAACACAGCCGGCAAGACGACGCACATCCTTGACGCGTCTCGGCGCTTCAATTTGTTCAATGGCTTTGATCTTGTCGGGGTTCGCTTCGATTCCCCGGCAAGATACAAAGAATCCGAGGAGTTTGCCGGAAGGAACACCGAACACGCACTTCTCAGGATTGAGCTTCAAGTTGATCTTGCGCAAGTTTGCAAATGTTTCTTCTAAGTCTTGAATGAGCGTTGCTTTATCCTTAGTTTTGATCACTATATCATCCATATATGCCTCCATATTTCTATGGAGTTGTGGCTCAAAACCAATCTGGATTGCTCTGGCGAATGTTGAACCAGCACTTTTCAACTCGAAAGGCATCCGTATAAAACAATACGTACCACATGGGGTGATAAAGGCGGTCTTCTCTTCATCCTCCTTTGCCATAAAAATCTGATGATACCCTGAATAGGCATCAAGGAAGGACAGGAGATCACAACCAGCGGTGGCATCCACAATCTGGTCGATGCGCGGCAAGGGAAAAGGATCTTTTGGACAAGCTTTATTGATATCTGTATAGTCGATACAAAGCCTCCATTTCCCATTCGCTTTCCGCACTACAACCGGATTGGCCAACCAGGTTGGATGAAGCACTCCTTTGACCAGTCCTGCCGCCTCCAGCTTCTTAATTTCTTCGGCAATGAATTCTTGCCGCTCCAAAGCCTGTTTCCTCACCCTTTGCTTGACGGGCCACGCATGAGGACAGACAGCAAGGTGGTGCTCAATCACTTTTCTGGGAACGCCGGGGATGTCAGACGGTTGCCACGCAACCACGTCGACATTCGCCCGCAGGAAAGCAACGAGCGCGCTTTCCTATTTGTCATTTAGGGTGGAACTTATGGTGAAAGTTCCCCCCATTCCGCCCTCCCTGGCAGGCACCTTCTTGGTTTCCGGTGGGGCGGCCTTGGACTTCTTGTTCTTGCCGGTGGAACTCTCTAGTACGTCCTCGACGGAAGCGCAGCACTCCGAGGAGGTGCGCTTGCCGGAGTTTGCGCCAAGGTTCCTGCCGGTCTTCTTCTTCCCCCCGGGAGCTCCAGCGGCAGGAGCAGATGCCTTGATGGCAGGTGCTGCAACTGCTTCCCGGTAAAGTTGGTCGGCACAGATGAGCGTATCCTTCTTATCGAATGGATAGTGATGACGCTCAACGGCCCGGGTATCTTCAAAACATTGTAAGCGTAGTGTGACGCCGCCATAAACTTAGCCAGCGCTGGCCGACCAAGGATCCCATTGTATGACATGGGGATCTTAGCGACATCAAACACCACCTTTTCGGTCCTGAAGTTAAACTCGCTGCCAAATGTTACCGGCAGCGTGATCTTGCCCTTAGGCTGTGTTCTTCCCGGGTTGACCCCTTGAAACGTACCCGTTTCCTCGAGGTCTTCGTCGGGAATCTGAAGCTTTGTGAGCACATCTGGTGAGATTAAGTTTAGGCCGGCCCCGCCGTCAACTAACATCTTCGTCACCTTGAGGTTGCGAATTGTTGGGGAAACCAACAATGGCAAACACCCGACCGCAGTTGTGCGATCAGGGTGATCCTCGGCGTCAAAGATGATAGGCGTGCTGGACCACTTCAGAGGCCTACACGCATCGGGGGATGGCTCTGCCGCATTAACCTCCCGCATCCACTGTTTAAGTTGGCAGTG
The DNA here is from genome assembly GCA_011799875.1 of Thinopyrum elongatum. Taxonomy (NCBI): domain Eukaryota; kingdom Viridiplantae; phylum Streptophyta; class Magnoliopsida; order Poales; family Poaceae; genus Thinopyrum; species Thinopyrum elongatum. Next base: position 414,392,159 of record CM022300.1, read on the forward strand.
GGAAGAATGCAGCGAGGCACCCCCATCAATGCACATAGCCTCCGTAGCCTTCTGGAATTCCTGCTCACTGGATTCGTCATCTTCCTCATCATCATCTCCTTCTTTATCTCGGCCCCGAGTGGGCCGATCCTTCTGTTGCTTGGCCTTGCCGCGGCGACCCCCTCGGCCACCGCGTTTCTTGCCGGACCCCTCAGCACCATCTTGGGCCTTCTCCTTGTCTCGCCTCTCGTATTCGGCCTTCTGCTTCTCGGCAAGCTGCTCAACTTGCCGGCAGTTCTGGAGATCGTGGCCCTTAGTGCGATGGATCTTGCAATACTGCTTGCCGGAGTTCTCTGACCTGTCGGCAGCCGCCAAGGCCTGACAGGAAGGGCACCCGGCAAGATCCTTGCCGGGGTCGCCAACCTTGGCCTTCTTGGCGGCGCCAGGGTTGCCAGATTCCTCAACGGCAAGCACGGCCTTGCCTCCGCGCTTCCTGTTTCGCCGCCGGCCTTTCCTTGACGGAGCCGCGGCACCTTCTTCTTCTGAGTCGCCTGCCGCACCAACAGCCTCACCGGGGAGTTTCCTCCCCTCTTCAGCTCGAGCGCACTTTGTCGGCCAAAGTGTAAAGCTCGGCAATACTCCTGACTTTGTTCATTGCCAACTCTTCCCACATCCTGCGGTTACGCACGTTCTGATGGAACGCGCTAATGACAGTGGCAGGATGAACGTCAGGAATATTGTATTGCACCCGGCTGAATCTCTGCATAAACTTGCACAGGGACTCGCCCTCCTTCTGAGGGATGATGTGCAAATCACTTTCTTGGCCAGGAGCTTGGTGGCCTCCAACAAAGGCGCCAACAAACTGATGGCACAGATCTGACCAGGAAGAAATAGAATCCTCCGACAGATGCATCAACCACGACCTGACATTGGGTTTGAGCACCAACGGGAAGTAGTTGGCAAGTATCTTGTCATCCCGGCCCCCGGCAGCTTGCACCGCAATGGTGTAGATGCTCAGGAACTCCGAGGGATGGGTCTTGCCGTCATATTTCTCCGGGACCTCTGGCTTGAAGGTTCAGAGATTGGGCCACTGGACTTGCCGCAGCTCACTAGTAAACGCTGGAGGTCCTACCTCGTAAGGCAAGTCTCCTACGTTCCCTGGCGCAGGCTCGTCGACAACCGGCCCCGCACGCTTATCAGACTGATAGCGCGCTTCTCGTCGCCGCTCGATGGTTGTTCGAGCGTCCTCCTTGCCTCGTTCCTGGAGAACCAGACGCTGATCACGGCGCATCCATGGATCGGACGACGCCGTGGAAACTTCTTCATGGCGGTCGACTTGCTGAGTCATCGGCCGCTGCTGACGCCGCGGAGGAGAGTGCACCGTAGTTGCACCACCCCCGGTTTTCTCTGCACCGGCTCGCGTCGGATCGATGGGCCTCCGCTGAGAGGGCCCAGCCTCTTGCGGTCCATCCTTGTTAGCGAAGCCGATAAGGCTCTGGATAGTAGCTCGCCACTCCTCCATCTTCTCCGGGGCGGGAGGAAAATCGAGGAGCAGCTGTGCACGCGCCAAGGCTTCCGCTGGCGTAGGTGGCGGCGACAAGTGCGAGGTACGTGAGGTGCTCTGACTCCTAACTAAGTTAGAAGGAGCACCGCCACGGTCGCGCGACCGTGCACCACCTTCGCCGGCAGCTCGGTGTGCATGCTGGTCCCGCGCATCTTGGGATCTATGCGCAGGAGCCTTTTCGTGGGGACGCCCCGAACCACCAGCGCCATGATGTCGCTCATCTCGCACGACCTGGATAGGTTGCGAGGCTTGCGCCGGCGTGGGAGCTCCAGCAGGCGCCCTTCGATCCCTAGAGTTAGTTGTGCCACCCGTAGGCAACACAGCACCATCTCTAGATCCAGCGGCGCGCAAGTTACCACTGCCACTGCGAACGATACCGCTCGCTTGGCTTGGGTCACCAGAACGCCGCGGGGGTTCTAGTCCTCTTCCTTCTGCACCCACACCATCGCCTGTCTGCGAAGGCGCAGGCAAAACGGACCCGGACGGTTGTGCTGTCGCAGCGTTCTTCTTCTTGGGCGGCATGGTGATGAAGATGATGAAGGAACTAGGGCGTCGACCACCAGTTCAGGTTCACGCAACCTTCAATCCCCCTACCTGGCGCGCCAAAGATGTCGGGGCTACGACACCTATGGGATCCCGAGGGACCCCTTTACGATTCGGCGGGGGGAGAGGTATACGCAAAGAGCAGAACCAGTGATCGACGCGGGAAGTTTTTACCCAGGTTCGGGCCGCTGATCAGCGTAAAACCCTACTCCTGCTTTGTGTTCTTATTGATGTTCTTGAGCCCAGCCTTCAGGAGCGCTCACAATGAACAGTACGTTCAAAGAGCAGCTACGCATGCAGAATGGGCCAGAAGTTCTCCTCCTCTGTAGCAGTTGCCTTGGGCCTCCTTTTATATGCTCAAAGGGGTCTCCACAGTGGCAAAATGTACATACATTGAGGTGTAAAGTAGCTACAGGGTATCATACCTAACCCCTGACGGATTAGGACAAGCGCATTTAATGTACCGTGAGGTGTCCGTTTAGGTGTCCTCACTTTCTCAGGGATGGAAAAAGGGGCCATCCCATCAGCACCGCTTAAGCTCTCCTCCACTGGCGCGTTGCCACGCATCCAGAGAAGGACCCAGAATGTCAGGTTTGTTACTGTGCCGAAGCGGTGGAACAGTAGCCGAATCTTGCCGGGCGCCAAGGCTTGCCGGGCGCCACGGGCCATTCCGGCAAGGATCTTGCCGGGGAAGCTGGCCTTCGATTTCCAGCTTTGCTTATCTGCTGATCCTCAGATCTCTGACTTGACGATTTCCTTGATGACTTGAATCGACCTCGAGCTGATCCCGGCAAGCCTTGCCGCGAGGACGGCTACAACTGCCCGTGCACAAGTACGGGGTACTAGTGGCCCAATACTTAGTACACCGACAACTAGAGTTAATAATCTAGTTGCACGGTCTATTTTAACACCTACGGCCTATCTGGTGTTGCTCATGCCTTGCTTGTGGAGTCTTAGTCATCAGTTTTCACACATTGAAAACCATGTAATATTTGTGTTAATCATATCTATTTTTTATGTAGGATCTTGATTCCTTTTGCTTTTGAGCAATGTAACTATTATTCACAAGACCTTCTTCATTTATATCAGTCATGAAGTTGGTGTTTGTGTAAACATTTACAACAACCTTCTTCATTTCCTTTATCCTTCTGAGGTACTTTATTATATTAACAACTACCTAGTGAGCCAATCGAGGATCACTTTGGTACCTGCTACTACCACTTAATACATAGAAACATTTGGCATTATACATATCATAACATTCATGATGGATTCAATAATCCACTCACTGGTATAGCAAGCTGCTATACAAACGGTTTTTAACCCCTTTCCGCGATGTCATTTTGAACCGCCGCCTAGTGAGTGTGGGCGATAGGGGGGGTCCTTCCCACACGACCCAGAAACCATCGAGGATAGGCCCTCCAGTCATACACGCTGCGCAAAATGAGCTCATGTGCGATCGGGCTAGTCATCGCATACAATTATACAGGCCCAATTGTTTCCATTCATAGGTACATCCCACACAGTGATTCCCATAGAAACGTTTCCCTTCGTCTGCACAACCCACACAGTCAATCCACGAGAAACATTTCCGTTCGTCTGCACATCCCACACAGTTTTATGTATAGCCTCATGTGTGATAGGTGTAACGATCATACATGCTCTGCCTCCGTTAACCGTTTGCTTTATTCAAATATATCACACACGGTTTGATGAAGAAACCTGTATGCCATTGGGCTATCCATCACAACCACTTTTACTGCTAGAACCGTTTGCAAAATTCCATGACTCATTTAGCAGGTTTATTAGTTTACAATTAATAATTCCAGTATTACGCAAATTCACATTTCATATCGAACAGCTGTTTGCCAATTTCATATCAGGCACATAAATATATTTTAACATCATAGTACGATAGCTACCTGAAAACAACACAGTACAGCATATAGCTAGTTCACCTTCATAAGAACAATATTAGAACAATATATTCATTTCCCTAATCGACTGATGCATGATCAGACAGGTTCGTCTTCTCCACCTCTGGTTTCAGTTCAGTAAGAACCTATTTTGCACTGACCAACTGGGAAAGTGCCTCCTCCTTCACCAACACCATCTTAGCAAAGTCTAATTTAAAAAATCTGAGCTCATTCTCCATCTTCCTCTTTTTTTCCCACATCTTGAAATATTCTTCAGCGTTGACAACACTTTCTCTAAGCCTATCTCTGTTCTCTTCCTCATACATGCTCCAGAGCTTTGCTAGGCACATCTTCAAAGACTGTGGCCACTCTTGATCAACCCACTCCAGGTAAGAACACTTCCGTTCATCCTATAATATTTAAAACTAAATCAGTAACGATTGTAGGGAAAATGGGTTTCTAGCAACATAGAAAATCACCAAATACATATTTTGAAAAACTGAAGAAACATGTTAATTATGACATATCTTCTCAAAAAGATCAATGTGCAAATGAATTAATTGCTACTAAGACAACAACCAAATTCTAAAACATCAGAAGCTATAATTAACTGCAACAATGCTACAATTTCTTAGTCATGTACTATAAATAACAAATTAAACATTTTATGAGGAAGCTAAATATAACTGCAACAGGATAGCGACAGTGTTTGGATGACATCAAATTGATACTAACGGGTGTGTACATGCATAAATTTAGTAACATAGAACTAATAGCACTAAGGTCGTCCACTATGTATGCCAAAAGCGGTGTCAAGACAACTGTTGCTACATTTGGCACCGGTGCCTTGCACTGGCGAGCCGATGCAGAGGAAAAAATCAGGGAACCGGACTCCGGAGCACCTAGTTGCTCTGATGCCCAGTTCCTTCGTGCCATAAAGTTTTAGTATTTTACTGCTTGGCTGCTCAGATGTGTGGACCAAAGTTGGCTGCACAAACTGCTGAAGCGGTGCCAAATAATTTTCTAATGACACCGCTGATGAGATGGCAACATTTTTAGATACTAGGTAGAAACTGTGACATTGTCTTAATCACATCCAGAATAAAATCACAGTGACAATGTCCGAATCATATCTAACAAATGATTTGTAACAACGAAAGTGGGGCTAACCTTCTCTGCACATGCCAGAAACTTCCTCCCACTGTCCATAGATTCAAGCGCAACTAACTTCACGCATGGAGATTGATGGTGACAACGAGCAGGCAGATCTTCAGCCACCCCGCTCCATTCGTTGCAATTGATGTTCCTAGAGAGCTACAAGAGGAAGAAATGACTCAAATCGACCGCCGGGTTAAAATCCTTCATTCCAAATCATAATCAGAGAGAGAGAAGAGAGGCATACCCAGGTGGTGAAAGAGTCATCATCGGAGGAGGAACCGCTAGAGAGGTCATTGAAGAAGACCATGGCGAGCACGACAGTCGGATGCGAGATGGCGATAGCGAGGAAGCGGCTATAGCTTAGGAAGGAAGGAAGGAGGAAACAGGGGAAATGTGACTTGTGGTCAGGGATAAAAGGGGGTGGGGAGGGGTGGGGGAGTTAGATTTTTCGGCGGTCGGCCAAAAATTTCTAAAGGTGGAGGGAAACTTTGCACGCGGTGCCACCGGACACCATTCACTTTGAACGAATGCGTGCATCGCAAACGATTCTTCTGCTTTACGCGCAATGAGTTTGATCATTCAAATTTTGGTGGAAATTTCCCTGGGTACTATCCTCATCTGCGTCATTGCATAATTTAACATCGCTTGCTAATTTGGGCACACAAAAGAGCCTACAGCACACACACCACACTTACTGAATCAAGCAATTTTAGTAATTAAACAAAGCCAGTTGACCTAAACATTGCTCTAACAAAAGACCAGCATTATAAACAAAGGCTAAATACGCATAATTTTAACAAAGCCGCCACCGCGCCGCACTATGCCTCGCCGGTGTAAGATGAGACGTCGATGACTTGTCCTGGCGACATGCCGCCGTTGGTGGACTCCGCGTCCCCCCGGCTGAAGTCAACTGCGTCGTCGTCCTCGTCCTCGGCGCCGCCCTTAAGGTTGTATCACTCATAGTAGTGGCTGCGCCAGAGCTCGCGTTGGTACTCCACCACCGATTCCTTGACGGACAGGCTCTTCTCTACCTCGTCCTCAGCCACGCGCAACTCCTCCTCCCGACGCTCCTTGATCTCTGCCGCCTCCTACATCTCCAGCTCCTGCTCGGCGATCTCATGGGGAAGCAGGTGCTCCATGGCCTCCGCCGCCTTTTCGGACATGGGTTGCATGCTGGATTCTGAGGTGGCCTGGAATATCTTGGTGTGTGCGTCCTCGATATTGGCGTGGATGGCCTCGACCCGGGCCAGGGCGACATCGGCGACACGGATGGCAGCTCGAGCACTCTCGGCGTTTGCAACAGCCGTCTCGGCTGCTGCGGCTGCCCTGTCGGCTATCGCAGACGCCCTCTCGGCAGATGCGGCCGCGCTCTCGGCGCAGGCAACGGCTCTCGGGGAGGACTCGGCCACCGTACGGGCCCTCACGAAGCGTTTCCATGGCGTCATTCTTTGCAAGAAGGGGTTGCAGGAATGGGGATCGGGGATTCGTTGATTCGGGGGGTGACCGACACTAGAGCAGACGAAGCTTATGGAGGAAGACTTAAGTAGACCCACGAATTTTCATCGCAAACGGTTCCTACAACAAACTGTGTGTGATGTTGTTGATATTTCGTATTAGCTGTGAAAGACGAATGTGGAGTACAGTGGCAACGGATGGTGTTTTAAACGTACGAGAAAATTTGGAGTACTAATACAACTATCATGTCAAAATTTGGAAACATTCAGGGGTCATTTGATCACTGCAATTCAAATTTGAACTACATGTACATGCAACATCTAACCATAACGGTTTGAAAAGTCATATTTGTATACTTGTGTGCGGGTTAATTCCATGTGCAGTAAATTGGACGGAATTTTCAAACATATTGGTATCACGGCTCTTGGACACAGAGCATGGAGTGCCATGGCATTTAAACTCCAAAAAATTAAAAAATGATCAAAAATACATGTAACCTTGCTTGACGTAATGGCATGGCACCAAGATGGTGTGGTAAAAAATTGGCTTGTTTGACGAAAGTTTGGACACACACCCCTCACAAATCGGAGCAACTCACTAGAAGGCTCGTGGTTCCGAGAGGGCACAATGCATGTTTGATGACGAACTGGCGTTAGCTTCCTCTTATGGCCTTCAAAAGTTTTCTACAGTTAATGTGCACTAATACAACTGTCATGTCAAAATTTGGAAAATTTCAGGGGTCATTTGACCTTTTTAAGACATTTAAGTGATTTTCTAGCCATTTAATGACCGTAATTCAAATTTGAACTACATGTACATGCAGCAGCTAACCATAACGGTTTGAAAAATCATATTTGTGTACTTGTGCGCGAGTTAATTCCATGTGCAATAAATTGGACAAAATTTTCAAACATATTGGTGTCACGGCTTGGACACAACATCGAGTGCCATGGCATTTAAATTCCAAAAAATTCAAAAATGATCAGAAATACATGAAACCTTACTTGACGTAATGGCATGGCACCAAGATGGTGTGGTAAAAAAATTGGCTTGTTTGACGAAACTTTGGACACACACCCCTCACAAACCGGAGCTACTCACTAGAAGGCTCGTGGTTCCGAGAGGGCATAATGCATTTTGATGACGAACCGACGATAGCTTCCTCTTATGGCCTTTAAATTTTTCTACAGTTAACGTGCACTAATATAACTATCATGTCAAAATTTGGAAAACTTCAGGGGTCATTTGACCTTTTTAAGACATTTAAGTGTTTTTCTAGCCATTTAATGACCGTTATTCAAATTTGAACTACATGTACATGCAATAGCTAACCATAACGGCTTGAAAAATCATATTTGTGTACTTGCATGCGAAGTTAATTCCATGTGCAGTAAATTGGAAGGATTTTCAAACATATTAGTGTCATGACTTGAACACAAATTAAGCATCGAGTGTCATGGCATTTAAATTCTAAAAAATTCAAAAATGATCAGAAACACATGAAACCTTACTTGACGTAATGGCATGCCACCAAGATGGTGTGGTAAAAAAATTGGCATGTTTGACGAAAGTTTGGACACACACCCCTCACAAACCAGAGCAACTCACTAGAAGGCTCGTGGCTCCGAGAGGGCACAATGCATGTTTGATGACGAACCGGCGATAGCTTCCTCTTATGGCCTTCAAAAAATTTCTATAGTTAACGTGCACTAATACAACTTTCATGTCAAAATCTAGAAAATTCTAGGGGTCATTTGACCTTTTTAAGACATTTAAGTGATTTTCTAGCCATTTAATGACCGTAATTCCAATTTAAACTGCAAGTACATGCAACAGCTAACCATAATGGTTTGAAAAATCATATGTGTGTACTTGTTGTGTGCGAGTTAATTCCATGTGCAGTAAATTGGAAGGAATTTTCAAACACATTGGTGTCACGGCTTGGACACAAAGCATGGAGTGCCATGGCATTTAAATTCCAAAAAAAAGATCATAAATACGTGAAACCTTACTTGACGTAATGGCATGGCACCAAGATGGTGTGGTAAAAAAAAATGGCCTATTTGACGAAAATTTGGACACACACCCCTCACAAACCGGAGCAACTCACTAGAAGGCTCGTGGTTCTGAGAGGGAACAATGCATGTTTGATGATGAACCGACGATAGCTTCCTCTTATGGCCTTCAAAAAAAATTCTACAGTTAACATGCACTAATACAACTGTCATGTCAAAATTTGGAAAATTTCAGGGGTCATTTGACCTTTTTAAGACATTTAAGTGATTTTCTAGCCATTTAATGACTGTAATTTAAATTTGAACTACATGTACATGCTATAGCTAACCATAACGGTTTGAAAAATCATATGTGTGTACTTGTTGTGTGCGAGTTAATTCCATGTGCAGTAAATTGGAAGGAATTTTCAAACATATTGGTGTCACGGGCTTGGACACATGCATGGAGTGCCATGGTAACATAAAATAAGCATTCGTGCCTTATACGAGGAAAGAAAATGTAAATATCTGGCAAGACAACCAGACCCCACATGATTGGCACTCTATTTTTTGCCTGGAGGTTTGGAAGGTGAGTGAAGCGGGTTATTAATCAGACGTGGTTCTGTATTGGAAACCGTCAGCTATTAAGTTCACACACAGCTTTTGCTGTGGGAATCGTGTGCAATTTAAACTACAGTACTCGTAAATTCCGGTGATCGGCGTGTGTACTGGTCCCGTCGATCTAGATTCCGGCTGCCAATAAATACTACCTTGCTCACGTCGTCCCGCCTGCATTCTCATCTACATCCTCCCCTCACTCGCCCTCTCTCTCTCTCTCTCAAATTCAGCCATGGCGCCGCCGATCTGCCCACGAGCTGACGAGGAGGCGCCGCCCCCCGAGGTCGTTCGGTCAAAGAGCAGTGACGAGGAGGACCCCTACGGGCCGTCGGACGAGGTTGCGCCGGACCCCCAACTTTGGAGTGGTTTTGGGCCAGTACAATCTTTGTCTGTGGAAGTCGCCGCCGCCGGCTGAGAAAGCCAGGCAAGTGGCATTCAAGAAGGAGATGGCAGAGGAGGAAGCCAGGTACCAGGTGGCCTGTGAAGCTCATGAGGCCGCCTGGAAAAAGGAGGTGGTGGAGCTTTGGGGTTGGCCGCATCGTCGTACGGAGGAGGTGTATGAAGACGGGTACTTCGCGAGGAAGGTCAAAGGCGCTAGGCGCCTCACTGCTGTGTGGAGGTGGGCCAATAAGCTCCAGCGTGCCACCGATGAGGAGCTCCAGTGGGCAACTAACAAAATGGTAAGATCGTTCGCGCTCAACAGCTAACAAGAGCCAGATCGGTACGTCAAGCGCTGCGAGGCGGAGGAGGCGGAGTACTGCCTCCGCGTTGGGAAGACGCCGCACACCAGGGAGCTGCTGGCAAGCGGCTGCCGGAATACTGCCCCCAGGAGGGATTATTAGTTTTAGTATTGTTCGTTTTCAATTTTATGTATTGTACATAGTAGTTAAGTATCATCATGTATAAGTGATTATATTATATATATTCTGTGATGAACTAATGAACAATTAATATATATTATGAATTCCATTTTTCTATCTGTTTTTGTATACTAATTTGTATCTAGCTGTTATCCTCCACATATATATACATAATGGAAAAGCATATATACACACATTGAAACAGAACATATAAGAACGGAAAACAGAGAACACACATTGAAACAGAGCAATATTATGATTGTTGTGAATGCATAGCAATCCACGTCGAAACGACTCACCAAAATAAAACGCATCCATGACCAGCAGCCCTTGCCTATGGTAGCTCTTGGCTCTGCCTGAACTCGTGCAGGCGTTCGTCCAAGCGGTCGACACGCTCGCGGTACATCTAGAGCGCAATCTCGAGCTCCAAGTTGGCTATTTCATCGGAGATCACCAGCTCGAGGATGCGACGGCCATGTTCCTCTACTGCGCCCAGGTGGACACCTGGGCCAAGGAGACGGTCGAGCCTAGCGACCAGCGCGTTGGCATCGAGCAGGCCGCGGACAAGGCGAACGGCATGACCCATGCGAATGGCACGGCGGGCGTCCGATGCAAGTACGGTGTGGCCGGCCTCTGGTGCAAGTGCGGCGCAGACGGCCTCTGCCCACTCCTGGCGAGGAATGGGGGTACTGATGGGACGTGTACCCAACTACGACGCCCTGTCGACAACAGACAAGCGCCGATGGATCCTCTCTTGCTGTGCGGCGCGCCGCGCCTCTTGCTCTGCGGCGCTCCAACGGTCTCGCTGTGCGGCTAGCCGCAGCCTATCGGCGCGGACGCGCCTAGCTTGCTCTACAGCGCACCATCGTTCATGTTGTGCGGCGAGCTGCAGCCTCTCGATGCTGACATGCCTATCTTGATCCGCAGCGCTAAAGCGTCATGCGCCAAGGGTCTGCTCAACCCTAGCGATGACGCGCAACACGACGTCATCCATCGCGTTGCCAGGGAGCGCCTTCTCGTTTTCCTCGTCGAGGAGGTAGATGGCAGAGGCGGTGCTTCGATGGATTGGCATGCTTGGAAAAGGTGGATGTGCTACAGGCTGCGCTTGTCGCCTCGGTGCGTCGCGCGCCGCCTAGGTTTATGCGCAATATCGCTGGGTGGCGGCGGGAAACCGATGAGGAAATGGCGGGAAACGGTGGCGTGTTCATAAAACGCCATCAATTAATGGAAACTTAGCATAGAAGGAACATCGAGCTAGCACGACGCGTGCGGGCACATTGCTCGCCCAAGGCTATGATCCATATACTTGTGTGCCCAACAGACCACACTATTCGCAGTAAAGAATATTGTTCCGTTTATCCTAGTAGAGCAATGGCGGCAAGCGTCACAAGATGTGTGGTCAGATGATCGTTTATCCTAGTTAATTATGCATGTAATGGTTTACTTTGGTGTGTGGAAATTTCATGTGTGTGCTAGCCACCTATGTAATTGGATGTTTAATTTGGTTGTGCAATCATGTCCTTATTAGTATATATGTTGTTGTTCTATATGCAATCACATCACACACTGAACATACTAGGGAAACCGTTTTTGTTGTCTTGGCTCAACACTAACAGTTCATCCGAGTGAATTGTATGCCGTATATCGCACACACCTTGATCTGGCTGACCGTTTCTGTTGAGTTGCCTAATCACAAACAGTTCATCCGAGTGAACTGTATGCCGTATATCGCACACACCTTCATCTGGTTGCCGTTTCTGTTGTTCTACGTCATCACAAACAGTTCATTAGAGTGAACCATATGCCACGAATTGCACACGTAACTATAATGTGAATCGTGTTTGATGTCTCCATCATCGCGAAAGTTTTGTATCATTTTTTACGGTTTCTTTACATCACCGTTTGTGATTAATGCATCGCACACAGTTTCGTCGAAGGGTCTCTGATTGTAGTGTCGCGTTAGCAGCATCCTGCGGTAGTGACTCATCTGTACATGCTTATCAACTATCATAGGGCATTGGTTTATTATAAGCATCATGTTATGTGACATTAGGAGAAAACACATCCTCCATTTTAAAACCTTGTCAATGCATATATTTTAGTTTAGCGCAATCAGACGTCTTGATCTATCTATATAGATCTTTTATGCCTAATAGGTTGCTTCGCCTTAATATTTCATTGGAAACATATTCTTTAAAATCTTTCATCGTGCATAGAAACTTTATATTATTTCCAGTCAGCAATATGTCAGATACATATAAGATTAGAAATGCTATATAGCTCACACTGAACGGACGCGGAGTATGTGATCACGAGCACACAGGGTCTCGTAATCTGTCCCGTACGCTATGTCGTCGCGATTCGTTTTCCCCGAGCCCACGTGACTGCTGCAAGGCCCACAAGACGACGTGGAAAAGGAATTTGGAAGGGAATATCTTCTTGGATGGTGGACGCCGTCGCGAGGTCTCGTCAGAGCCGTGGCTCGAGACGTCGGCGAATTCCTGATCCGTGGATCAGTTTCAGGTAACGACGTCATTACGGTGGAGTAAATGCAAATATGGGTAGGTGGGTTGAGCTGCCTCCACCTCCTCCGGTAGCCGGTCTGGTTGTATTGAGAGTGGCTCGGCGGCGCAACCACCATCGCCGGTGTCCCGGCTCCGGCGGTCATGGAGTTCTTGATGCAGCCGTGCAACAGGTGCGAATCTGCCCCCCTTGTGTCTGCTTGGTTGGCCGCGATTTGGATTTGGGTTTCCAGTTCCTGCAAGATCTAACTTTTCCTGCCGTCGATGTGTTCGTGTTGTAGAATGCTTATAGAGGAAGTGAATGATAGCCCGTTTTGTCGATGCCGGCTTGCGAGTTGCTGGCGGCGAGTGCTTCCAGTGCAGATGCGCTGATCTGCTCGCCAGCGGCTGTAGCAGCAGAAGGGAGTGCAGATAGGCCGCAAGCATCTGAACACTCGATTAAGCAAGTTGATCCACATGCTCAAGGATGGACACGAAGGTCTGATTACCTGCCACACCCTGTAGCTAGAAGCTATTTGCTAAATTATTTGATTAGTACTAAATTTGGGATTGGATTCAGCACGCGGATACTGGTTGTTTTGGTCTAGAAAGTTTAATTTATCATGGTTGCCCGTCAGTGTAATCCATGAGTAATGTAGTACAGAGAAATTGAATACATAGTAATCAACATGGGGTGGGAGCTGTATTACAATGTCTATGCTATGAAATGAGACCATGAAATCAGTCAAAGCCCTTAATGATTAATTGGTGCATATGATATGTTCTGGAAAAGAACATTAGAAAATTGTATGTGAAGAATGGCAGGCATTGTGTTAATCTAGGATGCTCTGGTTTTATCATTGTAGTAACTAATTGGAATGCACATTTAGTTGACTGAAAATTCGGGGTCAGGATTGGTGCTGCTGTGCCAGGCCGTGCCTCCAACCTGGATAGGATGACAGCATTGGAGAAATCAGTCCGTGTATTTACCGAGGCACCCTGTGAGAATGTCATTGTGCTAAAAATAGGGATCAGCTTCGATACGCTTGGAGAGGTGTACGATTTTTACAATCTGTATTCATGGTAGAAAGGTTTCGGCATTAGATATGGAAAGAGCATGCTAAATGTGAACAGGACAATGTGCATGCAGGAGATAGTCTGTGGTTGTGCGGTATGGATTCCTTTGCTCATACCTAGTGCCTTATACATCTCTGATTTGGAAAGAATTGGATGAAGTATCTGAAAAAATTGCATGAATAGCCTCTTGGTAGGAAAATTGTAGAGTTCTGGGACAAAATGCTAGCCAGCACTTCAAGAGAGCACAACAAGTAATAAGTCGCGCTATATTTTGAGTTGGCTTATGACCTGCTTAGCAGAGATAGTTGAACCTGTACTGAATTTGTGTGTCGTTTGTGTGAAATACAGGAAGTGGTTCAAGCATCTTGTGCCATACCTGGTGGTACTGTCAGGAGAAGACTTTATCAATGAGTTCGGCCTAGACGGGCACTTAACTTCAGTTGGATGGGCAGCTGTGTCTCGAATGCTCATCTACAAAGAAGGCCGGATGTATGGGAGCTGGCAAATCAGGTGGCGCCACATCTTTGATCTTTGTTTTGTGGTAAGATCTGTAGATTATAACAAACCATGGGTTTTCCTGCCTGGCGTTGCATGTCAAACACATCGCTTCTGGTCTTTGAATACATGAATACAATGATGAGTTTCAAAGCACTCGGTTACAGGCTTGAGTGGACCAACAAGGTAAAATGTGACCAAAAATGCTTGAACTGGATATCTTACCCACATGATGAAGAATAAAATTCATTTAGTAGGTCTGAAAATTGCCATTGCATTTTGCAGCTGATGTTTCCAATACCAATGATGGAGAGCTGATCACTTTATGTGGTGGATGTGGAGGAGAAAACCTTGCTGGTGATGGACCCATGTGAAACATCTGAACCAATAGAGGAGATGCTGTACAAGCGCGAGGACAATGCCAACTTCATTCTGGAAGGGCTTCGTCGGTGCATCCATGCAAATATCACTGGGTGGTATGTCCCAGCTAAAGGATGGAGGATCAACTACAACGTCGCCACGCATGACAGTTGTGAGATGTATGTTGATATCTCAGCCTACTTGTTATGTTGCACCTAATGGTAAATTGGTTAACAAATCAAGATGCCTACTATTATCTTGCAGTGAGGACAGCTGGCTGCACATTGTGAACTACATCAGGGAGCACACTTGGCTGTACCTCCAGACTCAACTGACACCGGTAAGTGGCCTAGTCTATACCACCCAAATTTTCCTCTGAGTTGTCCATGGTAGTATGCAAATCTAAGAAGTGGGCTTCTATGACCAGGCACGTCTGCTGTACCTACGTCAATCAATCGCGTATGAGGTGATTTCCATGAGGGAAACAGGGCTGAACTGCCAAACTTCATGCTCAAGGACATCCTGCCTTTCTAAGGAGACAATCATCCATAGGGATGTTATTTTGGGTTGGGGGGGATGTTATTTTGGGGTGGTGGTGGGGGGGGGTTGTGAAGTTAACAACACAATTGCTCTAGAGCTAATCATGTTTAGGTGTGTGCCGGTGGAAGGAAATGTTAGTTACCATCCCAGTGTGTGTGGTGTGGTGATGCTTCTATTTTTCCCCCGGTGATAATTATGCCGTAAGACTTGAGGACCAAAATTCAGCTTGCATCCCAAACTATTGATGTGCAAGTGATTATGATTGCTCTTTGCTAGTATGCTATCTTGAATTTGTATGAAGTCAGAACCTATTGGAACCTATTAGAGTTTGGTACTGAATCCATTTCAATCAATATGTATGCTTGTGTGGTGTTTGTATATATACATGCACACATAACCTGATAACTGGATGAGCCTGAGTGCAGTGGTCTGTCATCTGTGGCATGACAACTAAGGTTGATATCTACATGTGATCTGTCATTTGTGGCATGACAAACTGAGGTTAATATACGCGCTCTCTTGAAGTGTAAGGGAAGATTGCTGCCTCCAACGGGAAGATGCATTGAATGGAAGTAGGTGCCTCCGTTAGTCCAGAATCTCCTTCGTACCAGCTCATATGGTCACAGAATTCCTGATCCGCGACGCCCACGCCTGACGGTGTATCCAGCAGTGCATCCGAGTGGTGGGCCATGGGCCATAATAAAAATTCTGCACAGGATATTCCAGCTGGAAAGGGAGACCCACCACCGCGCATCACGAGAGAGCCTTGTGGTATAGATAACGAGACCACTGCAGCTCGTGATCACATTAGCACTTTCGCCACTGAACTTCATATATATACACAAGTTTCTTCATCATTTTAACAAAGTCAAACTCTTTAACTATTTCATTAAAATGTTGATTCCAGCTCCTTGATACTTGCTTCAAAACATAAAAACTTTTTGAAGCTTGCACACCCATCCGGTATTCTGAGAATCTACAAAACTTTCTGGTTGTATCATTCATACATACTTTCCATTTAGGAAACTAGTTTTGACATCCATTCCATATACCTACTGGAGAATCAACCAAGTTCCAGACTTAACTATTGTATATGAACTCTATACCTTCTGGAGGATCAACCAAGTTCTAAACTTAATTGTATATGAACTCCATTTTGGTGTGCATGGCTATAAGCCATTCCTTTGAGCTGGGCGCCGCCATCGTCCTTGTAGTGCGCAGGTTCATCTTCTTCTAAGATGAATATCTCATTGTGAGGTTATTCATAAGGTTCGTTAACTCTTCTTGGTCTACGTAGTTCAATTGCAAGCTTTAACTAGAGTTTCTACAACTGGTGTAGTAACGCATGGCTCAGTTGTATGGACAACTTTCAGAACAACTTCCGATTTGTTAATCCCGTTTACTACCGCCAGAGATTCAATAATCTTATCAAGCTGCATTGTCCTCCCACTTACTACTTTAGCGAGAAAACTCCTTTTTCGACAAAGTGTTCATTCTTTGTGACAAACACTTTGTCCTTGAACTTTTGGTAGAAGGAATACCCAATTACGTTTTTGGGATCACCTACAATTTAGCATTTGTCTGGACCGTGTACTCCATAACTCATATGGTGTCATTTTACCGTACTATTAGACGGTGCCCTGTTTAGTGTATATATTTCTATTTCAAGTACATATCCCCAAAATTAATAAAAGCACATCGGTAAATAATTCCACAATTATTTGAGTGTTCTGCTAAACTCATGACCTAGATAATATTCTTTTATCTTTCGTCATAATGATTCTTATCTTCATTCTGAATTTTTGAACCTTTCAAATATCTCATTCTGAATTTCTTTGAACCTTTCAAATATTTCAGATTTATATCAAGTAAATCATATCTACTCAAATCATTAATGAAGCATATTCACCGTGCCCTGGTTTGCTCATCGGACCCCATACATCACTATGTATTTTGTCAATTGATTCAAAATCAAAAAGCACTTTAATGCTTTATCTACATGAAGATTATTTTTTCGATATAACCAAGCAATGCCACATTTAAGTGTTTTTTATCAGTCTTCTCAAGATGTTTAGTATTAATGTTAGAAAATTTTCAATTCAATATTCATGAATAAACCATCAATAATAGATGTAAATCCAAAACATATTCTTATAACCACTTGAACACCCATTGTTTAAAACTTATAAGAATATCCGTTGCATAACCCAAAATATAATGTTTTACACAACTCTAGAACGAAATAACTCTTATTCGGTCCTAAGATAAATCTTGAAGATAAACTAAAGGCATGACTTCAATGGTCTTGAGTAGTGATATCCATCACTATTCCCGATTTGCATCACGTCTTCATTCCTTCTCAACTTGCGAGCTTTCTGTGGTCCCTACGTCGGTTTGCAAATGAAAGCAACTGATCAGTTTCAAATACTCATGACATACATGAAATCAACAAGTAGAATAACATTAACTTTGTATAACTTTTATACCTTTACCGGAAGAACCATTCTTCTTCTTATCTGCCAAGTACTTCTTACGGTTGCGCTTCCAGTGAACTTTCTGTTTGGAGTAGAAACATTCAGTCTCCTTAGTGACTCTGCCCTTGTTCCTCTTCTGATACACGGTCTTACAGGCGCCAGTAGACTTCCTCTTGGACTTGCCCTTCTTCTTGAAACTGGCGGTCTTATTGACCATCAACACTTGTTTGTTCTTCTGCATTCCAGCTTTCGCAGTTTTGAGCATAGCAAACAACTTGTTTGCACTTTTCTCCATCCCGTTCATGTTGTAATTCATGATAAAACCATCGTAAGATGGGGGAATGAAGCAAGCACAATATCTGTATCGAGTGTTGGAGGAATTCCAAATTCCAGAGAAGTCAGTCTATCAACATAGCCAACAAGCTTCACTATATGCTCACTAATTGAGGAACCTTCTGCCATCTTGTATTCAATCAAGGCCTTGGTTATTTCAAAACATTTGGTCCTTGCCTGCTTCTTGACAAAACTTCCAGTGACCCAATTATGAATTGAGTAGTGGAACGTTCAAAACATTTCTGTAGTTCAGGATCCATGCAAGTCAACATGAGGCACTGGACTAACTCATAGTCATCACTACGAGCAGTGAAAGCATCTACAACTTCTTGTGGTGCATCCTTAGCAGGAGGATCACCTAGGGGTTGATCCAACATATACTCCTTCTTAGCACTCCTGAGAACAAATCTCAGGTTCCGCATCCAATCCACATAGTTTCCACCATTTGTAACCAACTTTTGTTTCTCTAACATAGGGGCTAAGTTGAACATATTGCGAGCCATTGATCTACAATGATAAACACAATTTTATTTAGACATTGATTCATAATTAATTTGCACTAGTGTTTAAACAATTTTAATATAAAGTGCACTCCCACTCAAATCAATATCTCTCATAATTGATAGTGAGCGATTCAAGATCCTGATCTTATTCTTAGCCATTGATGTGGACATCACTGATGACGAAAATTTTGACCGGTAGGCAATCTTTTGCCGATCATATCTCCATATGACTCTTGTTCATCTTTCGATGCTTCATGCTCTGAGCTCAGAATGATTTTGCCAGAACTTCAAGACAATCGAGTGTTATCTACATCCATGGTCTGACCATCCACCAGTCTTACACCTCACAATCCGTTTGTACTCATGTGGACATGACACACTCCGAATTGCTATATACGTATTATAGACGGTTGCAACACTGAGAAGATCACCTTTTAACTTGATATTTACTGTGAGAGATCACCCTAATAATTGACTACTGCGCAATCAAAGGGGTGCAAACAACAAAGGGATAAACATCTCAGGCAATTCATAATAGTATGATATGGTATAGCCCGGGCGCCGGGAACGTCTCCATGGTCCTCCGAGGTCTTCATGAAGTTTTATCGGGAAGCGCTGTCATGGCGACAATTTTGAAAACTACAGTCGTGGCAACGATTTTGTACTCCCGCGCCTAGTGAAGCTCCGGGTCCTCCGTGTAACCTGTAGGCTATCTCTACATCTATTACATTAAGGTGGCAATCCCGTGGCTCCAGCCATCATGTCGTGACGCGCAGGCCACTTAACATCACAACATATAACCATCTCATACATAAACTCATTATCACAACGAAGGCTATACCACATCATATGCAATCCTGCAAAACCAAGTTAGGCGTCCTCTAATCGGTTTGGCAAATTTTAATTACGTGGCTTCTAGGGTTTTCGAATAACACTAGCTACCTACGCACACCATCAAGGCGATAATTCTTGTTGCTAGATTAACTTTCAGGGTGTGTGAGGGAAGAGGCTTAATTAAAAATCTCTAGCCCCACACTAAACTCTGTCTAATACGCATGACCCCCTAGATCGTTCATCTTCATCACCCTCTTGTGTATGCGGCGTTTCACTGTTATTGACTATGATGAAGCCCAAAGAACTGTTAGCAGATCATCGACAGCCAGAGCCGATCGATTGTCAGAACTTTGTGAAAGCGACATCATGCCGTCTATAAACTGAACCGAAGCAACACTCAAGGGAAGCATAGCAAGAACATCAAACCCTCACATCCATATGTGATCTAGATCGAAACCTGCATCTGCTCATAGAACCACTCATGTTGCCACTCCTGGGAAACGTAGTAAAAAATAAAAGAAAACCGCCCTACGATCACCCGGGAACAATATGCAGATGCATATAAGGTTTGGATCAATGATCGTTATTGACTCCAGAGTGCGGTAGAAGTAGGCGAGTCGGTGTATATCGTACTTGGAGTCCCTCATACCATAGATGAATGATCATGCGTACCGCCCACGAACAATCCCTCAAACAAAAGGCCAAAAGCACGGCCTCTCTACTTGGTTGCAAGCGTACGGTCTTCACGATTCGGCAGCGCTTCGCCGTACAGAGCTAATCGTCGCCAGAGAATTAGAGGCGGGAGATTAGAACCACACTGGGATTCTAATTATGAGGATTAGAGGAACTAGGTCTATCTCTAATTAGATCAACTAGGATCAACTAGAACTAGAACTAGAGAAACTAGAGGAGGCTCCAAAACTTGTGTGTTCCAAAGGACAAAATCCTCTAGTATATATAGGTTAGAGAGGGGAGGAGGGGCTGCCACCAAGGAGGGAAAGTCCCTCCTTGGTGCTCCGGGCAAAGGAGGGGAGGAGGAATCCCCCCCCCCCCAACTCCAATTCGGCCTCCCCTATTAGAAAGGGGGCGTGCCACCTCCACCGGGGCCCTTGTGGCCCAAGTTGGCTTCCACTACTTGGCCTTTTAAGGCCTGTTGATATTAAATTAATTATAAAAGCCTTTTAACAATTACTAGAGCCTTTTATTATTAATTTAACATCACCGGAAACATTTTCCACATATATATTATTTGTTAGAAATACCCTGTATTGCCCAATAAACTTTGAAACCCTTCCGGTACCCCGAAACGCTTCTGGTTCCTCTCGGAACTATTCCGAATATTAACGAAACTATTTCAAAAATAAATCCTCGATACTCTCTTCCTACTAACACTCAACAGATCGTGATTACCTTAAGCTTGTGAACCCGTAGGTTCGGTAAATCGTAGACATGAACGAGACCCCTTCATTCAATGACCGATAGCGGGACCGTGGGCGTCCATATCGATCCCTATGATTACACGAGTGCCATTCGAGTGAACCTTTGGTTATCATGTGATGTTCCCTTTGCTTCGCAATACTTTTACAAAACCCGAGATGCATCGGTATCCTCTGAGTCATACACATACTCACTATACCGTTACCCTCGTTACCAGTTTTGTTCTTCTTTCTTGTTGAAGTGTTCCGGTATCCCCGTGACGTAGTCATTTGTGTCTGGCCAGACGATGATGGATGCCCTCACACCGAGAGGACCCTAAGAAGATATCTCCATCATCGGAGGAGCAAATCCCACTCTCGAGCTATCTAGTCCCTTGTCAAACTTTCCGATGAACCTCTAGGTTGTCGTTATGATCACCGTGTTACAAATGATGTTTGAGCAACCCTGAAGTACACCGTAGGATAGGAAGTGACTATGATACTCTCATGGTCTGAGGAACTAAAGTCACATGTTAACACTCATGTTATAGCAATTGATTTCATATGATATTATCTCAAAGTATAACAAACAAGTTAGGGTCAATTCAATATGGTCATTCTTCTAACGTCATACCCTCAATGTTGTTTTAGGACTATCGTTGCACTTAACTAAATCCTAAGATCCGGAAAACATGATCATCAATAACACTTGAGCTAGTCTTAGAGGCAAGACTGAGAACATATTCTTTATCGTCTATCAATCCACACATGCATATGAGTTTTCCACTGAATCATATTTTCCAAGATCATAGCAGTTATAACATAAAATATAATAATACAATATTATCGCCTCTAGGGCATATTTCCAACATAGAAGCCATTTGGGTTGCCCATTCAACTTTGACCAATAATGCATGAGGATGAAGTTCTTCTTCTCCAACTTCAAGTACAACATGAACGCATGGGAGGGCTAGCAAAAGAGGACATGGTCAACACATATAGCATATTCGGCCAAATGACCAACACATATAGCATATCCATCCAAATAACCAACATATAGAAGAACTTACCTGTTCGGATATTAGCGCAACACTTGGCCATTGTTTTATGAGTGTTTTGAGATGGCCGCAATACTTGCTCACAGACTCTTGGATGGTGTACCATCGTGGGGTCAACGACTTTAACGTATGATCTCGGATCACTTCCATGCGGTAGGGATCGAAGTTCTTGTACTTATGAACATTGGACCAAAAGGTTGGTCCACTTGCTCCATGCCTTGAAATGGATCGACGCTAGCAACCAAACAAGCATCACACAACAATTCTTCCTCCCTTAAACTGAACTTTCTCCCCTCAACCTCTTCTTTGGTCGTCACCGGCCGACCAATTGTCCGGATCATGGCTCGTCTGCTCGGCGTAAAAGTTCGGCTGCTCGTTGTACACGCCCGACTGCTCGTTGTATGTGCCTGGCTGCTCGGTGTACAACTCCGTCTGGGAGTCATCCACTTGTTCATCCTCGAAGCCACACCCGTTGTGGATGATATCCAACATCTCCCCATCATATGCAGGCGTCACGCCCGGCTGAGACATATCGGCGAACAGGAAGAGGGCACCCAATTGATCCGCCCTGACGTTTGTGACCGGACAAGGTGCGAGGATGGCAACTTGACAAAGTGGAAGTGCGTGTTCATGTCGATGATCCATGGCACGAACGAGTCAGAAGTGGTCGGGGATGGTTGCTAGTGACCAAGCTACGTGACGGCATAGTAGTACGGCAGCTGCATCTCCGTCAGCCAGGGCGGCGAGTGCATTGACGGCGACGACGACGACGACACGCCCCGTCCCGTCCTGACACACCGCCCTTCTTAAGAGGTCGTGAATGGCTGGCCGCCAGCCAAAGCCGCTTTCTCCTTACTCCTTTGGACGCCGCGACGCGCGTTGCGGGTCGCCGAGTTGATCTTCCAGGCGGCCACCACCTTTAAATCCTCCTCCACCGGCTCCGGCAACGCTACAAATGGATCCATACGGCGACGAAGGACGAAAAGGGCGAGAACAGGGATGGAGGGCGGCGGCGATCAGATGAAGGGGGTGGGAATGTGGGAGCTTTGGCGCGAAAACAATATGGATGTAGCCAATTGCGTGGGCTCTGGGTGGGGTTTTAGATGGGATGGGTTGCCGAGTCCTATTGTAGCAGAGGTTCGGACTCCTGCAAACCTTCCACAACTTTGTGTCCACAGCATTGGATAACAAAGATGTTATGGACACGTCGATCCGGACGTTTTACGTACGGCATGGGAGATGCCCCAGAAAGCCTTCCCTGGTCTGGTAGATTTCCTGCATTCGGAATCAGAGTTGTGTTCAGAGGCCGTCGTGCAGTGCAGACGGGAGAAGGCAGCGCTGTGTTGAGCACCTATCCGAACGAAAATATCCGCGCCACTCCATGAAAGCCCCACCGTCCAAGTCACACTGCTCTGGCTTGGCTCTTCCACCTCCAATCCCCCAGCTCCTCAGCCTTCACCAGTCAACATGGGGATGGCCATGACCTCCCCCCCACAGCCGCCGCCTCCGCCGCGCCGCCGCCGCAGCCGCTTGCAGTCGGCGACCACCATTTCCGCCCCCAGTGCCAATCCCAACCCCAAGGCCAAGGCCAAGGCCTTCCCCCTTCTCTCCGACGTCGGCCGCCTGCAGTCCGCAACTCCCACTCCCACCCCAAATGACAATCCTAACTCCAACCCCAAGGGCAAGGTCCTCCCGCTGCTCGCCGACGTCGGCAGCAACCCCTCCGCCATCGACTACTACTCCCGCGTCGCCTCCAACCTCGCCGGCGCCGGCCGCCTCAGCGACTTCCTCATCGCCGCAGAGGGCCTCCGCGCGGCCTCCGGCGAGGCCGGATTCGCGGCCCGCATCAACTGGCGCCTCCTCTCGCGCGGCGTCGTCGCCGCGCTCCGCGAGCACGGCCTACCCCACGTGCTCGAGTTTCTCCGCGACGCCGACCGCATCGGCGTCCACGCCACCGTCATGCTCGACGCTGATGCGTCCGACGCCGTCGCGGCCGCCTGCCGGCAGCTGCTGGACGAGCGCATCATGGCGGAGTTTGTGGAGGCCATCGAGGCCCTAGCTTGTAAGTAATGTCGCCTCGAACCTCCTTATCCTGTGTGTTTCATCAACCTTGGTGGTACGTCAATCGGGATTTGGTGCTCACCAATCATCACTCGTTTACCCTGCTTTTACAATTGGTTTGTGCAGATGCTGAAACTTCACAGTTACTCTTAGGTTTTGCTCTTAGATGCTTTAATTCCTAGATTAAAAAGTAACATTCACAGACTGTACGTAATAGAGTTTATTGACTGATTCAGATGTTACATCAGCACGCTGCACTTGTCAGTTTGATATGGTTACTCAATGGCTGTTTTGTTTCAGAAGTACCATTTCTGTTTGCCAAATAGCAGTCCGTAAATCAAGGAGTTGTTGCTATTTTTTGTTCATGATGTTAATCCTGTAGACGTGGTGTTATTTCTACACGGCATCCTGTTGGATTTATATAATGATATCTGTCATATGAATGATTATGCTAGTACTTGTTAACATACAGTTATAGTAGGTTGGTGTCTGGAATCCATGAGTTTTTCAACACTAGTTGGTAGCAGCACAAGACATTACGGTGTCATTCTAGCATTAGTCCTGTATCATGTTTCTTGATCAGTTTCATATAATCTATATTTTCTCATCGCTTGAAGTACAATTTATTCTTTTTATTTAGCAGTCGCACATCGAATGTTCAGTGTGCAGGAGGATAATTTTTTATGTATATGTTGAAGATATCTTTATATTTAATTTGGCCCTATTTTAGTTACTTCCTGAACTTTTAAGGAACTTGGTAGGAACATAAATTCTCTGCCACGCTCGAGTGTAAACATGATATGACTCTCATGGCCTGTTGGTTGTGTGTTTTCTAGTCACATGTTACATGTAAGTACGATTTAGGTATGAATTACGGATGGAGTGGCACTCACTGTTCTGCTGATTACTCCACCTAGGGCATAACATTATTCACGTGCAATTTTCTTATTTATGGATTTCTGCTATTCATGCTTTGGATGGTGATGTACTTGTGAAGCTCATGTTAGTTTGAAGTTACCGCTGTTAATGTTTTTCTTTGCTATTTTTCTTTTAGCCTGTGGATTCTTTGTTAAAGGCATCGTGGATCCAATGGATGTACTGAAAATTTTCGTCAGGAAGCGAGATCCAGATATGGCGATCAGGTGATCTTACTTGCTACATTTCTCTTCATTCGGTTTTACTTTTGCCAATGACACTTTCTTGTTGCAGATTTTTGAATATATAAAAATTGTTAATCAATTTGAAAACTATGCTTTCCGATGATCAGGAATTTCACTTTGTGATACATTAGATTTTCCTACTCTTTTGGGTATTTTCATACCTGCTCATGCATTGCCTTTGACATGTAGGTATGCACGTATCTTTCCGCACTCCCAACTTCTGCTCTGCAATACTATGGAAGCTTTCGGGAAAAGAAAGGAATTGAAACATGCCCTAAAAGTCTTTGGAGCACTCAAGGACCAGTTGGGAGGTATCAATATGTTTGCGTGCCGAAGTATCATCGATATATGTAGTCATTGTGGTTCTTCTGTACAGGCTCGGATCATATTTGAGGTATGGGACTAGCGAACGTAGTTCAAATTTATACTTGCATATAGGTAGAAGTGGAAAAACTATATGAAGATCTAGGTGAACACATTCCAGAGCACCATAAATCACAGGTGCTGTTAGTTCCGCAATGATTCATCAATTGGGAAACTCCTAAACATAAATCAATAAAAATATCTTTCGAGCTGTACTATTTCTGGTAAAAGAAACTGTACTATTTAGGATGGTAAACCAGAAAATTTAGTACACCTGTAAATTTCTGAACAAATTGCTCTTCCTTAATCTTTTCAGTTTGTGTCGAAACCTCAGATGTTCTCCAGAAGAGAAATCTATGCATATTCCTTGAGTTGGACCATAAAAACCAACAAAAGAGGAAATTATATGAAGGAAAAATATCTGCAATTAACAATGTGCATCTAATGAAATACTACTACCTTGTGCTCACCTTTTGTAAACAAATGCTGTACTTTAGGTAGTCAGGTTCAGTCTTCACTCATATGTATGGCTCTTACACAGGGGCTGCTTGCTGAGAAGATTACTCCGAATACACATGTCTTCAACAGCCTTATGAATGCGAATGCCCACAGCATGAGCTACAATTTTTCGGTCTACAAGCATATGCAAGTAATGCATCTTCTACCCTATTGTTGCTGTTCATAGGTAGGCTATTTAGCTTCAAGCGATTGTTTCCACTACATCATAATAAATCTTTCCTGCTCCACTTTTCCCAGTGAAGCTTGCAGATGCTATCATATCCCCATTTCTTTGGCTACCACTTATTTGTTCTTGCTTGCATGCTTGTTCAGGTCGTTTTGCATTATGAGGCTAATTGGTTTGCTGCCAGAATTTGGCAAAACCAAAAGTTGCCAAAATTTGGTGACTTTTTTGAGAGATGGGCAAGAACCAATTGATAGCCAATTTTTTGAACTTGCGAACAATTGGCATGCCAATTGTTGGCACCAAACCAATTAGGCTCTATATTCACCAGAATAAGAGCATGGTTAATAATACAGCCAACAGTCGGCTATAAGAAGCTGCCATGTCAGCTACAGTCAACCTAATAGCCGGCTTGTACAATAGTAAGACTCAATACACTTTGTGAGACTGTAAGGTGGGACAGCTATTAATAAAGTAGTACTCCCTCCGTCCCAAAATTCTTGTCTTAGATTTGTCTAGCTACGGATGTACTTACTTTATTAATAGCTGTCCCACCTTACAGTCTCACAAAGTGTATTGAGTCTCGTGCTATAGCCGGCTCTTATTCTACGGCCCGCTTTCCTTCTCTCTCCTCTTCTCTCTCCTCCACTAAGCAAAGATATAATATTTTAGTCCTTATAGCCTGCTTATGTCACCCTATTGTAATTGCTCTAAGCGTGTATGTTGTGCGTGCGTCTAGTCGCACCTTTCATTTTTGGAATAATTCCATGCTTGCCACTACAAAGGTTTGCTAATTGCCATCATAGTCATGCCATTGGACAGAATGTAAATGAGTTTTTTATGTTCACTGTTGGCTCCAATTTCCATAAATTCCCAGACTACACTTGTACTTTCTTTCATCCTTGTTCTGCTGTCTTCTTTCCCTTCAAATTAGAACTGGATCAGCTGTTTGCTTTCATTGGCTTCGATGTCAGTGCCTGTAACTGTGAGATTGGCGCAGTCTACCACCTCTTGCTCAGCTGTGACCATGGCCCCTGGGATAGCCTGATCCTGTGTCTGCAGGGAGGTTTTGGTGACTTTGTGACTGATGTGGAGCGTGGCCGCATGGATATATACGGAGCTTGCGCTGGAGTCCCAGCCAGTGTCCCTGCACAGAGCCTGAGATGGGGCTGGGATGCAAGGGGCTAGCATGAGTAGGAGTGGTGGAACCGAGCTCAGCCCGCCTTGCCTTGAGCCATCATGGCACGGGAGCAGCTCTGATTAGCGTTCATCAATGCACCTGCATGGTCTGTTTCTCTGCACATACTACAGCTAGGGCCTTGCAGTCGCGGGTACCTCCAAGACCGTGCCCTAAGGTCATTAGTTGTGCTGTCCACCCAATCTTAACTTGGGTACACCACCTGCCTGATGAAATGTCTGAATGCTATGTTTTTTGAAAAAAAAACCCGGGTTAAATGGTCATTTTCACGGGCCAACTCCATTGACTCTTGTTGGGGTAGCAACTGGTAAATCGATCCCATTTCCCAACTTTGCAGTGGCAAGTATACAGTCAGCTCAAATCTAGAAGCAAACATGCAAATCAGAAACCCTAACAGAAAGTGTGCAGTCCTGGTGGATTAACTTACACAACTCATGTGCAGCAACCTAATGCTCCACATATTCCATTTTGCAGAAACTTGGTGTCCGTCCTGATTTGGCGTCATATAACATACTTCTGAAGACATGTTGCAATGCTAGAGAGTTCAACACGGCACAAGAAATTTATGAGGAAATGAAGAAAAAGGAACACGATGGGATTTTAAAGTTAGATGTTTTTACATACAGTACGATGATGAAGGTATGAGGCTTCTGTTGTTATTGTCTTAGTCCATATCTGTTTCCTTTTTATGCCCCCGTAATTCTTCTCTTTGAATTTCAGGTGTTTGCAGAGGCAAAAATGTGGAAGATGGCTTCCAACATCAAAGATGACATGCGGGCTGTTGGTGCTCGTCTTAACCTAGTCACATGGTCATCATTAATCAATGCTTATGCAAATTCTGGTTTGGTTGATGGTGCCATAGAGATCCTTGAAGAAATGATAAGGGATGGCTGTCAACCTACTGCCCCATGCTTCAATATTATCCTTACTGCATTGGTCAAGTCATGCCAATATGATAGAGCTTTTCGCTTGTTCAATAGCTGGATAGAATTTGGAATCAAGGTATCTCTGTCGCTTGAACAGAAAAGATCTCTTCCAGACAACTTCACATTCTGTGAAGAGCATCCGAGCACCAATGGCGGCACTATCTTGGTGGTTCCATTTAGGCCAACAGTTACAACTTATAACATTTTGATGATGGCATGTGGTACTAATGATGAACGTGCGAAGTCTGTAATGAATGAAATGAAGCGAAATGGTCTTTGTCCTGACCGTATTAGCTGGTCCATTCTCATGGATATTTATGGAACATCTCAAAATAGGAATGGAGCTATTCAGGTTAGTATTAAAGCTTTAAGTTGATAAGTTGATATGTCTTGTTGTAGCAACTGATGAACGAAGTATGATCACTCCACACTAAATGCTGCTATGATATTTCCCTGATATCCTGTTGTAGCAACTACTCCCTCCGTCCCATAATATAAGAGCGTTTTTGACACTACACTAGTGTAAAAAACGCTCTTATATTATGGGACAGAGGGAGTAATGAACTAAATAGTCTCTTCATTAGTTGAAGTATCCACTATATAGAGCTGACTGCGTCTCTTGTAGAATCAATAACTAATAATGAATTTAAAGTACAATCTGCAAGATTTTGAACTATTTATCAGTACAGACAATCAGCAGTCTTCAGTCTTTCTGCAGTTTAGATGGCGAATAGTCCCTCCTCCATCTACGATCACAGTGCATATCATGGAAGAGTTTTTATGTAATCATGGAGAGAGAAGAGTTCCTAAAATTAGTGCATATCATGGAGAGAGAAGAGTCCCTCCTCCATATACTGTATGAGTATATGACAATGTAATCATGGAGAGAGAAGAGTTCCTAAAATTAGTGCATATCATGGAAGAGTTTTTATGTAATCATATATGACAATTTGCAAGTGTTATGTCATGGTTTATTTGGACAAGTTGCTTCCTTGATAAATGTGGACTAATGTTGTCTAATTTTCTGGGTACAGGCACTCAGAAGAATGCAACGTGTTGGAATAAAACTTAATGTCTCTGCATATACTGTAGCTATTAAGGTTGGCCATTAGATAATGTAGTTGACTTGGTTAAGATACAGGACACTACATCATGTTTGTTGTAAGCTTATAGTACCAGTAAGCTTATGTGTCAATTTCCTGCAGGCATGTGTAGAAAGTAAAGATTTGAAGTTGGCGTTGCACTTGTTTGAAGAAATGAAAGCACACCAACTGAAGCCCAATATGGTGAGTCTAAATTGTTTATTGTTATCGAGAATAATTTTGTTCTATTTGACGACTCAATTCTGTGGATGCATGCATATTTTCTGCACTATTCTTTCTTATATTCTGAGAGTACATTTTTCTTCTTCTTATAATTGGTTGGGTTTATTTCTTTATATATCCATTAGTTGTTGATGTTAGATACTCCCTCCGTTCGGAATTACTTGTCTCGGAAATGGATGTATCTAGAACTAAAATACGTCTAGATACATCCATTTATGCGACAAGTAATTCCGAACGGAGGGAGTAGTATATATGGCACCTGGTCTCTCTGCTCTTCACTGAACGTCCATGTTATTATTAGAGGAATTAAACTTTTGATTTCTATGGTCAATTATCAAGAATTGCATTGATGTAAGGTTGCATCAGATACTGAGGTAAGTTCATTTTCCAGGTGACATACAGAACTCTCCTGACAGCGCGCTCCAAATATGGATCTTTAAAGGAAATCCAGAAATGCTTGGCAATCTATCAGGAAATGAGACAAGCAGGGTATGTGACTAGAACTTCTATATACTGTTTCTGTGGCATTCCTTTGCTTTTCTTCTCCAGTTCTTTTAGTTTAGAAATTTGTACTTGTATAGATGGATGCGTCTACTATGCCGGCCATGAAATGTGCCTTGAGATCCACACACGTTCTCTTACCCTATCTCAATAAATGTAGGCAATCAGGTGATAGTGTGTGCGCATCTCAAGTCACATTTTGTGCTGAGAAAATGTGCCTTGAGATCCCACACATTGTCTTGCCCTATCGCAATAAATGTAGGCAATCATGTGAGAGAGTGTGTGCTCATCTCAAGTCACATTTCATGGTTGAGATATTAGGAGCATCCACCCATACAAGGACAAAATCCAATCTCTTCTTTCTAGAAGAAAAGGGGATTTAAAAGGTTTATTTGATATACAGGTTTCTGTATAGAGGCGTTTTCATTACAGAGATAATGTATAGTAGAAATTCCTTCAAGTTACGAAGTTATGATTTATAAATAATACCAACAAATATCAACAGAGGAGCAATCGTGTGAGCATTTTTTTGGTTGATAATCCTTCTATTGTTCCATGATAGGAAGCATGCCGACAAGCTGTCAGCGGATAGACTGATACTATCACAGCAAAGGGTATATAAGTATATGTTTTGTTTCTGAGTTAAATTTGTTGTTTTACCCATGACAGGTATCAAGCATATGACTATTATCTCAAGGAATTGATAGTGGAATGGAGTGAAGGAGTTTTGTCTAGTGGTGGTGGAAATCGAAATTTTTACCATTTAGATCGAAAAGATGAGAGGAACGAATCATTCAATCTTTTTCTTGAAAAAGTGGCAAGATTCTTGCAAAAAGATGTTGATCAAAACCAAACTGTTGATGTTCGTGGGCTTTCAAAGGTAATCTGAGATTGAGAGTATCTGTCTACTAATGTATTATATGCTCTTTTTCTTTTTTAGAGAATGCAAGTGTTTCAAATCTTTGCATTAATAGAAGGGAAGTTACAACCCACAGACCTAACAATCTGTTGTAACTGGAAGTGTCATCTTGAATCAAAGTGATAAATGATTCTGCATGAGTGAAGTAACTCCAGTGGCATATTTTGAGTTCCGTTGAATATATTCTAAGCCATCTACTCAACTGTATGTTTCACAGGTTGAAGCTCGCATCGTTGTTCTCTCAACTCTCCGCAAGATCAAAGAGAAGCATCTTTTAGGTAACCTTCAGCGCTGTAGCTTTATCTGTATGACTCTTAAGAGTCAAGATGTTGTATATTCTACTGACAATTCAACCATCCTACTTGGTTATTCTTATTTTTTGAGCAGGAAGAGCGGTCCAGGATGATTTGGTCATCATCACGGGTCATGAGAAGACATCATACACTGATGTCGAAACGACTGCTATCGACGTCGAGCATGCAATAACTGCTGTTTTGACGGATGAACTGGGTCTTGAAGTTTTTGTTGGACCAGAAAGCCGTCGTCCTGTTTCATCCAAACTCAGAGCCCCCCCACGCCCTAGGAGACCACAGGGAATGATAAAAATAACTGTCAACTCACTGAATCATTGGCTGAAGAGGAAATCTGCGAGGGATGTACAGTGACATTTCCTTGGGGCATTTCTTTGGTCAATTTATACCCGCAAGACAGGATGATGTACATACAACAATAGGGCTATTGCTCTGAAGTCCCCGGGACTCGGCACAGGACGATACCACAAGGAAAGATTTGTTGATGGCCAATGTAGTCTGATTTGGTCCAGTATATTCAGATGTATGGAAAATCACATTATTTGGGGCTGTAAATGTAACCACATCAATCCTCAACCGGGTGGCATCCCAGGTTAAAATTTTGAAGTGATTAGATGATTGTTGTAATCACCAATCTTCCACATCAAGTGATAAACATTCTGACACGGTACTTATTTGTCCATCTTTTCTTGATATATTTATGGACCTCTTTAATTCACAGGATTCTCAAAACACAGCATTAGGAAAGAAAATACAGGATTTGAATGTCATGCCTATTCAAACCTTGCATTATTTTGGTCCATTTGATTGAGAAACAAAGGATTCTTTCCAAGAGGTTTAAGTGGATGCTAACTTTCTATGATATGTTGTACAATGGAATCAATAGGAAAAGTGTAACACTCCCCCTGTGGGCTGTTACTGTATGGTTTGTAAAATGGACCTGGGCCATGAGATGGGCCAACGGGTACCAGTGTGTGTCATACGAGGTGTATATATACCAGGCTTGTAACCCCCAAGGGACTCGTGTTGCAGATGAATGAACTCTGAAGATTTCTCACCTCCCATTCTCTTGTTCCTCAGCCCCTTCTCTGATTCCTCACCCTAATTCTCCTCGAATTATCCCAAACTACCAAAGTACTCCGGTGATTTGTCCGATCTCGATCCATTCCACGATCGGGTCGTGACAATTTGATAATCAGAGCCCCAAAATTTCCTCAAAATTTTGCTTTCGCTGTGTGTTCCTCAACTCTCTCGCCAGATTCGTAACATCCACTTCCCTGGGTGCGGTTTGCTTCCGTGAATCGCACAAAATCCCTGGGCTTGGTTGGATCGGCTTGGAGTGGAGGGAGACATTCAAACCCTCAGCACATAGACAAGAAAACAATCACCAGCCACTTCCTGCCTATCAGGTGTTCGACGAAATGTCGAGCAAGCAAGAGGTGTTCACCGGCGGTGTTCTCCATGTCACTGTGCACCATGTGTATTACCCGATCAGTGAGGAGACGTTGCAGCAGGTGTTTACAGTGTATGGCGTGGTGAAGATATCCGTGTTCCAGAGAGTCCACCATGTGGAGGCGGTGGTTCAACTTCGATCAAGAAGCGCGGCAGCGCGGGCTCTCGCCATGCATGGCCGATGCATCTACGAGCGTGCCTGCCTCCTCGACATCCAGGACGTGTCGCCGGAGTACAACCTTCACTTGTGCTCGCTTCTCGAACAGAAGCAGACCGCAACCGTGGCCGAGTACACGGTGGCGTTCTGGGAATGCGTACAACGCGTACTGGATATCAACCCCAACCTAAGCATCAAGTGCTTCGTCCACCAGTACATCGAGGGGCTGCACAAGGATATTCAAGCAGTCGTGCAGTCGCAATCGCCGTCTAGCATCACCAGAGCATCGTGTCTTGCTCGGATAAGGGAGGCAGAGATCATGCAGGATGAGGCGATATGCGCCGAGGAGTGTGGCGATGGCTACGGCCATGGAGTACAGGACCACAGCATCGATGCGAGCAAGCTTGCTGCTCCGACACCGACCATGTGCTCGACAGAGTGCCTAAATTGCGACGACACCGTCCATGTCGCTGCACCTGCCGTGCTTCCCCCCCCCCCCCCCCTGCTGTGTGCGGCGAGGACCTTGACATTGACACCGTCCATGTCGCTGCACCTGTCGTGCTTGCCTCCCCTGCCGTGTGCGACGAGGACCTCGACATCGACACCGTCCATGTCGCTGCACCAACGCCCGCCATCTGCTCGACGGGTGATCCGGCCCGTGGTAGGGATGACTACGACCCCATGTCAGTGTCCATGGTCCTCTGGAGTATACCAGCCCCACCACAGAGAGTGATTCCTGACTTTAAGCTCATCGCGATGATACCCACCAGTTGTTTGTTCAAAAGCTCTGCCGATGCTGCCTACGTGTTGACAGTCGTGCTCATGTCGGATCTGATAATGGGTCAGAAGGCACAAGGACAGGTGATCCTACCAGCACCGTGGCCTTCGTTCTTCAGCAAGCATACCAATACAGCTTCACGTGAGACATGCATGGCTATTTGGCATATGACTCATGAAGTTGACATTTTGTCCATTGGTGCAGAACATTTTTTGCTTCCTTTAATTAACTCATGGCGACAAGATCACTTAAAGCAGGATGATCTATTCCAGATGCTTAAGAAATGGTGCACGCATAATAAATATGTGCAGCTGGCCAGTACAATTTTTGAAGCTTACAGTCAGTTTCGTGCTACCAGTGAGGTTTTCACTTCATTGCTTAATTGGGAAGCTGCACTTTTGTCCACGGACCTCCTATTCGATGAGTACACTGAACTGATGACTATTGAATGGCATTTTTATCTTGTGCAACCGGTGCATCTTTATTGTCTTCTAGCTTCAGCTGAACCTTCTGATCACGCCGAAGGATGTGAATCTATGCTCACTTGTGCTCAGTTCACCTTGAGAGGAGTTGTCCTGAAATTATTGCCAAGTTGTTCTACAACTATTCTTCTTATGGTCTCTTCTATGGAGGATAATGCCCAATGGAAGTGTAATTGGAGATCACCCTCTGTGTTTGAAGAATTCCTAGCGGAAGTTGCAGTTTGGCAACATGGATATGGTGCCGTTAACTCCGCGTACCTGGTTCTCCTTGTTCGCTATGTGACACTTCAAGTTGAGGCCCTCCTGGATGTTTCTCAACCCTGTGAACCCTTTGTTAACAAAAGAAGAGTAACATCCACTATATACAGAAGGAAGAGCATTGTTTATAGGAGTACTTCACCCCATTGTTCCCTTTCACTTGCCAATGAAGATATGGTTTCCGGTGTTTCTAGTTACCAGCTTGTCTCGATGGAGCTCTCTGATAGGGGATTCAATTTCCATCTTCGGAATTCAAAATGTGAAACAACGGGTGCTTCCTATGGTAACAAGTTCAGCTCCCAGACTATGGGACCCAGGAATCTTTGATGTTCAATACCTCAGCGCTATTAAGTTTCTTTCAATCGCACGGGTGTCATGTTTTTCTGTTCCTGCTGTGAAAGATTCTCTTAGTCATGGACTTGAGCTTTCAGCTGCAACACAGTGGGATCCTGGAATTCGACACTTTATTCTTCTACCTTGCTGGTTCTTGGGAAAACCCTGTGTGTGTGCCGGTACAGTGGTGCACCTGGGAATTACAGTCTTTATTGTAATTGGTTTTGAACATCTACAAGAGCAGGACAAGGGAAATTCCATTTTGATTCAAGGGACTGAAGTGGTTGGCAGTTTTGGTGCTCTAACTTGCACGTACAAGAGGGCATATTTTTCTGGAAGGCAATGGGACCCCGGTATTCTGCAGTTTACCTTGGAAACTTGGGTATCATCTATTGGCAACGTCTTGCGTACACGCATGCTCAAGTTATCTATAGTTTATTGTTGGCTGGACCGTAATATCCAACTTGCTTATACAGGACACATTATACTGATACTACCATTGACTCTATTCTGTTTTCCAAAGTTGCTTCCCTACAAAATGCAGCAGGCTGGGAACTACATGATGCGTCCACTAGAAAATACTGCTGGAGCCTTGTTTGAATTCAACTTCTCTCCTGCAGGGCAACTTGATTACGATCTACATGTCGCTGCAGCACTTGAGTTTTCTCGAGATCGTTCAGATGGCCACTTGCACCTTTGGTTCCTTATATTTCTTCACGCCAACAGAATTGAGATATATTATACTGGGATCCAATGCTCACCTTTGCTTTGGTGGTTTCCGTCTAATCCAAAAGCACTTGAGAGGAGTCCTCGCATCATAAAATATATACATGTGCAGATTTTCAGCGGAGGGCTCAATCTTGAGATGAATCATCAACCTCAAGGCACCACAGGAACTGCAGTCATGCTCTTGTACCATCTCTTCTTTATCATTTGCCCTGTCGATCCTGCCAAGGGAGAGACCACAGCTTGCACTCGCCTACTTGCTATCAAGGAAGGGACCCCTAGTTGGTTCGGATTTATCTTGTGGGTGAGCAAGATGTCGCACTCTTCGGTTGCAACTCCATTTGATGATGAATTAATGGTGTGTTCCACCGAGCTGCTCGGGTGCATACACATGCTACTACTATATGGCCAAGGAGGACTAGCTCGTCGCTGAGATGGGATTGGAGGCATTCATGATTCAAGCTTCATCACGATCGGCTTGGGGGCAAGCCGAATTTCAAGGGCGGGAGAGTGTAACACTCCCTCTGTGGGCTGTTACTGTATGGTTTGTAAAATGGACCTGGGCCATGAGATGGGCCAACGGGTACCAGTGTGTG
Organism: Thinopyrum elongatum; assembly: GCA_011799875.1. Lineage (NCBI taxonomy): Eukaryota > Viridiplantae > Streptophyta > Magnoliopsida > Poales > Poaceae > Thinopyrum > Thinopyrum elongatum. Next base: position 414,428,064 of record CM022300.1, read on the forward strand.
TGTCATACGAGGTGTATATATACCAGGCTTGTAACCCCCAAGGGACTCATGTTGCAGATGAATGAACTCTGAAGATTTCTCACCTCCCGTTCTCTTGTTCCTCAGCCCCTTCTCTGATTCCTCACCCTAATTCTCCTCGAATTATCCCAAACTACCAAAATACTCCGGTGATTTGTCCGATCTCGATCCATTCCACGATCGGGTCGTGACAAAAAGTTTCTATAGGATTCAATCCTATGAATAAAAACAACCAATCTGGAAATAATTTCTGAAGAATAAAAACAACCAATCTGAAAATAATTACTAATTTCTAAAAATTCTAGTCCTCCAAAAATTCTACAAAAACAATCTCGACCAAAGAGGCCAAAGCTTTTGGGGTATCTGGCCTGTGCATGCATTTGCACAGATAAATATTGAAACAAACTACATTTTGTTTTAACAGGATAGAGATAAACGTAAGTATCCCCACAAAAAAAGAAGCAAAAGCATGGCAGTAGCTGTAGCTCTAATCTCTTACAAACGATTTGCCAGATGATGCTAGCTTCTAAATAAAAGGCATCAGAAGTTACACCGAATTCTATCTTCAGCGTTACAAGAAGAACGCAACATATGAATTTTCAAATACACATAAGTCATATCTAATTCCACAGATGCAGATACTTCTAAATGCAGGTTTCACAAGTACACAACATACGGTTTTTGAAATACACAAAATCATACAAAGGGGCTGCCGCACAAATGTTACGCGGTACAGATGAGGTATTTTTAAGCTAGTCCCCCGCGGGTGTCAAATTGATGCTCCTCGATCAAGCTGCTCTTTCTCTGTATCATCTGCAGCTGGAAACATGATACCAGGTTTAGTAGCAATATTGGTTAACTCGTGCATCCTGATTGAATATTCTGCACTTTGTCAGTCAACTAGTCATGAGGAAGGATGCCCTTATGTAATGCCAAGGTACACTGAATACTACTCCCTTGTCCCATAATGTAAGACGTTTTTTTATACTAGTGTAGTGTGTCTTATATTGATACTAGTGTAGTGTGTAGAGACGGAGGGAGTAATTCTTAGTCGCAGATGATAACATTTTTCTACTAACTTGCATAAGGCTTATGTCCTTGGTAAAATGCATCAAGAAGACGATAATGCATTGGATCAGTAATGAAATCAACCAAACTTAACATGAACACAAAGATAAAGAGCAACACGATCATCCATTCACCTGCCATCAGAAGAGATCTCAAATCCAGTCCTCCTGCTGCAGCTTGAGGGGTAGATATACCTCAGTCAGGTACTGGAACCCAAAGGAGCTGAGAGCCTGAATCTCAGCCTTTTGTTTTGTTCGCAACATCGTCTCCAACTCCTTCACCCACCCTTCATTTTGCTTCACAAAGTCTTCCTCTAGCATCTCTTTTCCTACCTTGATATCGTGATCACTCATGGGAAGCCGGCACTGCTCCGGTACCCTGTACTTGTCCAGATCACTTGGCCGCACACCGAGCCACTTGATATCCGGCGTTGTCAGATTGGCACTGTCATACGACATGTTCTTGGAGCCGCACATATACACAGACAAGATCTTCAGCCCATATGGATCAGAGTCCACCAATGCGAGCACCGGCAGCTTCAGCTCTACCTTAAGCCGGCGCAAGAACAACCTGGTGGCAACATCCGGCTGCCCCTTTGCTGTCAATATGATGCACGGAAAACGGTTGTAGAACCGGTCCTCGGCGAGGCGCATGAAAGCGGCATCTTTCTCCACGAGCAAGATGAACAGAGCGTCACTCTCGATGCCTGACACCCTGTCGATGTTGGGCGGGATGGCCTTACCGCCGACGCCCATTCGCGTGCAGTCGATGACGTCGCCATCATCAGCAAAAATGAGGCGGCCAACCACAACGCCCTTCTCAGAGGCGACGACATGGAGCGACGAGCGGGTGCATCCAAGCATGCAGGAGACGTCGTCGAGGATGGCGTCCGACTGGGACTGGTCGCCGAAGAGCTTCACATCGGTGTAGAATAGATCCCTCTTGGTGACATGGATGCCCCTGCGCAGGACGGCGTGGACGAGGGAGAGGACGCGCGCGGTGACGGTGGCCTTGCGCGCGGTGGCGACGTTGGCGAAGGGCCTCGCGGACTCGCGGCGGAGGAGCACGATGCGGTCGAGGTCCGGGAGGTATACCTGGTTTGAGGAGGCGCGGGAGGGGACGGCGAAGGAGAAGCCGCGGCCAGCGAGGATGCTTCGCGCGACGGAGAGGATGAGGCGGTTGATGCGGGAGGTGACGGAGGTGGTGTCCTGGTCGGCGACCACGATGTAGTTGGAGGAGGCGGATGCCGGGTCGTCCTCGGAGAGGGCTTTCGCTCCGGCAGAGGACGCGGCCGCGGGCTTGGATTTGGAGGCGGCGGAGGCGAGGGCGCGGAGGGAGGCGAGGATGGAGGCGTCCGGGCGGAGCTTCGAGCGGAGGGATTGGGCGTAGGATGCGGCAGCCGAGGCGCCGCGCGGTTTCTTCGAGGTCGAGCCCCCCGCGGCCGCATCTGCCCCCGCCCGGCGCTTCCTCTCCGACATGTGGAGAGATCCGGAGGCGGAATCACAGGGGAGGAGGGGTGGGGGGCACTACGGCGGAGACGGCGGCGGGATTCGAACTGGAGTGGGGCTGTGGTTTTGGTTGGGGACAATGGGAGGGACGGAGACAGGTCCGCACTCCGCGCCTACCCTATGCGCCAAGCGCGCGGCCCACGAAGCCTGTACTAGCTCGGCCCAGCAACACGTCTCGCTAACGTTTTTTCCTTGTGCGGCAGATGTCTCCGTGAAGGTTCTCAAAAAAAGAAAAGAGGTCTCTGTGAAGTTTTTTTACTCACTGTCCATCTACAAAAAAATAGTAAAAGATATCAAAGAATCTGAATTTTTTAGGCATCCCAAATGGTCATGTACACAAGATTCGTGCAATTTTTTGTGGTATTTGGACATCTAAGGAGCTCGTACCCCCCCCCCCCCCCCCCCCCAAAAAAGATTTTGAGTGTGTGAGAAACTTTGAAAAAGAACACTATTCAAAGCTGAGAGCCGATTTAGTTTTTTTACGAGCTCCTTAGATGTGCAAACACCAAAAATTTACACGGACATGAGCATCTTGGATGCCATAGATTTTTTTTTTTGAATTTACTGGTTATCTGTTGTAGATGAACGTGAGCATCGTTTTGAATTATTAGAGGACAGACCCTATTTTATTCTTGTTAGAGCATCTCCAACAGCTCCCCTTTCCCTAATAAAATTCATATATTGAGGGAGTTGGGAAAAAAATTGTCCTATCCGTTTGCACAAATAGGGAGTGATGAGGACATCAATACTATTGTTACACCCACAGCCCCTGCTGCCATACATACTGGACCAATTACTAGAGCTCGCGCACGCCAATTAAATTATCAGGTACTTTCGTTTCTTGGTAATGATTCTAATGTTCATGAGAATATGATGCTGTCTAAATTGAATACATTTGTTTTGCTTACAAATGAAGGGCCTAACTTGGACAAGAAAGAGGAACCTTGGAGCAAGTTCAAGCATGGAGATGATGGCTTGCGCAAGGGAAACAAGAACGGAGTTACAAGTGATGATTTCAGGACTTTGAAGCCACCATCATGAGTGCAGGAAGCCTTGGACGAAATATACAAGATGCCACTTCATAAATTTCGTCCAGAGGCTATTATAGGTGTTGCATTACCTTATTATCTGGCCAGGCCCATGTAATTTTGAAATACTTGAGTATAGGCTGTTTTTAGAGTCCGTATGTGTGGGGAAACAAGAGATAGGGTTGGTTTCGGACCCCTCCTTCAAGGGCCACGAAATCCCCCCTCTTCCTCCATATATACAGCCCTTAGGGCACCGTTTAGACTTTGGGTTTTGTTTAGATTAAAAGTTCGCCATAGCTGCAACTTCGCGTACTTCGTTTGTGTTCAACGACCAGACAAAGACGTCACAGAACCCCACCTCGATCAATAAAGCTTTCATCTTATATTCGCAATATCCAGATTGCAAATCTTAGTTTCTTGCTTGTTCTTCGTTTGCTTGCAGGAAATAGACCCTCGTGGTCAGGTTGATCGTGCTCCGGCGTGGTCAATAACCTCTCGGAGTTGGTTTAGCGATTGCTAAGGCGTGACGTCCTCACACGTTCGTAGTCGGATCGTCAAAGTCTACTCCACCAAAAACGATAGCCACCATCTCATCGAAAGACGGGACACCTTTCGCCTCAATCAAGTGGTATCAGATTTCCAGGTTGCTCGGTGAGATTTTACAGTTTTTCGTAGTTTAGATCGAGTCTGTTCTTCATACCTACAGTCCACGAAAAAGCCAAAAAAAAAATTAGGGTTAGTTCATCATATCCGAACCAATCTGAGCCTTTGCATAATCTTTTTAGGGTTTTTGCTTTGTTGAATTTACGGTTGCATCGTCGTGTCTAGTTGCTGGTCTTAGCGTCTAGTCCTTTAGAGTTTCGAGTTCTGTCACAGTTTGTCACGCCGCCGCCGCCGCCGCACCATATACCACCACCGCTGCCATATACCACCACCGCTGCCATATTCTACCACCATATATCCACCGCCAATCCGAGTTCTTTTCATATTAGGTTTGTTTTTGAGACCCATCTATTTTCCGATTCGTGTTTCCTTGCCTGAGTAGGTTTCGGAAAAAAAAAGAGCCTGGAGACCCCCGGGCAGTTTTTAGGCCAAAATTTCGGCAGTCAAAAATATTTTTCCCTATCCTATTTTTAGGTCCCAGGGAGCGTTTTGAGACACTCGCCATCATAGTGATTTTTTGTCGCACTTTTTCGTCGTCGTTGCCCTGATTTCCGGAAAAAAAATGTCAAAAAAAAAAATTCGTGCCAATCCTGATAGTTTGACTTGGGAAGAGTTTTGAGACACTCGCCATTATAGTGATTTTTTGCAAAAAAAAAGAGCGCAAAAAAAAAATGAAAAAAAAATTAGAGTGTGCTCTTCCCTTGTTTATGTGTCGCGCCGTGATTTTGTTAGTGTTCTAGGCTCGCGTCTCTAGTACGGTCTAGCCTAGGACCAGCACAGTACCGTCGTTGAGCGTTTATTCAACTTTGCATCTCTGAATTGATTATTGCTGACATTTTTGATACCATATCATAAGCCTTCCCAGCTCCCCATACATCTACGTCGTGCGTTTGACACCACCTGGCAATCGCTCTGTCCAATCTTTAAGAGTTTTGACTACAACGGTTGCCAATCACCACCTGCTGTTGGGTAAGAACTGGTAAGCATTTGAGATTCGCTTGACGGTTTTGTGATACACCACCACCACCACTTCCTAGTAGTCTGTAAGATCATATTCTTGTGTGTTTCTATTGCTGCTAACCATGGCAGGATCACAAGCCGATGAGACTGATTGGAAGAACATGACGAACAAACAGCTACATAATAAATTTCAGCAAATGATGAGTGGACAGGTGCAAGATGTGCTAAACAGATTTGAAGAGGCCATGGAGAAGATAGATGGAATTGAGAAGACGTTCGAAACAAAGCTCGATAACAAGTTTAATGAATTGCTCGCGTGTCTTCCACAACCACCGCCGGCTGCACCTGTCGCACCTCTACAACAACAACAACGCCGCCTTCCAAATCAAGTGGGACGAGCACAACGCGTTCCCCTTGAACCTGGTCAAACTTCTGGTGCCGCTGCACCTACTGTTGATGCTTCTATGGCTCCTGCTGCCGCTGAGGAGGACGATTATGCGGGCGATTACAAGGATGAGGTTGATCAAAATCAGAACTACGTACCAGTACCAGGTCGTCCACATGCCAATAATCGCAATGGTAGGGCTGCATTACCAGCTCAGGTACGAGATCATGACCATCTTCCTAAACTGAAATTGAATATTCCACCATTTGAGGGTAGATATGTTCCTGATATATATCTTACTTGGGAGTTAGAAACTGAACAACGTTTTACATGTTTACAATATCCCGAGGAGAGACGTGTTGCTGCTGCTGTTTGTGCTTTTACTAGTTTTGCATGTGTATGGTGGTCTGAACATTGTAGATTATATCCTATTCCAGCTACTTGGGCTGCTTTGAAAACTGCTATGCGTACTCGTTGGGTTCCACCATATTATCAACGTGAATTACTTCAAAAATTGCAGCGCTTAAGACAAGGAAAAAATTCTGTAGAAGAATATTATCAGGAATTACAAACTGGCATGATTAGATGTGGTATTGTTGAGGAGAATGAAGCTATGCTTGCACGTTTCATGGGTGGATTAAATAGAGATATTCAGACCATTCTAGAGTATAAGGAGTATAATAATATCACTCATTTATTCCATCTTGCTTGTAAAGTTGAACGTGAAGTGCAGGATCGACAGGCATTGGCGTGAACTAATTTTTCTGCAGGTCGATCTTCATCATGGACACCGCGTGCCTCCTCTACTCCCACACGTCCTACTGCAACACCACTGACTTCAGCCGCCAATTCCAACCGAGATACAAGAAAACAGGCACCACCACCACCATCTGCCAAGAGTACACCTGCTGGGCCTGCCCAGAGCTCTTCTTCATCTATGGCATCAACAGGGCACACACATGATATTATTTGTCGTCGTTGTAAGGGAAGAGGTCATTATGCGAGAGAATGCCAATCTCCGCGTGTTATGATTGCTACTGAGGATGGTGGGTATGAGTCCGCTAGTGACTATGATGAGGAGACTTTGGCTCTTATTACAAGTGAAGAACACGGTGGAGATGATTCTGATCATGAGACGCAATACATGGCTCCTGAAGACGCTGACAGGTATGAATGTTTAGTTGCTCAACGTGTTTTGAGTGTGCAGGTCACACAAGCTGAGCAAAATCAGAGACATAATTTGTTCCATACAAAGGGAGTTGTGAAGGAACGTTCTGTTCGCGTCATCATAGATGGAGGGAGCTGCAACAACTTGGCTAGCATGGAGATGGTGGAGAAGCTATCTCTCACCACAAGACCACATCCACATCCTTACTATATCCAATGGTTCAACAACAGCGGCAAGGTTAAGGTAACACGTACTGTTCATGTGCATTTTAGTATCTCTACATATGCTGATTATGTTGATTGTGATGTGGTACCCATGCAAGCATGTTCATTATTACTTGGTAGACCATGGCAATTTGATAAAAATTCTGTACACCATGATAGAAACAATCAATATACTCTTGTTCATAAGGATAAACATATTACTTTGCTTCCTATGACTCCTGATTCTATTTTGAAAGATGATATTAATAGAGCTAGTAAAGCAAAACAGGAGAAAAATAAGAGTGAAAATCAGATTGTGGCAAAAGAATTTGAGCAACAAATGAAGCCTAATAATAAACCATCTAGTGTTGCTTCTGAAATTAAATCGAAAAGTGCATGTTTACTTGCCACCAAATCTGATATTGATGAGCTAGATTTCAGCAAATCTGTTTGCTATGCTTTTGTGTGCAAAGAGGCGTTATTTTCATTCGAGGACGTGCCTTCCTCTTTGCCTCCTGCTGTCACTAACATTTTGCAGGAGTTCGCTGATGTCTTTCCACAAGACGTGCCACCGGGATTACCACCTATTCGCGGGATTGAGCATCAGATTGATTTAATTCCCGGTGCTTCACTGCCAAACCGTGCGCCATACCGTACCAATCCAGAGGAGACGAAGGAGATTATGCGTCAAGTACAGGAGCTGCTCGACAAAGGTTATATACGCGAATCTCTTAGTCCTTGTGCTGTTCCTATGATACTAGTGCCAAAAAAGGATGGTACATCACGTATGTGTGTTGATTGTAGAGGCATTAATAATATTACTATTCGCTATCGTCATCCTATTCCTAGGCTAGATGATATGCTTGATGAATTGAGTGGCTCTACAATATTCTCCAAAGTTGATTTGTGTAGTGGATACCATCAAATTCGTATGAAATTGGGAGATGAATGGAAAACAGCATTTAAAACTAAGTTTGGTTTATATGAATGGTTAGTCATGCCTTTTGGATTAACTAATGCACCTAGTACTTTCATGAGATTAATGAACGAAGTTTTACGTGCTTTCATTGGACGATTTGTGGTAGTTTACTTTGATGATATATTGATTTATAGCAGATCTTTGGAGGAACATTTACGTGCTGTTTTTATTGCTCTACGTGATGCACGTTTGTTTGTTAACCTTGAGAAGTGCACCTTTTGCACCGACCGAGTATCTTTTCTTGGCTATGTTGTTACTCCACAGGGAATTGAAGTTGATAAAGCCAAGATTGAAGCTATTGAGAGTTGGCCGCAGCCCAAAACGGTCACACAAGTGAGGAGCTTCCTTGGCCTCGCTGGTTTCTATAGGCGTTTTGTGAGAGATTTTAGCACCATTGCTGCACCTCTCAATGAGCTTACAAGGAAGGATGTGCCTTTTGTTTGGGGTACCACACAGGAAGAAGCCTTCACGGTATTGAAAGATAAGTTGACACATGCTCCTTTACTCCAACTTCCTGATTTTAATAAGACTTTTGAGCTTGAATGTGATGCTAGTGGAATTGGATTAGGAGGTGTGTTATTACAAGATGGCAAACCTGTTGCATACTTTTCTGAAAAATTGAGTGGGCCTAGTCTGAACTATTCTACTTATGATAAAGAATTATATGCTCTTGTTCGGACCTTATAAACATGGCAACATTATTTATGGCCCAAAGAATTTGTTATACATTCTGATCATGAATCTTTGAAACACATTAAAAGTCAAGCAAAACTGAACCGTAGACATGCTAAATGGGTTGAATTCATTGAGACTTTCCCTTATGTCATTAAACACAAGAAGGGTAAAGAAAATGTTATTGCTGATGCATTGTCTCGTCGTTATACTATGCTTTCACAACTTGACTTTAAAATATTTGGTTTGGAGACCATCAAAGATCAATATGTGCATGATCCTGAATTTAAAGATGTATTGCAGAATTGTAAAGAAGGGAGAACATGGAATAAGTTCGTCGTTAACGATGGATTTGTGTTTCGTGCTAACAAGCTATGCATTCCAGCTAGCTCCGTTCGTCTTTTGTTGTTGCAGGAGGCGCATGGAGGAGGATTAATGGGACACTTTGGCGTAAAGAAGACGGAGGATGTACTTGCTACACATTTCTTTTGGCCAAAGATGAGACGGGATGTTGAGCACTTTGTTGCTCGCTGCACTACATGTCAAAAAGCTAAGTCACGACTCAATCCTCATGGTTTATATATGCCTTTGCCTATACCTAGTGTTCCATGGGAGGATATATCTATGGACTTTGTTTTGGGTTTACCTCGAACAAAGAAGGGGAGGGATAGCATATTTGTTGTCGTGGATAGGTTCTCGAAAATGGCACACTTTATACCATGTCATAAAAGCGATGATGCTGCTAATGTTGCTGATCTGTTCTTTCGTGAAATTATTCGCTTGCATGGTGTTCCAAATACTATTGTTTCAGATCGTGATACCAAATTTCTTAGCCACTTTTGGAGATGTTTATGGGCTAAGTTGGGGACTAAACTGCTTTTTAGTACTACTTGTCACCCCCAAACTGATGGACAAACTGAAGTAGTCAATAGAACTTTGTCTACTATGCTTAGGGCTGTTTTGAAGAATAACAAGAAAATGTGGGAAGAATGCTTGCCTCATATTGAATTTGCTTATAATCGTTTGTTGCATTCTACTACTAAGATGTGCCCTTTTGAAATTGTATATAGTTTCCTACCTCGTGCACCTATTGATTTGTTGCCTCTTCCACCTTCGGAGAAGGTTAATTTTGATGCTAAACAACGTGCTGAATTGATCTTAAAAATGCATGAGTTAACTAAGGAGAACATTGAGCGTATGAATGCTAAATATAAACTTGCTGGAGATAAGGGTAGAAAACATGTTGTGTTTGCACCTGGAGATCTTGTTTGGTTACATTTGCGTAAGGATAGATTTCCTGATTTGCGCAAATCAAAGCTAATGCCACGTGCTGATGGTCCTTTTAAGGTGTTAGAGAAAATAAATGATAATGCATATAAACTTGAGTTGCCTGCAGATTTTGGGGTTAGTCCCACTTTTAACATTGCAGATTTGAAGCCTTATTTGGGTGAGGAAGATGAGCTTCCGTCGAGGACGACTTCATTTCAAGAAGGGGAGGATGATGAGGACATCAATACCATTGTTACACCCACAGCCGCTGCTGCTATACATACTGGACCAATTACTAGAGCTTGCGCACGCCAATTAAATTATCAGGTACTTTCGTTTCTTGGTAATGATTCTAATGTTCATGAGAATATGATGCTGCCTAAATTGGATACATTTGTTTTGCTTACAAATGAAGGGCCTAACTTGGACAAGAAAGAGGAACCTTGGAGCAAGTTCAAGCATGGAGATGATGGCATGCGCAAGGGGAACAAGAACGGAGTTACAAGTGATGATTTCAGGACTTTGAAGCCACCATCATGAGTGCAGGAAGCCTTGGACGAAATATACAAGATGCCACTTCATAAATTTCGTCCAGAGGCTATTATAGGTGCTGCGTCACCTTATTATTGGGCCAGGCCCATGTAATTTCGAAATACTTGAGTATAGGCTGTTTTTAGAGTCCGTATATGTGGGGAAACAAGAGATAGGGTTGGTTTCGGACCCCTCCTTCAAGGGCCACGAAATCCCCCCTCTTCCTCCATATATACAGCCCTTAGGGCACCGTTTAGACTTTGGGTTTTGTTTAGATTAAAAGTTCGCCATAGCTGCAACTTCGCGTACTTCGTTTGTGTTCAACGACCAGACAAAGACGTCACAGAACCCCACCTTGATCAATAAAGCTTTCATCTTATAGTCGCAATATCCAGATTGCAAATCTTAGTTTCTTGCTTGTTCTTCGTTTGCTTGCAGGAAATAGACCCTCGTGGTCAGGTTGATCGTGCTCCGGCGTGGTCAATAACCTCTCGGAGTTGGTTTAGCGATTGCTAAGGCGCGACGTCCTCGCACGTTCGTAGTCGGATCGTCAAAGTCTACTCCACCAAAAACGATAGCCACCATCTCATCGAAAGACGGGACACCTTTCGCCTCTATCAGGGAGGAATTAGGGGCGCTCTTGGAGATGACTTTGTTGGGGAATGTTGCATGGGAAACAAAAATTTTCCTACGCTCACCAAGATCAATCTAGGAGATGAACATCTACGAGAGGAGAGATTGCATCTACATACCCTTGTAGATCGCTAAGCGGAAGCGTTAAGAAATGCGGTTGATGTAGTCGAACGTCTTCGTGATCCAATCACGATCCGTCCCGCGAACTCCCGATCCAAGTGCCGAACGGACGGCACCTCCGCGTTCAACACACGTACGGCTTGATGACGCCTTCACCTCCTCGATCCAGCGAGCGATGGTGAAGTAGTAGCTCGAGTCCTCCGGCAGCATGGCGGCGTGGTGGCGGTGGTGGTGGCGGAATCTCAGCAGAGCTTCGCTAAGCACTACTGAGAGGAAGAGGGATGCGGGGGAGAGGAGAGGCAGTGCTGTGGCGTGGAGATGTGCTCTGGGGTGCGGCTGCCCTCTCTCTACCTGTCTATATATAGGGGAAGGGAGGAGGGGGTGGCGTCCCTAGGGTTTCCCCTAGGGGGGCGGCGGCCAGGGCAGATGGGATCTCCCCTAGGGTGACTTGCCCCCCAAGCCGGGAGGTGGGAGGCCCTAGGGGGCGCCCCCAACTCTCCTGGTTACGTGGGATGGGGTGAAGGGGGCGCTCAGCCCCTTAGTGGGCTGGTTTGCCCCCTCCCCTTGGCCCATGGGGCCCCCCAACACTTGCCGGGGCCCCCCGAAACCCCTTTCGGTGACGCTGGTCATCACCCGGTACCTCCGGAACAATTCCGGACTCCAATACCCTTCGTCCAATATATCAATCTTCATCTCCGGACCATTCCGGAGTTCCTCGTCACGTCCGGGATCTCATCCGGGACTCCGAACAACCTTCGGTAACCACCATAATGACTCAACTATACTTATATCGTCACCAAACGTTAAGTGTGTAGACCCTGCGGGTTTGAGAACTATGCAGACATGACCGAGACACCTCTACGGTCAATAACCAATAGCGGGACCTGGATGCCCATATTGGTTCCTACATATTCTACGAAGATCTTATCGGTCGAACCTCGATGTCAAGGATTTAGCTAATCCCGTATACAGTTCCCTTTGTCTATCGGTATGTTACTTGCCCGAGATTCGATCGTCGGTATCTCCATACCTAGTTCAATCTCGTTACCGGCAAGTCTCTTTACTCGTTCCGTAATACAAGATCCCGTGACTAACTCATTGGTCACATTACTTGCAGGCTTATTGTGATGTTGTATTACCGAGTGGGCCCTGAGATACCTCTCCGTCATACGGAGTGACAAATCCCAGTCTTGATCCATGCCAACTCAACAGACACCCTCGGAGATACCTGTAGAGCACCTTTATAGTCACCCAGTTACGTTGCGAGGTTTGGTACACACAAGGCACTCCTCCGGTGTCAGTGAGTTGCACGATCTCATGGTCATAGGAACATATACTTGACATGCAGAAAACGATAGCAATAAACTTGGCACGATCATATGCTACGTTCATAGTTTAGGTCTTGTCCATCACATCATTCTCCTAATGATGTGATCCCGTTACCAAATGACAACTCATGTCCATGACTAGGAAACCATAGCCATCTTTGGTCAACGAGCTAGTCCGGTAGAGGCTCACTAGGGACACGTTGTTGTCTATGTATCCACACATGTATTTGAGTTTCCGATCAATACAATTCTAGCATGGATAATAAACGATTATCATGAACAAGGAAATATGATAATAACCAATTTATTATTGCCTCTAGGGCATATTTCCAACAGTCTCCCACTTGCACTAGAGTCAATAATCTAGTTCACATTGCCAGGTGATTAACACTCATAGTTCACATCGCCATGTGACTAACACCCAAAGAGTTTACTAGAGTCAATAATCTAGTTCACATCACCATGTGATTAGCACTCAATGAGTTCTAGGGTTTGATCATGTTATGCTTGTGAGAGAGGTTTTAGTCAACGGGTCTACAACATTCAGATCCGTATGTACTTCGCAAATCTTTATGTCATATTGTAGATGCTGCTACCATGCTCCACTTGGAGCTATTCCAAATGGCTGCTCCACTATACGTATCCGGTTTGCTACTCAGAGTCATCCAAATAGGTGTTAAAGCTTGCATCGACGTAACCCTTTACGCCGAACTCTTTATCACCTCCATAACTGAGAAACATTTCCTTATTCATCTAAGGATAATTTTTGACCGCTGTCCAGTGATCCACTCCTGGATCACTCTTGTACGCCCTTGACAGACACGTGGCAAGCACATATCAGGTGCGGTACACAGCATGGCATACCGTATAGAACCTATGGCTAAGGCATAGGGGACGACCTTCGTCCTTTCTCTTTCTTCTGCCGTGGTCGAGCTTTGAGTCTCACTCAACTTCACACCTTACCACTCAGGCAAGAACTCCTTCTTTGACTGATCCATTTTGAACTCCTTCAAAATCACGTCAAGTTATGTGCTCTGTGAAAGTCTTATCAGGTGTCTTGATCTATCTCTATAGATCTTGATGCCCAATTTGTAAGCAGCTTTACCCAGGTCTTCCTTTGAAAAACTCCTTTCAAACAACCCTTTATGCTTTTCAGAAATTCTACATCATTTCCGATCAACAATATGTCATCCACATATACTTATCAGAAATGTTGTAGTGCTCTCACTCACTTTCTGGTAAATACAAGTTTCTTGCAAACTTTGTACAAACCCAAAAGCTTTGATCACCTCATCAAAGTGTATGTTCCAACTCCGAGATGCTTGTTCCAGTCCATAGAAGGATCGCTGGAGCTTGCATACCTTTTAGCATCCTTAGGATCGACAAAACCATCTGGTTGTATCACATACAACCTTTCCTCACGGAAACCGTCAAGGAAACTTCGTTTTGACATCCATCCATCTGCCAGTTTTCGTAATTGAAAGTGCAGCAACTGCTAACATAATTCCAACAGACTTTAGCATCGCTATGAGTGAGAAAGTCTCATCATAGTCAACTCCTTGAACTTGTCGGAAACTTCTTTGCGACAAGTCGAGCTTCATAAATGGTGACATTACCATCAGCATCTGTCTTCTTCTTAAAGATCCATTTATTCTCAATGGCTTGCCGATCATTGGGCAAGTCCACCAAAGTCCATACTTTGTTCTCATACATGGATCCTATCTCGGATTTCATGGCTCCTAGCCATTTGTTGGAATCCAGGCCCACCATCGCTTCTCCATAGCTCGTAGGTTCACCGTTGTCCAACAGCATGACCTCTAAGACAGGGTTACCGTACCACTCAGAAGCTGTACGTACCCTTGTCGACCTACGAGGTTCGACAGTAACTTGATCTGAAGCTTCATGATCATCATCATTAGCTTCCTCTTCAACTGACGTAGGTGCCACAGAAACATCTTTCTGTGCTGCGCTACTCTCTGGTTGAAGTAAAGGTTCAACAACCTCATCAAGTTCTATCTTCCTCCCACTCATTCCTTTTGAGAGAAACTCTTTCTCGAGAAAAGACCCTTTCTTAGCGACAAACACTTTGCCCTCAGATCTGAGATAGAAGGTATACCCAACCATCTCTTTCGGGTATCCTATGAAAGTATGAAGACACATTTGTCCGCTTTGGGTTCGAGCTTTTCCGGCTGAAGCCTTTTGACATAAGCATCGCAGCCCCAAACCTTAAAAAACGACAACTTAGGTTTCTTGCCAAACCACAGTTCATACGGTGTCGTCTCCACGGACTTAGATGGTGCCCTATTTAAAGTGAATGTAGTTGTCTCTAATGCATAACCCCAAAATGATAGTAGTAGATCGGTAAGAGACATCATAGAACGCACCATATCCAATAAGGTACGATTACGACGTTCGGACACGCCATTACGCTGTGGTGTTCCAGATGGCATCAACTGTGAAACAATTCCACATTATCTTAAGTGATTGCCAAACTCATAACTCAGATATTCTCCTCTTCGATCGGATCGTAGGAATTTAATCTTCTTGTTATGATCTTTCTCAACTTCACTCTGAAATTGCTTGAACTTTTCAAACGTTTCAGACTTATGCTTTATTAAGTAAACATAACCATATCTACTCAAATCATCGGTGAAGGTGAGGAAATAATGATATCTACCGCGCGCATCAACACTCATCAGACCGCACACATCAGTATGTATGATTTCCAACAAGTCACTTGCCCGTTCCATTGTACCGGAAAACGGGGTTTTAGTCATCTTGCCCATAAGGCATGGTTCACATGTGTCAAGTGATTCAAAATCAAGTGACTCCAAAAGTCCATCAGCATGGAGTTTCTTCATGCGCTTTACACCAATATGACTTAAGCAGTAGTGCCACAAGTATGTGGTACTATCATTATTAACTTCGCATCTTTTGGCATCAATATTATGAACACATGTATCACTATGATCGAGATTCAATAAACCATTCACATTGGGTGCATGACCATAGAAGGTATTATTCATGTAAACAGAATAACCATTATTCGCTGACTTAAATGAATAACCGCATTACAATAAACATGATCTCATCATGTTCATGCTCAACGCAGACACCAAATAACATTTATCTAGGTTTCGTATTAATCCCGAAGATAGAGGGAGCTTGCGATGATGATCACATCAACCTTGGAAACACTTTCAAACACACATCGTCACCTCGCCCTTAGCTAGTCTCCGTTTATTCTGCAGCTTTTGTTTCGAGTTACCAATATTAGCAACTGAACCGGTATCTAATACCCAGGTGCTACTAGGAGTACTAGTAAGGTACACATCAATAACACATATATCAAATATACTTTTGTTGAAGTTGCTAGCCTTCTTATCTACCAAGTATTTGGGGCAGTTCCGCTACCAGTGACCGTTCCCCTTACAATAGAAGCACTTAGTCTCGGTTTTGGGTTCAACCTTGGGTTTCTTCACTGGAGCGGCAACTGGCTTGCCATTCATGAAGTTTCCCTTCTTGCCCTTGGCCTTCTTGAAACTAGTGGTCTTGTTAGCCATCAACACTTGATGCTCCTTCTTGATTTCTACCTTCGCGGCCTTAAGCACTGCGAACAGCTCCGGGATCATCTCCATCCCTTGCATGTTATAGTTCACCACGAAGCTCTAGTAGCTTGGTGATAGTGACTGGAGAACTCTGTCAATCACTATCTTATCTGGAAGATTAACTCCCACTTGATTCAAGCGATTATAGCACCCAGACATTCTGAGCACATGCTCACTGGCTGAGCTATTCTCCTCCATCTTGTAGGCAAAGAACTTGTCAGAGGTCTCATACCTCTCAACACGGGCATGAGCCTGAAATACCAATTTCAACTCTTGGAACATCTCATATGTTCCATGGTATTCAAAACGCATTTGGAGCCCCGATTTTAAGCCGTAAAGCATGGCGCACTAAACTATCAAGTAGTCATCAGAACGTGTCCGCCAGATGTTCACAACATCCATAGACGGCGCTAGAGGGGTTGGCACACCGAGCGGTGCATCAAGGACATAAGCCTTCTTTGCAGCAGTAAGGACAATCCTCAGACTACGGCCCTAGTCCGCATAATTGCTTGCAATATCTTTCAACTTAGTCTTTCTCTAGGAACGTATTAAAACAGGGAGCTACATCGCGAGCTATTGGTCTACAACATAATTTGCAAAGCTTGGACTATTGTTCATGATAAATGAGTTCAATTAATCATATTACCTAAGAACTCCCACTCAAATCGACATCCCTCCGGTCGTCCAAGTGTAACATGATCCAAATTCACCAACCCAAGTCCGATCATAACGTGAGATGATGTGGTTTCAATGATGAACATCTCCATGTTGATCATATCTACTATATGACTCATGTTTGACCTTTCGGTCTCTTGTGTTCCGAGGCCATATATGTACATGCCAGGCTCGTCAAGTTTAACCCAAGTGTTCCGCATGTGCAAAACTGGCTTGCACCCATTGTATGTGAACGTAGAGTTTATCACACCCGATCATCACGTGGTGCTTCGAAACGATGAACTTTCGCAACGGTGCACACTTGGGGAGAACACAATTTTATCTTGAAATTTTAGTGAGGGATCACCTTATAATGCTACCTTCGTCCTAAGCAAAATAAGATGCATAAAAGGATTAACATCACATGCAAATCATAAGTGACATGATATGGCCATTATCTCGTGCTTTTGATCTCCATCTCCAAGGCACCGGCATGATCTCCATCGTCACCGGCATGACACCATGATCTCCATCATCGTACCGCCATCGGGGTTGTCACGCCAACCATGCTTCTACTACTATTGCTACCGCTTAGCGATAAAGTAAAGCATTACATAGCGCTTAATGATTGACACGCAGGTCATACAATAATTAAAGACAGTCCTATGGCTCCTGCCGGTTGCCGTATGCATCGACATGCAAGTCGATATAAACTATTACAAACATGATCATCTCATACATCAAATATATCTCATCATGTCTTTGGCCATATCATATCACAACATACCCTGCAAAAACAAGTTAGACGTCCTCTAATTGTTGTTGCATGTTTTACGTGGCTGCTATGGGTATCTAGCAAGAATGATTCTTACCTACGCAAAGCCACAACGGTGATATGCAAGTTGCTATTTAACCTTCTACAAGGACCGCCTTTGTCGAATCCGATTCAACTAAGGTGGGAGAGACAGACACCCGCCAGCCATCTTTATACAACAAAGTCACATGTCAGTCGATGGAACCGGTCTCATGTACGTGGACATGTAAAGTTGGTCCGGGCCGCTTCATCCCACAATACCGCCGAATCAAGAAAAGACCAAGGAAGGAAGCAATCTGAATATCAACGCCCACAAACTCCTTTGTGTTCTACTCGTGATGTCATCTACGCATAAACCTGGCTCTGATACCACTGTTGGGGAACGTTGCATGGGAATTATTTTTCCTACGCTCACCAAGATCAATCTAGGAGATGAACATCTACGAGAGGAGATATTGCATCTACATACCCTTGTAGATCGCTAAGCGGATGTAGTCGAACGTCTTCGCGATCCAATCACGATCCGTCCCGCGAAATCCCGATCCAAGTGTCGAACGGACGGTACCTCCGCGTTCAACACATGTACGGCTTGATGACGCCTTCACCTCCTCGATCCAGCGAGCGATGGTGAAGTAGTAGCTCGAGTCCTCCAGCAGCACGATGGCGTGGTGGCGGTGGTGGTGGCGGAATCTCAGCAGAGCTTCGCTAAGCACTACGGAGAGGAAGATGGATGCGAGGGAGAGGAGAGGCAGCGCCGTGGCGTGGAGATGTGCTCTGGGGTGCGGCTACCCTCTCTCTACCTATCTATATATAGGGAAAGGGAGGAGGGGGTGGCGCCCCTAGGGTTTCCCCTGGGGGGGGGGGGGGGGGCCAGGGCAGATGGGATCTCCCCTAGGGTGACTTGCCCCCCAAGCCGGGAGGTGGGAAGCCCTGGGGGGCGCCTCGAACTCTGCTGGTTACGTGGGATGGGGTGTGGGGGGCGCTCAGCCCCTTAGTGGGCTGGTTTGCTCCCTCCCCTTGGCCCATGCCCCCCCCCAACACTTGCCGGGGCCCCCCGAAACCCCTTTCGGTGACGCTGGTCATCACTCGGTACCCCCGAAACAATTCCGGACTCCAATACCCTTCGTCCAATATATCAATCTTCACCTCCGGACCATTCCGGAGTTCCTCGTCACGTCCGGGATCTCATCCGGGACTCCGAACAACCTTCGGTAACCACCATAATGACTCAACTATACTTATATCGGCACCAAACGTTAAGTGTGTAGACCCTGCGGGTTCGAGAACTATGCAGACATGACCGAGACACCTCTACGGTCAATAACCAATAGCGGGACCTGGATGCCCATATTGGTTCCTACATATTCTACGAAGATCTTATCGGTCGAACCTCGATGTCAAGGATTCAGCTAATCCCATATGCAGTTCCCTTTGTCTATCGGTATGTTACTTGCCCAAGATTCGATCGTCGGTATCTCCATACCTAGTTCAATCTCGTTACCGGCAAGTCTCTTTACTCGTTCCGTAATAAAAGATCCCGTGACTAACTCATTGGTCACATTGCTTGCAAGCTTATTGTGATGTTGTATTACCGAGTGGGCCCTGAGATACCTCTCCGTCATACGGAGTGACAAATCCCAGTCTTGATCCATGCCAACTCAACAGACACCCTCGGAGATACCTGTAGAGCATCTTTATAGTCACCCAGTTACGTTGCGATGTTTGGTACACACAAGGCACTTCTCCGGTGTCAGTGAGTTGCATGATCTCATGGTCATAGGAACATATACTTGACATGCAGAAAACGATAGCAATAAACTTGACACGATCATATGCTACGTTCATAGTTTGGGTCTTGTCCATCACATCATTCTCCCAATGATGTAATCCCGTTACCAAATGACAACTCATGTCCATGACTAGGAAACCATAGCCATCTTTGGTCAATGAGCTAGCCCGGTAAAGGCTCACTAGGGACACGTTGTTGTCTATGTATCCACACATGCATTTGAGTTTCCGATCAATACAATTCTAGCATGGATAATAAACGATTATCATGAACAAGAAAATATGATAATAACCAATTTATTATTGCCTCTAGGACATATTTCCAACAGACTTAGCGTACCTTTTGCATCGAATACCATGTGTGCGCCACCTGTCACTATTGTAGAGTTTTATTTCCACTGTACATCTTTCTTTTGTGAGATCCAAATTTCAAATCGAAATATGTTTTGCCAGGCATCCAAATTATGAACTATTTTCACCATTGCGGTTTTTGCATTGATATCTTGAAACTAGATCCAATTGATAGACTTGTGTACAATGTTTCATTAGTAGCACGCTATAGCGTGATATATCACACCAATATCATATTTTACGACCAACACTATTGTGCTAACGGCGCATTATTTTTTTCGTTGGCACAAACACATGTCTATATACATCTGATTAAAAAAATCAAAATATCTTACATTTATGAACGAAGGAAGTACTACTTGTGTAACAAAAGATCTTGCTTAGTTACGTGATCTTAAATATAAAATACTCCCTCCGTTCCTAAATATAAGTCTTTTAGAGATTTCAGTACGAACTGCATACGAATGTACTCCCTCCGTTCCTAAATATTTGTCTTTTTAGAGATTTCAAATGGACTACCACATACGGATGTATATAGACATATTTTAGAGTGTAGATTCACTCATTTTGCTCCGTATGTAGTCACTTGTTGAAATCTCTAGAAAGACAAATATTTAGGAACGGAGGGAGTATATAGATATATTTTAGAGTGTAAATTCATTCATTGTGTTCCGTATGTAGTACATATTGGAATCTCTAGAAAAACTTATACTGTATTTAGGAACGGAGGGAGTATATGAGGGTGCATGTTGGGGATGATTTGGAGGTTTTGCTGGAGCGAAAGTATATAGGGTATAGGGATATACGGGTGAGGTGTTTTGCAGGAGATGCTCTTACGTTTGACGCTTGAAAGTACTGATGCAGGTGAAAGCAACGTTACCTACAAAAAAGAAAGGTGAAATCACAACAAGTGCAATGAACATCATTCTTTTACTAACTAATGCAGTAGGTTTACAAGGGTTTATACAAATACTCCCTCCGTTCCTAAATATTTGTCTTTCTAGAGATTTCAATAAGTGACTATATACGGAGCAAAATGAGTGAATCTACACTAAAAAATATGTCTATATACATCCGTATGTGGTAGTTCATTAGAAATCTCTAAAGACAAATACTCCCTCCGTCTCAAAATTCTTGTCTTAGATTTGTCTACATACGTATGTATCTATTCACGTTTTAGTGTTAGATACATCCGTATGTAGATAAATCTAAGACAAGAATTTTGAGACGGAGAGAGTATTTAGGAACGGAGGGAGTACAACCAAAGCATCGCGCACGCTATGCTCCCTAGTTCATATGAACATGTCTTGTTTTCACCGGCGCTGGACAAGTGTTGCTGGACTAATCATCTATGCACTCGACTAGTACGACTATACACGAGAACATGTGACAGTGGGGATACTAAAGGAGTTCTATTCTTATTTCTAATTAGAGATCAAAGCAATACTAAAGATCTAGGAACAACAAGCTCTCAATACATCCTCCATTTCAGGGTCATCTCCAGCTTCTTTGTCCTGTTGAAGGATTACACAACACAAAGTTATAATCAGTAATTCACAATCCAGCGAATGATCAAATAGAAAATGTCAAATACTTTCTCTTTTGAACTTGCGTGGTTTGAAAGAGAAGGGTTCCTGGATCTGATAGCCAGAGAATGGGCGAAAGATGCAGGAGGAAGATCTCCTATTGAGAGATGGCAGAATAAGATTAGGAACTTGAGAAGTTTCTTGCGAGGATGGGCTAAACATCTTAGTGGGATTTATAAGATTGAAAAGGAGAGACTCCTTACACTTATTCAGTCCTTAGATGTGAAAGCCGAGTCCACTATTTTGCATTCCTCAGAGCTTCATGCTAAAGTTGATGCGGAGATGAGATTGAAAGAGCTGTTGAGGGAAGAGGAGTTGAAATGGGCATTGCGAGCCAATGTTCGTAAAGTTGTCCAAGGGGACGCCAATACTCAATTCTTCCATATGATTGCCAATGGCAAGCACAGAAAGAAAAGAATCTTTCAGCTTGAGCAAGACGAGGGAACGATCATAGGACAAGAGAACCTAAAGATTTATATTACCAATTATTACAAGCAGCTTTTTGGGCCTCCAGAGGATAACTTTGTGTCCTTGGATGAGTCGAGAATTGAGGATGTGCCTCAGTTGGCTGCCGATGAGAATGAGGTATTGATTGCACCATTCTCGGAGAAAGAGGTGTTTGATGCGATTGCACAGATGAAGAACAATAAAGCTCCGGGGCCGGATGGATTTCCGGCGGAGTTTTATAAGAGGTGTTGGCATATTATTAAAGGGGATCTGTTACCGATGTTCCACGATCTGTTCTCCGGACAGCTTCAGGTGTTTCATTTGAATTTTGGAACAATAACATTACTCCCGAAGAAAACAGAGGCTGTGAGAATTGAGCAGTTCAGGCCTATTTGTCTTCTTAATGTTAGTTTCAAAATTTTTACCAAGGTTGGGACTAATAGACTCACATAGATTGCGCACTCTGTGGTGCAGCCGACCCAAACTGCTTTCATGCCAGACAGAAACATCCTGGAAGGGGTTGTAGTCCTGCATGAGACGCTCCATGAACTCCATACGAAAAAACTAGATGGGGTTGTTTTCAAAGTGGATTTCGAAAATGCGTACGATAAAGTTAAATGGCCGTTTCTACAATAGGCTTTGCGCATGAAAGGTTTCGACCCGGCTTGGAGAAACCAGGTTGAATCTTTTACGCAAAAAGGGAGTGTTGGAATCAAAGTGAATGATGACATATGTCATTATTTCCAGACACATAAAGGCCTGAGACAAGGAGATCCGATGTCACCTATTCTGTTCAACATCGTAGTTGACATGTTGACCATTCTAATAGGTAGGGCAAAGGATGCTGGCCAAGTTGGTAGCCTCGTACCTCATCTAGTTGATGGAGGGGTGTCTATCCTGCAGTACGCTGATGATACTATTCTTTTCATGGAGCATGACTTGGCTAAAGCACGAAACATGAAGCTGGTGTTATGCTTATTCGAACAATTGACTGGGTTAAAGATTAACTTTCACAAGAGTGAATTGTTCTGCTTTGAAGAGCCAAAGAAGAACAAGAGGCCTATAAGCAATTGTTCGGTTGTGAAATTGGGAGTTTACCTTTTACGTATTTGGGTATACCAATTCACCATCGTAAGCTAACAAATAGAGAATGGAAGTGTATCGAGGATCGATTCGAGAAGAAACTAAGCTGTTGGAAGGGCAATCTGATGTCGTATGGGGGCCGGTTAATTCTTATTAATTCGGTTCTCACGAGCATGCCTATGTTTCTTTTGTCGTTTTTTGAGATACCAGTTGGAGTTAGGAAAAGACTGGATTTCTATCGATCCCGTTTCTTCTGGCAGAGTGATGATTTAAAAAGGAAGTATCGACTCACTAAATGGGATATTATATGCCGACCAAAAGACCAAGGGGGTCTAGGGGTCGAAAATCTTGAGGTGAAAAACAGATGTCTTCTCAGCAAGTGGCTGTACAAGTTATCTGTAGAGTCGGAGGCCACGTGGGCGCAGATTCTGCGTAACAAGTACCTCCAATCCAAAACTTTGTCACAGGTGACAGTGAGGCCGACGGACTCACCTTTTTGGAAAGGGCTGATGAGAGTTAAAGCAGTCTTTTTCAACAGAACAAAGTTTATTATCGGAAACGGTACCTCCACGAGATTCTGGGAGGATACATGGCTAGGGGAAACACCTCTCGCGCTACGATATCCGTCTCTTTATAGCATCGTGCAACGGAGAGACGATCTGGTTGCAACCATACTTAGGTCCGCTCCCCTCAATATCCAATTTAGGAGAACACTAGCCGGAGCGCTTTGGAAAGCCTGGCTCCATCTGGTGAGAAGACTGATGGATGTGCAGCTTGCTCAACGGCCGGATTCGTTGAGCTGGAAATTAACTAGGAATGGAGAGTTCACGGTTAAATTAATGTACTTAGATGTCATAAACTCTAGCTCTATTCCCTATTCCAAGCATGTTTGGAATGTCAAAGTCCCTCTGAGGGTTAAAGTGTTTATGTGGTTTGTACATAAACAAGTCATTTTAACCAAGGACAATTTGACAAAGCGCAATTGGACAGGCTCTAAGAGATGTAGTTTTTGTGATCAAGACGAGACTATCAAACACCTCTTTCTGGATTGTCCCATGGCGAAGGTTCTTTGGCGGACTGTTCACTTTGCTTTTAATATTACTCCTCCGAATAATATCCACACGTTATTTGGGACGTGGCTGGATGGGATAGAGACCCAAACAGCTAAACACATTCGTGTAGGAGTATGTGCTTTACTTTGGGCAGTCTGGAACTGCAGGAATGATTTGGTTTTTAACAGAACAACAAATACTCATTTTTTGCAGGTCATCTTCCGAGATACTACGTTGATCCGTATGTGGTCGCTACTCACTCGGACGGAAGCCAGGGAGCATTTGGTTACTGGATCTGCCCGATGGGAGATGGTAGCTCGGGCTATATTCAGCCGGTTTGGATGGCGGTCATGTAATAGGATAGGCAATTAGTTTTCCTATCTTTATTTTGCATGCCGGCTGTGGCTTTTTTTTCCCGCTCTTTATGAGCCGTTTGGGGACTAGTTTGTAATGGAGTTTATGACCTTTGTTGGACCTTTTTGCTTTTAATAAATGTGGCCGTATGCATCTTTCTGATGCAGAGGCCGGGGCTGCGCCCCTTTTCCAAAAAAAAAACCAAGGGCTTGCTTATTGACCTTGTGGATGTAGGAGATGTTGTCGATGCCTGGGCCTGCAACAAGGAGCCCCCCTTGATACCTAAGAAAGATAGACAAATGTTCCTCAAACTGATCCACAACTAACCAATGGTCCAAAGAGAATTATATCAGAGCTCCAACGGCCAAAGCAAGGCCGAAGCATACCATCCGCCTTTCGTCCTGGTGTTCTTTTCAAATGACAGTTCCCAGTCCTGCCTGTATCCTTCCCTGTACAGTTGTATAATCTTCAGACCCGCCTGCGACATGATGGACGTTTACGTATCTGTCGAGATGAACAGAAACTACACAATAGGAAAGTTATCCAGTAGGACTTACCGATGGAGTGAATGTTGAGAATAAGCCATTGGCAAATTCCAGAGCCTTATATGATGAGTAATCTGGATCGGCATATACTTCTGCGAAGTATTATTGTCAGATTTGTATAGTGGAACAATTCCCACAAATTGTCCAATCCGAATCAATATCGGTATGATTTATAGTCAAATACCTTTAACGAGGGATACAAATAATCCACATTTTCATTTTCTTAAGAACTAATACCTCTGCACACTTTTATAAGACGTTTTAGGTCACTACTTTAGTCAACAACTCATTTTCTTTCCCCAAAAGACTATACTTAAGCTGCCCTTGTTGCATAATTACTGGGAACTTGTAAAATTTGAGCTTCAGGAGCACTCTGTGCAAAGCGTTTCATGGGAATAGGTTCATAATCAAGAGAACTGGTTTCATGCGACAATGAAAGTTTGAAGGCTTAAATACTTTTGCACAAAAATGGTTCCACATGCTTTCAGAACCTAAGTGGAAAATGCTTTCAAGATATACTGATGCATCACAGCACTGAATCATTGCTACCAGTGGCGGAGCCTGAACCAAAATGCAGATACGGCCAATAAATTATGCTACATGATTCCAATAAACTATTGCTAACTTCCTTTTGGTTGGTGTATAAGTAGAAAGTAATGATACTTAGTAGCGGGACTTCTATTTAAAAGAGGGACTAGGGGAAAACCTTCTCTTCATCTCATGTACTAATGATCTCTTCGGACTTGCCTTGGGCGATTTCCGGCGATTGTCCGGCGACTGGCGTCATGCCGTATCCTCCCCTCCCCTGCTTAGTCTAATCTCCTCTGTCCTTCCATCTCTCCGATCCCCATCTGTAGTCCCGTTCAGCCGTTCCCGTTTCTTCCCCCCCGGTATACTTTCCCCTGCTACAGTTCCCCGTTCATCTTTTTTCCCCGCTGCAGATCCTTCGTCCTTCTGGTTTCCATCTTTTCCCCTGATCCCAGCCTCAAGGATCTTGCCTCCCCTTCCCCTCTACTGATTCCTGCAGTTCCCCCTCTTGGCCTTTCCCCAGCCTCCCCTCTTCCTCGTAGCTTCCTCTCCAACCACCTTCCAAATCCCCTTCTTTTCTGTGGCTTGTTTTCCGCGGCATGCTGTGAAGGCCCTGCTGCCTCTCCTGGGAAGATGAGCGGGCGCCTGGGTGTTGATTTCGGAGAGATGGAGCGGTTCAAGGCGCGGGCGATGGAGATTGCTCGTAAATCAAAGGATCCAGCGAG
This sequence comes from Thinopyrum elongatum, assembly GCA_011799875.1. Lineage (NCBI taxonomy): Eukaryota > Viridiplantae > Streptophyta > Magnoliopsida > Poales > Poaceae > Thinopyrum > Thinopyrum elongatum. The sequence goes on from CM022300.1 coordinate 414,454,132, forward strand.
ATGCGTACAGTTGATGCGGGATAAGGCAGGTTCCATCCTGGGTTGTGGTGCTATTTCTCGGAGAACGACGTGTTCCTCGCTGGATGGTGATGGTGTTCAGTTAAGGAGAAGCTTCGCAACTGCTAAACCAGGGAAGGTCGATGCTCCTGAGAGAAGTCATGGCAAGGCATCTCTGGCCGACTCTGATGCTCAAGGGGCAGAAGTGCAAGTGCAGTTGGGGCCAATGGTTGAGGCAGCTGATGTTGATTCAGTTCTGCAAGACTCTGTCCAACTGTGTACTACTGCTGATCGTGGAATTCAACAGATTAAGGTGGTGTCATGCTCTGATCTATTGCTACGAATTGATGAGAATCTAGACCTTCTCCAGGGATTAGTTTACATGATTAGTAAGATGAAGGATCTGGGTTCGAACCATATGGTGATATCTCGTATACATGTTGCTCACGGAGTTCCGGTGGACGAGGAGCCAGATCCTGGCGGAGTCTGGATGCTGCGAAATTTTTCAGTAGTACAGAAGGAAGAAGTTAACTCTTATGATTCAAGTAACAAGGTACTTATAGTACACGACAAGTTTCTTTCTTATAAAGAGGCAAAGGAGAGAAAGCGTGCTGCAGGAGAGAGGCCAGAGGATGGTGATGTGTTGCCAAAGAAGGTGAAGATGTATGTGGTAGAGACGGGGGAGTCTGAGAACTCAATCCCCATTGTGAAAGCAGGGCTGCAGGGTCGGCCCTGCGGATCCCAATGAAGATTATAGCCTGGAATTGCCGGGGGTTGGGGAACAGGCCGGCAATTCGTGGTCTTCTGGCTCTCCAGAAGAAGGAGGATCCCGACGTCTTGTTTCTATCAGAGACAAGGATGAATAAAAATAAAATTGAGAGGCTGCGGTACACTCTTGGTCTGCCTCACTTGGTCTTCAAGGCGTGTGATGGTAAGAGCGGGGGTTTGGCTATGTTTTGGAGGCGTGAAATGAATCTGAGTTTGAGGTGGTTAGGCCGGATGCATATTGATGTCACTATTACTGAAGAAGATGGTTTCAAGTGGAGGCTCACGGGTATTTACGGGGAACCACGAATGGACAAGAAGGAGGAGACGTGGCGTTTGTTGAGAACACTTCATCATCAGGAGAAGCTCCCGTGGGTATGTATGGGGGATTTCAATGAGATCTTATATTAGTTTCGAGAAGCAAGGTGGTGTGCCAAGAGCCCAGATCCATATGGACCGGTTTCATAATGTTTTGAACTTTTGTAACCTGAATGACCTCGGTTTTGAGGGTGATATTTTTACATGGCGCAAAAATAATTATCGTGTTGATGGTTATATTCGGGAGCGCCTTGATAGGGTTGTGGCTAACCCCCAATGGTGCATGCGTTTCCCAGGCTACAAGGTCTTGAATGGATGCCCTGAACATTCAAATCACCGCCCTGTAATATTATCGGTGCATGGTGCAAGCAGGAGGGGTGCGGCCTCGTCCAAATAATATGAATAAACGTTTTGAAGCTCGGTGGCTGCTTGAGGAGGAGTGTGAATTTGTGGTTAACTCGGCGTGGCAGCAGGCGGTGCAGAGAGGAGAAGAAAGGTTAGTGGACCTGATCCGCTCGGTCTCTAAAGATTTACTTGTGTGGAGTAGGGATGTTCTCGGCGACCTATAGAAGCGCATCAAAACTGTCCGCACCGAGTTGGAAGAATGCCGTAGAGGAAATATGACAGCGGCTGGGGTCAAGCGAGAACAAGTGCTTCGGTATAAACTTGAGAGGCTTGAAGAGCAACTGGATGTCTTCTGGAGACAAAGGGCCCATGCACACTGGCTGGAGAAGGGGGATCGCAATACCAAGTACTTCCTTAGTTTTGTTTCAGAACGCAAGAGAAGAAACAAGATCCAAAAACTTAAGGGAGATGATGGTGTGGAGGTGGAAGGGGAGGGGGGGCTGCGGACCCTCGTAACTAATTATTTCACATCCTTGTTTACGCCTTTGGCAGGTAACGATTCTAGGCGTGTTTTGCAGTGTGTGGAACCAAGAGTTACAATGCAAATGAATGAGTACCTGGCGGCTGATTACAGTGCTGAAGAAGTTAAACGTGCACTCCATGATATGGGTGATCTCAAAACCCCGGGGGCAGATGGTATGCCTGCCATCTTCTACAAGAGATTTTGGGGTACAGTTGGTGATACCGTGGTGCAAGAAGTTCTACACGTGTTGCGTGGCGGCAGTATACCCGAGGGATGGAATGAAACAGTTGTGGTGCTCATCCCAAAGGTTCGGAACCCTGATCGGATTAAAGATCTTAGCCCTATTAGCCTTTGCAACGTGGTGTATAAACTTGTGTCAAAGGTCATTGCCAACAGACTCAAACTCATTCTTAGAGAACTAATTTCGGCAAACCAGAGTGCGTTCGTACCGGGGAGATTGATATCGGACAACACAATTCTCGCCTATGAGATGTCACACTTCATGAGAAGGAAGAGATCGGGCAAGGATGTGTACATGGCTCTCAAGCTTGACATGAGCAAGGCATATGACCGTGTGGAGTGGCATTTTTTGGAAGGAATGCTGCAGCAATTGGGTTTTATTGAGAGCTTTGTGCAGCTAGTTATGAAGTGTGTGACCACTGTCTCATATCGATTCCGGATTAATGGAGATGTGACTGATGTGGTGATCCCAGGCCGCGGACTAAGACAGGGTGATCCGATCTCACCCTATCTGTTCCTTCTATGTGCAGAAGGTTTCTCAGCTCTGTTGAACAAAGCGGAAAGAGATGGTCAAATAAATGGCATTAAGCTAGCCCCTACTGCTCCGAGAGTTAATCATCTACTCTTCGCTGATGACTCCCTGCTACTGCTGGAAGCCAATGAGAGAGGTGTGCAAACGGTGAAGTCCATCTTGCAAATGTACGAAGAATGTTCTGGCCAAGTCATCAACAGGGAAAAATCTTCTGTGATGTTCAGTTCCAACGCGAAGCGTAGCACTAGGAATCTGTTCCTTCAAGTCCTGGAGTTGGGAACTGAAGCAACGGGTGGGAAGTACTTGGGCTTACCGACTTACATTGGCCGATCCAGAAAAAACTGCTTTGCATACATCAGAGACAAAATTGTAAGCAAGCTCCAAGGGGGTATTGAAAGATGTCTCTCCATGGCGGGCAAGGAGATTTTTGTGAAGGCTATTGTGCAGGCTATCCCCACATATGCTATGGCATGCTTTGATCTGACAAAAACTCTCTGCGATGATATTAGCCAGTTGATATGCCGGTACTGGTGGGCTCAGCATGGGCAGGATAAGAAAATGCATTGGGTAAGTTGGGAGAAAATGAAGTTGCCGATAAAAGAGGGCGGTTTGGGCTTCCGGGACTTATATTCCTTTAATCTGGCGATGCTTGCACGTCAAGGCTGGCGTTTAATCCAGGCACCAGATTCTCTTTGTGCCCATGTCTTGCGAGCGAAGTATTTTCCAAATGGCGATTTGTTGGCTGCTGAACCAGTGAATGGCATGAGCTATGTGTGGAGGAGTATTTTGAAAGGACTTGATGTTTTGAAAGAGGGGCTTATCTGGAGAATTGGCAATGGGGAAAACGTGCGAATTTGGCAGGACCCTTGGATGCCTAGGGGAGTGACATGCCGTCCGGCTTCCTTCCAGGGTCAATGCCTCCTCTCTAATGTCTCTGAATTGATAGATCCAGCCACGGGATCTTGGGACCATGATTTAGTCAGGCAAAGTTTCCATCCGGATGATGTTGACATAATTCTGAGCATTCCCATTTGTGACCAGTCCGAAGATTTTCTGGCTGGGCACTATGACACTAAAGGCCTGTTCTCAGTTAAGTCCGCATACAAGGTTCATGTTGATATGTTAAAACGGGAGGAAACTAACCTAGTTGGTCAGGCCTCTTATCTGGAACCTCAGCAACAAGCAGTTTTCACTAATATCTGGAAAGTGCAGTGCCCGCCAAAAGTCCATCACTTTCTTTGGAGACTTGCACACAACAGTCACCCAATGTATATGAATATTAATCGGCGTGGTGTGGAGCTGGACACAAGATGTGTTGTGTGTGGTAAGTTCTTTGAGGATGGAGGCCATCTTTTTCTGAAGTGCAAACATGTTAAGCAGCGGTGGAGAGCTTTGCTGCTGGAGGAGGTTAGACTGAAGCTTCTTCAGTGCCAATCAGCAAAAGAGTTACTCCAGCAGATCTTTACTTTGCCGGAGGAGACCAAGCTTTTAACTGTGGCCCTGCTTTGGTGTTGGTGGAATGAACGGAACAGAGGAAATCATGGTGAACGCCGTCTCTCTGTAGACGAGTTTCAGTTTACCATCCAGCGTCACTGTGATGAATGGAAGAAGTTCCTGAAACCGAAAAGAAATGATGCCCCACCGGCTCAGCCAAAACGCTGGGAATGCCCACCGGAAAACTTTGTGAAGATCAATGTTGATGCCTCCTTCGATGAGCGCCACAGGACTGGTGGCTGGGGTGTGGTTTGCCGTGATTCATCGTCCACTACCTTATTCGCCGCTGCTGGGCCATGTTCTGAGCTTGCTGATGCTTTGCATGCAGAAACGGAAGCCTTGCAAAAAGCAGTTGAAACTGCTGATCGGTTGGGAGTGGGGCGAGTCATCTTTGAGACCGATTGCTTGGTTCTAAAACAGGCCTTGAACTCTGATAAGTATGACCATGCGCCTTTGGGTATTTTATTCTGTGATCTCAAGTTCAAGCTGCGTACTCTTTTTATTCAGGCCAGTGTAGTCCATGTACTCAGAGATGGTAACAAGCCAGCGCATGTGTTGGCTGAGTTGGGTTCAGGTTTAGTTAGTGGTGATCACGTTGTGTGGTTCGCGGATTACCCTGCTGCTGTAACCCATGCTTTGACTGGCGATTTAGCCATGTCCTAATGGAATACGAGTGTTCCATTGTCAAAAAAAAAGAGGGACTAGGGTGATATAATTATAGTTCATAGTGAGTTTTTCATTTAGAAGGGGCACCAGGGCCCACTTATCACAACTAAGCTCCGGCCCTAATTGCTACCACTTTAATCTATACACCAGAGGATAATTATTAATTTGTTTAGCTAATTAATATGGATCGGAGGGAGTAATATTTATTTAAGTCAATGTATATACTCGCATGTTAGCATTGTTATAGGTGTAGAAGTCATACGGGCAGGATAAAGGCGATTCAATAATATTACCTCCTTTGAATTTGGTTTGATCAGAAAACGCCTTTGCCTGGATCAATATAAAAACACAATTATTTCATCAATTACATGATAGCTTTTCTTGTACAGTAATAAATCAAACTTCAAAGAAACTACAAGATCATGGGTCAATATATATTTCACTGAAGGCAAATAAAGTAAACAGACCCTCAGAGACAACTGCATGCCAACTTGTTCATGAATAAAAATACATGTAGTATTAAATACTATGGCATATGCCCATCAAACAGTGATAATGACGTAATCGTGGATTCGTGGTTACTTCAGGAATAGGTGTCTTACCACAATACCACATCAAACACCAGTACATATTATCCTTACCCTCCACATTAGCCTTTTGTATTTTTGGGTCTGTCTAGGGCACATCTAGATGTCCTAGTTATTGCACATCTAAGTGACTCAATTACGCATAAAAAGAAAAGGAGAAAGAAAAAAAAAGGAAATACCCATACGAATCTCTGCGTAAGATCAATGACATAGGACTTAGATGTGCAATACTTATGGCACCTCTAGATGTGCTTTAGCAAAACTGTTTGTATTTCACGACCACCAAGTACACCAAAAAAATGAAGTGTTCCCATAGTAGAGCACATACCTGTTCAACAGTACCTGGTCCGATTAAAACAAGAGATACTCCTGCAGCTTCCATTGCCTCCTGAATTAAGATCAGATATACGTAAAAGAACAGTTTACAAAAGGTATACACTGAATTCAGGAGCTACATAAACTAACTAGTGAAACTGAACGAATCACGTTAGCTTTCGCATTAACTAACTTAGGAAGGTCTTATGCTGTGCCGAATTACTGAAACATCTCGGCAGCCAACAGACATTCAGCAGGTGTTAGTATGTTTTTTTTTTACGCGTCAACGGCGGGCTTACGCCTGCCTGAAGGTGTTAGTATGTTGTCCACGGCCTCTGAAAAAGGGAGTTTCATTTTTGCTCAATGGCAAATGGCAAGCAACATAATGTATAGCTTTGAGCAATTGACGGCATTTCGCATGTTCCTCTGAGACATCGAATTAACCTGCTTAGCCGCCAGAAGGTCGGCCCTCTTTCGGCATAGAACACACCTGCAAACAACCAGCACCAACCATCTCAGCTACACAAAATAATCACCGTAGCTCGACAAATAACCCGGACAGAAACAGTGAAATCCACCCGAAATGACGGGCGAACGCAACCACAGCCTTCCTGTCTTTCCACAGATCAGCGACGCGCACCGCCTTCCCGCTCAGGTCGAACACCTCCACCCCCTGCAGCGACCTCACGAGGCCCTCCGCCGGCGCCGCAGCAGCCTCCGCGGCGCTCCCTGCGAATCGCGCCGATCATGTTAAGCGCGCGTGCGTGTGGCTTTGACAGATCGAGCTGAGCAGCATCACCGAAGCGAGAGCGACCAGTGTGAGCGACGGAGGTCGCCGGATACCTATGGCTCCGGGCTTGGTGGCCGCAGCGGCAGGGTGAAGGTGGCGCAACCGCGGCTGCTGGTTGATTAGGGAGCCGGACCGCCAGTTCGCGCGGCAGAGGCTCGGCGCGGTCGCTGCCGGGGTGAAAAGCGGTGCGGCCGGTCGCGGGCCGGCGGTCGCGTGCGGCACGGTGAGCAACGCGTGCGCGGCCATGGTGGTGGGCGCCGGTGGCGAGTGGAGTTTGGGTGGTGGCCAACGGGCGGTTGTGCGGCTGTCACTGCCCCGAGAGTTGGCCTTGGAACCGGAGCTGGAAGAAGAGGACGCGGCGCTGTTGCGGGACGCCGGCCCGCCACGTCTTGTGCTGCGGCACACACAAGCACAACGGGTGGTGGTGGCCCGCACGTCAGCGACCGCGGAAATAAAGAGTCTGGAACTCATTTTTTTGTTGCGAAAAGGAGTCCACAATTCGCCACGCCACGTCGCGTTCTCTGACGGCATGAGGGGCTTCCGCTTCGCGCTCGCTCGCGCGGCGGCGCGGACGCGGGTGGAGCTCCAGGGCTCGCGCGGCCGCCGGCTGTCCCACTGCGCCACGGCGCCGGCGAGGCCTTCCTTCGGCATCGCCTTCGACATCGACGGGGTAATCCTGCGTGGCCGTAGCCCTATCGGGGGCTCGCCGCAGGCCATCCGACGCCTCTACTCCGACGATGGTAATCCCGTGCTTCTCGGAACCTGCTGCATTTGGTTGAATTACCTCGGTGCTTGTAAAGGACGTTATAAGGGAGTGTTTCGTCCGTACTTGTGCCGGCGGATTGGCGACATGTGCTAGGCGCCTTTGCGTTATTTCATCAAACAGGTCGTAGGCATTAGGTTTGTGTTTGGCATGGTGTTCACGCGGACCATGTCATTTTGATTACAGATCATCGATTTTTGTGCTGTGCACCTGTGTTTGTAAACAGATGACTTTCAAGTAGAGAGCATGTAGTCAAGACTTTATATAACTTAATACACAAAACATATTTAGGTTGCTCAGGTGGAAATAACTCCAGTAGATCTTCATGAAATATACTTCATAGCAACATGATTTTCTAATTTTCTTACTAACATATTCATACTGGAAGTAAATGGTCAAAACTGCAGGGAGGTAGTAATAGATTGGTGAACTCTTAGGCTGCATCAGTATGTTGTTTTTTAATATACATGCTGGCAATGTAAATCAATGCCCTACCATCTGTTACTTAGTAGCTTGTGGATCATCATTTGTTGCCTCTTTTTCAGGTACCCTTAAGATTCCTTTTCTGTTCTTAACCAATGGTGAGTAGTTTACTATGTCCTATAGCACATCCTATTTATCTCCAATGGCCGCAAATTAATTTCTATACAGAGTGATGGATTGCTTCCGTTGTTTAGACCAAAACGAGCTGGATGTTGGCTTAACTCTTATAATGAGCTTGATATCTTCCTGTACTACAACAAAACCAGTTGCATGCGTGATGTTTTTCAATATATGCCACTATATTGTAGCCAGTGGCGGCGGCGTGTCGCAGTCCTGTGGGGTCACATACGCAATTATTTATGAAAGTTACACCATTCGTATTGTTAATTTCATGAAATTTCACTAGCATAATGTGGTTTAAAAAAACATCCCTAACATGGCACCATCTGTATTATCATCTTAACTCACATGGATTCAGCCTTATAAAGATTGAAATGCCGAGGTTGACCTGTGTATTTTGCTTAGACAAGAATAATGCTGAACAATCTGGATAATTAAGAGGAAAAATGTTTTCTATAGGAAGAATGGTTTTTACGATGTTGAACAGTTAGTTTTTCATACCCATCCTATGTTTAATGGTTTGTACTTTTTATAGTGAGGCACCGTGATGCTTACCAGTTTCAGTTATATTACTGAATCTCTTTATTGATATTATTAAGATTTTTCAATTTGTTGGCAGGAGGTGGTGTTCCAGAGCATAAACGAGCCCTAGAATTAAGTGACCTTTTGGGAGTTAACATCTCTCCAGCACAGGTATTTACACTATCATCATGGCTCATTAGTCATTGCTTATGAACAGTCATACACAACAGTAGACTTTTAACTAACAACTAACACAACAAAGTTTAATGAAAAAGAATATTGCATCTATTTCTATGTTAATTTCTGCAAAATTTTGTGATGATGATGCAGGTTGTGCATGGCCATTCTCCTTACAGAGATCTGGTGAAGCGGTAATGATATTGAAGTACATAAGTAGTCTTTATAAGTTCTGTTATATAGATAATGTTTGTGATTTTGACCCATGATTTTTTATTCCTGAACGGAATATACAACATTTTCCTGTTACTACAGTTTTGAAGATGATCTTATCGTTGCTGTTGGAAAAGGAGAGCCTGCATCAGTGATGGCCGAGTATGGGTTTAGGTAATCCTTAATGTTGCTTTTAGGCTATTACGACCGTAGGTGAATTATGTTGTGTGTATTTCTCATGAATTGTCTGTTATGTGCAGAAAGGTTCTGTCCATAGATGACTATTCATCACATTTTAAGGAAATTGACCCCCTAGCTCCTTTCAAGAAATGGAAAGTGGGACAACCAAACTGTAAAGACTTTATGTCTGAGAAAATGCATCCACCATATGATGTTTACCAGGAGAGAGTTAAAGGAGTGTTTGTTGTCAGTGACCCTGTTGATTGGGGTAGAGATCTACAGGTAGTCTACTGTATGTTCCATTATTGTAAAATCTTGAGCATTTTTTTTTCAATCTTCCTTGTAACTGCGTGAGTTGTAAACATCCTCTTCTATAGACATGTATGCAAAGTGCCATGTTTATGTTTTTCAGTTGAAGTGGTTGGCATGCATAAGTTAAATAGTTTGTTAATTATATCTTAAAGGTACTTTGTGACATCTTGTCAACTGGTGGACTTCCTGGAAATGGAAAAGGAGACCAACCTCCTTTATATTTTTCGGCTGATGATCTTGAATATCAGGTATGAGGAGTTCGTATTGTATAGCACGTTTCTAAAATGTCATATTTCTGAACAGAGGAAGTATCAAATCTTAATCTATAGTTTGGTGTCATGATAGAAACTGGGGCATCCCAGATATTCTTTCTCCATCAAATGGGCTCATATGTTATTGCAGATTAGTAGATCTGTAAACTTACTTTCAGATTTAGGGACTTAATCGTGCTTTCGTACAGGTTCAAGGATTTCAGTTCAGTATCTCAATTAAAGGCCCTACTTGTTTAGCCTTGACATTAATGGTAGAGGAAATAGATTTAAGGTCATTTGCATAGGTGGAGGAGTGTTTGTGTGGGTTATTAGTAGATTGAAAATTAAATAATACCAGATCTGTTTTTTTTTGGTAGGGGCTCCTACTTCCCTAACTCTATACATACATCAAGTTGAATTTATATTGGGGGAGAGATGTATATATGAGGGGTATCTTGCCAATAGACCATGTTCCATGCATAAGGAGGTAGATGTAGATAGGTTTAGGGCACTTGTGTCATGCCGATATGTGGAAAAGGAAAGGAGACAAAACTTTAGTTTCCCTGGGGGTCCCTGTTGGTACCCAGAGTCATGTGCAAATGGAGTGAATAAACTCGGGTGTTTGAGGTATTTTACATTTTTACAATGATCTCACAGTCCTACAAAATTTGGTGTTGTAGTTTGATGGTCCTATGTTACGTGCATGACTATATTGAGCAATGGTCAAATGAATAAAGTATTTTTTAGGGAAAGCCATCATGGCGCATATTGATAATAACTTGTTTGGGACCTCCTATGGCAGGCTGCATTTCCTTCTGAGCGGCTTGGGATGGGTGCCTTCCGGATAGCACTCGAAAGCATCTTCAATCAGTAAGCCATTATATTATATAATTAATTAACTGTACTTCTAAGCACATATATGTTAAATACTCATCTGTCTCCTGTTAACTTAAATTTTCAGAGTTAATGATGTTCCGCTGAAGTATACATCTTATGGGAAGCCTAATCCATTTGTGTTCAAGAATGCAGCTAATATACTAGAAAAAATTGTTATGGGTATCTATCCAAATTCACAGCCGAGGAATGAAGTACAAGACCATCAGTTCTCTACTATCTACATGATCGGTGATAATCCTAAAGTTGATATCAATGGAGTTTTGAAGGTTAGCCTATGCTATGATTCCGCTGATTCTTTCAATAAAGAAAATCACTGTTTCCAGCAGTTGACAGCGTTAGGAAGTTGTGCAGTTATGAACTCAGGGTTGAACAGTTAGCATGCAATCCTACAAAATATCCGAAGACAGCGTTTACCTTGTTGTTTGCGTTCTGGCAAGAGATGTGAACATTGATGAATTTACACTTTGCAGGCTGGCCCCCCTTGGTCGTCCGTCCTTACTAGGACTGGTGTTTTTAGGGGAAATGATAATGATCCAAAGTTTCCTGCTGATTTGGTATGTATTCACTGCCGATTCTCTAGTTGGACCTTATGTATGTTTCGTCATCTGTAACAAATGTTGTCAACTAAATTTATGTATAACTGATAGTAGTTTCAGTCTGAAATCTGAATAACCATAAGGCAGTTGTCATGTTTCTTGACCTCAATGTCTTCTACATTTTATTTGACTTCACCCTGTAGTACATCAGGTCACCCAAGTAGCACAAGTTCATCTGACTTCATTCTATAGTACATCAGCTCACACAACTAGCAACTCACTTTGGAGTTCTGTTCTTCATACAGTGATGCCACCACACAATCATATACTATGTTTGAAATCAAGATTAGCGGGTCGTCAGCCGATTTTCGCCCATTTCTTTTAAATGCTGAAAACAGGCTTTCACCCATTATTTTAGGTTAGATAGATTCAGTCAATTTCATTGCTTAGTCCACCATTCTGTGTCACGTATTGGTTCTTGGTTTGATGATATAAACGAGTAGTAAAAGCATGAAATACCAACTTAGAAATTGTTTAGTACTGTCTTGATCAGTCAAATCTACTTTGTGACAGCGAACAACAACGATCAAATCCTGTCGATTACTCCCTTGATTAATCCTACCAAGAAGTAATTAGTATCCTGCTGCATGACCCTGCCTGCAACCTACTGCGTTTACTTTATTACCTCCATGTACCATTCATTTGCATGCATAGCTAAGACTACTATTACATGTCGCATCAGTTGATTAGCCTTTTTTTTGGGAGGGGCATCAGTTGCTGGACATGATAAATTGGCTTTTCTTCGCAGCTTCAGTATGATGCCGTGGCTTTACCTGTACAACCTACAGCTTGATGCTTTCGCCTTTTACATCGTTTGTTCCAAAATATAAGCCGTGTTGGACTTAAACAGTCTCCAGTGCACCCGACTACTATTTAAATCTTAGCATGCTACTAAAAATAGTATGCAGATCAGTATATAACATGAAATGATTTCACAAAGATACACGGAATGACATAATTTTATATCATCAATTATTTACCTTTGTGTAAATTAGTGGTCAAAGTTTTATAGCGTTGACTGCAAGCATAATAATGCACCTTAAATTTTGGGATGGATGAAGTAATATTTATTATTGTCACTGCTTAAGGGCCACATGGTTAGCTTTAAAGTTTTAGAGTAGAGCAAGCCAAAGGAATTCTAGTTGTTAAGATTACTATGGCTCATCATATAATTCAATCCGCTATTTAACTTCAATATCTAATTTATGCTAGTCTGATTCCAAAGTAAGATAGTTATCTTACCATGGTTCAATGAGTGTAAAGGTAGTTGTTTTGTAAAACTAGATAATTTGCCGCCCAGATGTGAAAAAGTAACTCATAAAAGGTTAGAGCATCTCCAGCCGTTCGCCCCCCCACGGGCTAGAAAAAGCGCCGCTTGGGGGCGAACCGGCGATATTTTCGCCGTGGGGGCGATCGGGTTCCCAGTCGCCGCCCCCAGGTCGCCCCCAGACGCCCTTTTTGTAAACATTAAAAAAAAAACATTCGGCCAAAATTCGGCAAACAGGACATAGATTCGGCATAAATTTGGCAAACACGACATAGATTAGGCGATTTCACAGTTTTTTTACATATAGAAAACATAAAATCTACTAAAAAAACAAAGGGCCGCGCCTACAGGCCAAAGAACTGGCTGAACAAGGCGTAGTCGCCGTCGTCGCCGCCGTCGTCGTCCTCCTTCTCCTTCACACGGCCATCCCTGCTGGACCCTTGCCCGGGGTCGCCCTGGCGGACAGGTTTGGCCGGCGGCGGCGCGTCGTCCTCGTCGCTGTCCTCGAGCACGATCACGCCTTCCTCCTCGCGTCCACGACGGCGCGCGGCGATCTCCTCCAGGGCGCGGCGCTGGCGCTCCATCTCCAGCCGGGCCCAATCCTCCCGCGCCCACTTCATGGCGGCCTCGTCATCGAGCGCGTCATCGGGTTCGCTCTTCACAGCGGCGAGCCCCGGCTCCGTCTTCGGCCTGACGAGGTGGGGGGGGGGGAGGGATCCGATGAGGAGGCACGGCCGCCGCCCTCGTTGATGACGATGCCGGCGCTGCGGGTGCGCCGGCCGAGTGGCGTTTCCACGGGCTCGGCCTTGACGCTGACGAGTGCTGGCGACCCGGAGGAGTGGGAGGAGGATCGGGAGGAGGAGGACCCGCCCAGCATTCTCCTCGGCAGCCACGGGCCGCCACTCCGGCGGCGGATCGTTGCCGCCCTCGAGGTACTCGAGGACGGCGTGGAGCGTGCGGCCGGGGGCGCCCCACCACAGGCGGCGGCCGTCGCTGTTGTTGCGCCCCCGCACCACCGGCGCGTTGTTGATGGAGGCAAGCCGTTCCGCCTGCCGGCGTTCGAAGTACGCCGTCCACGCCTCGTGGTTGCCGGCGTCGTACTCCGGGAGGGCCCGGTCCTCCTCCGACAGGGAGGCCCGCACACGCTCGATCTCGGCGTGGAAGTATGCGGGGTGTTCGACGTCGGGCACAGGGGGAACGGGGACCCCCCTGGCGCTGAGCCTCCACCGCCCCGGCGCGCGCATGTCGGGGGGCGCCGGGTAGTTCGCCTCGTGGAGGAGGTGGGCTTCCCACTCGTGCAGCGAGCGGCGGCCGAAGCCGTTGGCCGCCGCCGCGTCGCCGGGGAACCGTTCCCCCATCTGCTGTGCGTGCACGCGGTGGCTAGACGGGGAGGGAGGGAAAGATAGGGCGTCGGCGGCGAGAGAGAGAGGGGGGCTGCGGGCGGGTACTTCCACCGGCGAGGGAGGGGGCGGCTTTTATAGCGGCCGGGGGGCGGCAACGTGTGTACGCGTGGCGGGAGGGGGCGCGTGGCCGCACTGCGCCGCCCGTGAGGAATCAATGGAAGGCTGACCGGCGGCAGCCTTGGCATTGATTCCCCGCGGGAAACCGAGGCGATGAGGACGACGAGGCGCTGACTCGGCGGGCCCGCCGTTCTTTCGCGCCAAAAACGATTGCCCCGGCGCCCCCGGGCGCCCCCCAGCGCGTCGGGTTCGGCCTGGGTCCGCCGGCGCCAGTTTCGGGCCTAACCGGCGAAAAATGGGCTCCTGGGGCGAGACTGGGCCGTTTTTTCGGCGCCGGCGACAAAAAAGGGGCCTGGGGGGGCCTGTTGGGGGCGCGGCTGGAGATGCTCTTAGTTCGCTATTGTTGTGATCTATACAAGCAGCTGGTTATGGTTGTCTGATCCCAAAGGAGGTGTAACGTAAATGTTTGTGGGGATGTTTTCTTCTGTAGTTTATTAAAGTACAATGTTTAATTTACAACCACCGTGATGCCATCTCTCGTCATACATGTGACACATCCAGTACTCAATGTTTTGGACTTTTGGGAGCGTATGATGGCAGCAGAACCATAACCACAAACTAATGCTCTAAGCCATTAAGCATCGGAATGGGAGATGGCATAAAAGAAGAATTTGCAGTATGGGTAAATAAAACATAGTAGACACGTTTGATAAACTACAGAAAACAGCATCCACTCGGAAACTTTGCGAACCATAACGACAAACTATCCATTGCTGTGATATCATGTTTGTGTATTGGCTTGCTGTTCTAACTGCACTTGTTTATTTCTTACAGGTTGTTGATACTGTTGACGATGCCATCAGCTGTATTTTGGAAAAGGAATGTATACGGTGACATTTTTGCGATGGAGCCTGTGCATATATTCTCAGTGCGTTATTATTTGGCACGCTTGGCAACACATTTTGCCATTTTTTGTCTAGCAAAGTTGGAACAAGTGCTGGCTGGAGTCCCGTCTCTAAGTCATTGTACTATACAGATATGCTCTGGAGAGGAAAAGGCACCCATTATTTAGTTAGTGCACCCGTCGGTTCAAAAATTAAAGAATGCGTCTATGTGCTTAAAAACACCCACCAAATTGTAATGGTCTTGAAGCATGCTATAAATCTTCTAGTATGTACTCCCTCCATGTCTAAATATAAGAAGTAACGTCTTATATTTTACGGAGGAAGTTTGAAAATTTGTGCAAAAACATTACTATTATGTTATGGACTATAAAGGACACGCATGATCACGTTTCTTTCGTATTTTTCTTTTTGCAAATGTATATAGGAGTATTTAATATTTTCAAATGTATATATGAATTTTCATGACTATATATTTAACATAAGGAGTATACCAACCGTTCGTCAATTACACCGGGTGAATGAGGCTGGCTAGTCAGAACTAAGGAGCAAAACATAAACCTACAATCTTTTATATAGTATGCCTTTGTCCGGAATTAACTGTAGCTGAAATGAGTGTATAACAAATGTCGTTGAAATGAGTGTATAACTTAATTCCGGACCGAGGGAGTACTAACTATACGAGTCTTGTGGTTTACCTTTAGTCTATGTAATGAAACGTGTTGCTGTGGTGCCTCGTAGGTGTATGTGCATCACCTTTTTCCTCCCTCCCCTCAAAATATGAATGATCCTACTTTTCTAGTTCAAACATTTTTCAGTTTGACTAAATTTTTAGAAAAAATATATATTAACATGCGTTTAGTTTTATTAAATCTATTATGAAACATACGTTTTGTAATGTATATGTATTTGGTGTTGTAAATACTGGTAATTTTTCTATAAACTTATTCAAAATTAAGATTGTTTGACTTAGAAAACTGTATTCGACCACATTTTCAATAGGAAGGAGTAACAATCTTTAAAAGAGTATGAATATGCAGAGCACAACGGTCACGCATAATCCAAAGGAACCCCTCGAAAGAAAACATAATCCAAAGGTCCACGTGCACCGTGTCCACCGAAGAAACCACCCATCGTCTTCTCCATAGGATAAGCTTTTTCCACTCCACTATCTTCCTCGCCGTTTCTCCCCAACCCAACCCCCGTCCGGCGCGCCCGCCTGCCCCAGAAAAATGGAGACCTCCTTCCTCCCTACCGCGCGGCCCCTCCCGGCGTTCCAAACCCTAGCCGCGGCCCCGCGCTGCCCCCGCCCTCTGCGCCGCTCCACCATCCGCGCCGCCATCTCCCGCGGGCGCAAGGAGGACACGGTCGCCGTGGTCCGCGAGCAGCTGGAGGGGTGCTACCTCCTGGCCGGCATCCGCTACGAGGGCCTGACGGTGAAGCAGTTCCAGGGCATCCGCGACGCGCTGCCGGAGTCGTGCCACCTCCTGGTGGCGAAGAACACGCTGGTGGGGAAGGCCATCGAGGGCACCCCCTGGGAGGCGCTCAAGCCGTGCATGAAGGGCATGAACGCCTGGCTCTTCGTCCACACGGAGGAGGTCCCCGTCGCGCTCAAGCCCTACCGCGCCTTCCAGAAGGAGGAGCGCGTCGAGGAGACCAACGACTTCATCGGGGCGGTGTTCGAGGGCAAGTACTACGAGCCCGCCGAGTTCAAGTCGCTCGAGACCATGCCCAGCCGCGCCGAGGTCTACTCCAAGCTGCTCGGCGCCCTCAATGGGCCGGCCACCTCCTTCGTCACCACGATTCAGGCGCCGGCCAGGGACGTCGTCGCCGTGCTCTCGGCCTACGTGCGCAAGCTCGAGGAGGAGTCCGGCTCCGGCGCCGGCACCGCCTAGTGGCAGTTGCGATATGGTTGTGCCTCCTATCCTCACATCTCACTCCTTGTTTGTACAATTCCTTGTACCTTTACTGTCTCCCATTTGAATTGAATCACAAGTTTTCCCCTTCATAATGCGCGGCCTGTACTTGGGCAGTTTCTCTTGCCTGCTGGTGACCAAATTGGGATGAAATTGGAAACGGATGGTTTGAGAATCCAGCAATGTATATCATGTTGGTGAATAATTTGGTTTGTGTAAAAGCAAGTTTAATAGGGTAAGGACCCATGAAAAACAATGGGAACTACTGATGGCTATTCTTATGTCAGTTTATATTCAGAGGTTCAGGTCAAATTTCATTTTTCAGGCGACGGTGAGGTTTCCTCGCATTCTTCAACTTAACCGTGTGCTATGGTTCTGAAGTTAGACAAAATGTTTGTGTTTGTGCATCATAACTTGACCGTGGCTTCGCCGCCTCCACTTTCTGCTGAGAAACAACTCAGGATTCAGATTTTGGTAACACTAACTAGGAGTTGGAAATTCTTCGAATTAGATCTCGAAGTTTCCTGTTGATCGCCAAACAATCATAAATTGTATAAGACCACCACATATGAAGCTAGGGTAACCGATTGCCACCACATTTCCGACAACTCACAGCGAGCTACCACTTTCGCGCCTAATGAGTAACAAATTGCGCTCGCGAAGACAGCATTTCTGACTGGTTGGCCCCACTTGACGGCCTGATGAGGCGTCCGCGCACAGACGCCATTAGACTGTTAGACGGCTCTGTCCGTTAGGCAGCCGTCAGGAACCCTATGGAAATGAAGGAATCCGGAGTAATTAATGAAAAATATATTGAGGAATCAGAGGTAGAACTTCTTTTGCAGGGATTTCAGTATTAAGGGTGTGCGTCGTCCGTTTCAATCCCACCCACCCCAACGCCCCTCTGCCCCACTCGCCTGCTGCCATCGCCTAGTCGCCGGTTAAGCGCCTACGCGGAAACCATGGTCTCCTGGTATGATCTCTCGTGCGGCTCGTCGTCCGACGATGTGATGAGAGCACGACCTCGAACGCGCTGCTGATTTGGCCCGATCTTTCACGATGCAACAACCTCGAGCAAATTCCACCGACGAAAGCTCCCAATTACGCGAGCGATACACGCAACCTGAAGCTGTGGTAACAACAACTGACAAGCAATACCTTGATTGACAAGGCACCTTCCGTCGGAGTAGAAGTAACCGGCACGTAATCCGTCGTCGCCGACGGACCTCAAGCCAATAGCTAGCAAATCCTCGATCACGAGAATCCTCTCGCCAAAGTGTAATCTTCTTAATAACAGGAAATTTCACAAAGATAAACAAGACGAACGCCCAGAGGGCCGCTTCATAGTCGATACACGACGTTGTCTAAACTCTAGAAAATAGTCTAACCTCCAAAAGTCTCAGTAGTAAATAATATATATAGCCTAGGATACAAACCGACTCATACTTGGCCGGCCAAAAAAAAAAAGGCACGCAGGCCATATTACGTAATTAAGTTAACCTCCTTTGCGTGATTTGTTGCACCGCAGCTGATCTCCTTGGCGTGTATGTTCTGATCTTCTATCTTCATTTTCCTTTTCCAAACGTACATAGTTGGTTGACTTGGAAACGTATCTGCTGCATGTACGTGAATACTGCTCCTCTTCCTATTTTTCCTTCATGGTTTCCACGTCCCATTATTTCTCCAAAGACATCCATGATATTCTTTTGCACGTTGGTCAGGAAACAAACTACTCTTTCCTACTTTTGTGCGTGCATGCACTTGCATGGACTCCTTTAAACTAGCAACGCTCTCACATTTAACATGCACTCTTTCTTTTTGTATAATTGGCATAAATCCTGGACCACATAGAATACGCAAGGTTCCATCTTTTCCTTTGCTAAGATGTGTCACCTCCTTCATAATTTGTTCATCCTTGTTTCTATAAACTTTCTTTCCGACATCCGCCTCGTCCACATGCATTGTAGCCGCCTCATCCATAATATCCTCTGTTTGCACCCCTTTGTCGACGACTGCCGAAGTCGCCTGCAACCCCTTGTCATTGACCGACGTACTCACCATGACCTGTGTACTAGTCATGTTTGCAGTAGGGCATGCCACATCACGACGACTCCGTAAGCAGCCAGCTTCGTCCCTACCTCTCGCTCTCATGCGGCTAGGGTTAGGGATTTTGGGGGGGGGGGGGGGGATAGGGGGGGGGGGGGATAGGATTTTGTTTACACACATCGATTGAAGCCGATTTGTTCTCGTTTCAGCTTCCTAGGACGGTGTATTGCAAGGAATGGAGTGGAGTTGATTCAGATCTGCGTTCTGTGTGCGAACACAATTCCTCCTATGAGAAGTTTGTGGCATTTGAGTCAGTGGATAGTGGCAGGAGGTGATGAGGAACGAATCATGAAATCAAAAAAATTCCTACGAAACACCCAAGATCTATCTATGGAGATGCATAGCAATGAGAGGTGAGTGTGTCTATGTACCCTTGTAGACCGAAAGCGTTAGCGTCGTAACGCGGTTGATGTAGTCGTACTCGTCGCGATCCAATCCGATCTAGTGCCGAACGGACGGCACCTCTGAGTTTAGCACACGTCCGACTCAGTGATGTATCCTCCTTCTTGATCCAGCAAGAGAGCGAGAATAGGTAGATGAGATCTGAACCAACACGACGGCGTGGTGGTGGTAATGGCAGCGGAACACCGACAGGGCTTCGCCAAGCGCTGACGGGTCGAGGTGGAGGCTTATCGGGAGAGAGAGGAGGCTTGGGTTTGGTGTGTCCAACCCTTGTGTCCCCTCCCCACTATATATAGGGGAGTGGGAGGGCTGGGAGCGCATCCCTAGCCCCTCCTCCAAGGAGGGGAGGCGTCCAAGGGAGGAAACTTGCCTACCAAGGCAAGTGGACTCCCTCCCACTTAGGGTTTCTCCTTCCCATGCGCATGGGCCTTGTAGGGACTGGTTCCCTTGGCCCATTAAGGCCAGGGCGCCCCCTACATCCCATGCTACTGTATGGGATGTGGTGGAACCCCCTGAGGACTTCTGGGCCCCTCCGGAACCTTGTGGAACCTTCCGGTGACTTCCCGGTACAATACCGAAAAAACCAAACTTTTTCCCGGAACCCCGACAATAACTTTTCATATATAAATCTTTACCTCCGGAGCTCCTCGTGACATATCGGATCCCATCCGGGACTCCGAACAACCTTCGGATTTTCCGCTATTAATATCTCAATACTACCCTAGCGCTATCGAACGTTAAGCGTGCGACCCTACGGGTTCGAGAATAATGTAGACATGACCGAGACTCCTCTCCGGTCAATAACCAATAGCGGGACCTGGATGCCCATATTGATTCCCACATATTCACCGAATATCTTTATCGATTGAACCACGATGTCAAGGATTCAGTCAATCCCGTATGCAATTCCCTTTGTCCGGCGATATGTTACTTGCCCGAGATTCGATCGTCAGTATCTCCATACCTAGTTCAATCTCTTACCGGCAAATCTCTTTACTCGTTCCATAATACAAGATCCAAATACTAAACTCATTAGTCACACTCTTGCAAGCTTCTTGTGATGTTGTATTACCGAGAGGGCCCAGAGATATCTCTCCGTCACACGGAGCGACAAATCCTGGTCTCGGTCCGTGCCAAACCAACAAACACCTTTAGAGATACCTTTAGAGCACCTTTATGATCACCCAGTTACGAAGTGACATTTGGATACACACTAAGTATTCCTCCAATATCAGAGAGTTGCATGATCGCATGGTCTAAGGAACAGGTACTTGACATGATGAAAGCTGTAGCAAATAAATAAACGATCTGATGCTAAGCTTATGGTTGGGTCTGTCCATCACATCATTCTCCTAATGATGTGATCCCGTTATCAAATGATAACTCATGTCTATGGTTATGAAACCTTAATCATCTTTGATCAACGAGCTAGTCTAGTAGAGGCATACTAGGGACACAGTGTAGTTTATGTATTCACACATGTATTTAAGTTTCCGATCAATACAATTCTAGCATGAATAATAAACATTTATCATGAACTAGGAAATATGATAATAACCAATTTATTATTGCCTCTAGGGCATATTTCCAACAGTCTCCCACTTGCACTAGAGTCAATAATCTAGTTCACGTCGCTATGTGATTAATGATACGTCTCCAACGTATCTATAATTTTTTTATTGTTATATGCTGTTATATTATAATTCTTGGATGTTTTATATTCATTTTATAGCAACTTTATATCATTTTTTGGACTAACCTATTGACATAGTGCCAAGTGCCAGTTGCTGTTTTTTTTTGCTTGTTTTTTACTTCGCAGAATATCCATATCAAACGGAGTCCAAACGCAGCGAAAATTTTTGGAGATTTTTTCTGCCCAAAAGACAACTTGGGAGCCAAGTAAGTGCAGGAGGGGAGGCCCGTGGGGCCCCCAAGACACCAGGGCGCGCCAGAGGCCCTTTCGCGCCCAAGTAGGTAGTGGGGCCCACGGGAGTCCTTTCCACCGCCTATCAGCTCTATAAATACCCAAATATTCCAGAAACCCTAGGCGAGTCGACGAAACACAATTCTAGTCACCGCAAGTTCTAGAACCACGAGATCCAATCTAGAGCCCTATTCCGGCACCTTGCCGGAGGGGGACATGATCACGGAGGGGTTCATCATCCTCATTGGTGCTCCTCTGATGATGCGTGAGTAGTTTATCACAGACCTACGGGTCCGTAGGCAGTAGCTAGATGGCTTCTTCTCTCTTTTTAATTCTCAATACAATCTTCTCCGCGATGTTCTTATAGATCTATTTGATGTAATGACTTTTTGCGGTGTGTTTGTTGGGATCCGATGAATTGCTAGTTTATGATCAGTTCTATCTATGAATATTATTTGAGTCTTCTTTGATCTCTTATATGCATGATTATTATAGCCTCGTATTTCTTCTTCGAAACTTTGGTTTGGTTTGGCCAACTAGATTGATTTTTCTTGCAATGGGAAGAGGTGCTTTGTGATGGGTTCGATCTTGCGGTGCTCAATCTCAGTGACAGAAGGAGAAGTGACACGCATGTATTGTTGCTATTAAGGATAAAAAGATGGGTCTATTCCTACATGAATAGATCTTGTCTACATTATGTCATCGTTCTTATTGCATTACTTCGTTTCTCCATGAACTTAATACACTAGATGCATGCTGGATAGCGGTCGATGTGTGGAGTAATAGTAGTAGATGCAGGCAGGAGTCGGTCTATTAATCTTGGACGTGATGCCTATATACATGATCATTGCCTTGGGTATCGTCATAATTATTTGCTCTTCTATCAATTGCCCAACAGTAATTTGTTTACCAACCGTATGCTATTTTCTCGAGAGAAGCCACTAGTGAAATCTATGGCCCCCGGGTCTATTTTCTATCATATTGTTTTCAGATCTATTATTCCAAAAAAATACCTTGCTGCACTTTTTGTTTATTTATTTTGTGTTTTTGTCAGATCTATTTATCCAATCTCATATAATTTAATCTATCTCAATACGGAGGAGGGATTGACAACCCCTCTTACGCGTTGGGTTGCAAGTATTTGTTATTTGTGTGTAGGTACCGCTTACATAGTGTTGCTTGGTTCTCCTAATGGATTGATAACCTTAGTTTCATAACTGAGGGAAATACTTACCGTTGCTGTGCTGCATCATCATCTCCTCTTAGTGGAAATACCAACGCAGATACAAGCAATCAGGAAGAATTTCTGGCGCCGTTGCCAGGGAGACATCATCAACATCTATCAGGTTCCTAATGACAAATCTCATCTCCTTGCAATTTACATTATTTTCTATTTGCCTCTCATTTTCATCTCCCCCACTTCTAAAATGTTTTTGCGAAAAGCACAAAAATATTTGCCTTCTTTTTCATTTGTCTTTCTCTCGTTTGATCTTTTGTTTGCGTGTGATCTTGTTTGCGTAGTTACGATGTCTCAAGAAAATACCAAGTTGTGTGATTTTTTAAATACCAATAATAATGATTTTATTAGTACTCCAATTGCTCCTCCCGCCGCTAGTGCGGAGTCTTATGATATTAATGCCACTTTGTTGAATCTTGTTATGAAAGAGCAATTTTCCGGTACTCCTAATGAGGATGCCGCGTCCCATTTAAACACTTTCATAGAATTGTGTGATATGCAAAAGAAAAAAGATGTGGCCAATGATATTGTTGTAACACCCCATGTATTAATCTACAGTAATCATCCTTTTGATTATGCCATGTCATCATGATCAACAGTGCTTAATCATCATTACTATCATATCTCTTTTCAAATTCAAATTCAAATGGAAATTCAAACTTAAAGTAAAAATAAAAGTTTTCCAAACCCAGAAACAAAAATGTTCATTAAATGGCAAATATTCCACAGACAATTCTAAAATTATAATCAACATATACTAAATTAGTAAAGTGACTCAAACAACATTAAAACAGTACCAAACAACACTATTTAATCCTTCTACAATTAAATAAAATCCAAATGAAAAGATATGGACATCAAACTATTTCTAGCAGTGGCTAGTATTGCACTGTAATTATTGGGCTAAGACACATATTTTAAACAACAGTATTTGAGCCCACACATTTTTGCAAAGTAGTGAAACAAAAGAAAATAGAAAAGAAAGCGAAGAAAAGAAAAAGGCCACGGAACCTGGGCCTCGAGTGCACAGGGAGGCCCAGCCCGCCTGGCGCCGTCCCCTACCCCCCACTGCTCCTCCCTGCGCTGCTGTCGCCGCGCCCGCAACGCCGCGCCCCGGCCCCCCCTTCTCCCCTGGTCGACAACGCGCTGGCGCCCGCCCGATAAAGCCGCAGCTCCCGCGCTCCTCTGGCCTTCCCCCCCTCGCTCGCTCTCCCCCTTCTCCAGATCCATTTCCCCCTCACCCGAACGCAGCCACCGCACGGCCTCACCGTGCGTGTGGCCATCGGCCGCCGCCTTTCGTTCGCCCGCGTCAGGGAGCTTCCTCGCTGTCGCCTACGCCGATTGCGGCCACTTTCCCCGAGCTCGGAGGCCCTGCCCCGTCGGCTTCGCGGTCGTCTTCAACCTCCGTCCGCCTCGGGCCGCCGCACGCCAACGCCGTCTCCGGCCACCTCGACTCTTCCTCGGGCCTTCCCAGCAACGGAAGTGAGCGCCGCACCCTTCCCCTCTCTTCCCTACTTCTGCCACTACCCGTAGCTGCGTCCCCCATCGAAGGCCGAGCTCGCCGCCGCCGCCTTGCTTCGCCGCCGCGGCCACAGCCGGTCGGGCTCGCCTTCGAGCGCGGCAACGTGCTCCGGGCACTGCCAGGCCGCCTCCTAGCCAGTCTGTTTCCCCTCCCATGCCTCCTATCGCTGTTAGCATCCACGGCGAAACTCCGGTGGCCGCCCACGTCGTCGCCGGCGTCGCCCCGGTCACTTCCGCGTCCAGCCGATCACCCCGTGCGACGCGCGCCGCTCCGCTTGATCCAGCGAGCCAAAGAACGCCGAAAACGGAGCACCACAGAACGAATCCGGGCTCGCCAAAGTTGCTCACCGTCGCGCGAGTTCGCCGGGGAGCTCCGGTGGCCGGCGTCCACCTGGCGCTGACCTGGCCAGCCGGGACCCGCTCCCAGCGCCACTGCCCCTGGGCCCCAGTGGGGTCCGTTGACCAGTCAGCGCTGCTGACTGGGCAACCCGTGTCGCTGACACGCGGGCCCCACCGCTAAACGTTTTAAGTTAAATAGATAAAATGCTAGTTAATTAAATAATTAACTTAATTAGTCACTGACCAGTGGGCCCTTGTTAATTAGTTAGGTAGTTAGATTAGTTAAACTCAGTTAGTTAGCCACTGAGTATGACAGGTGGGTCCCGCAGGTCAGGTTTGACCTGGACCAGCCGGTTTGACTGGATGATGTCATGCTGATGCAGAGATGACGCAATAATTCATTCTGTTAATTAAAATAATTCAGAAAATGCTAAAATCTTTAGAAAATCATAGAAAATAATCCGTAGCTCTGATCGAAAAACTTTGTACATGAAAGTTGCTCAGAATTTCGAGACGAATCCGAATACGCGGTCCGTTCGTCCGTCACACATCCCTAGCTATCAGAACATGGAACCGTCCCCCTCCGGTCATCTGTCTGACAAATGTCCGAAACCGGGAAAACATTCCCGGATGGATTCCCCCTTCCCCGGTGACGTGCAACCATACGTTAGGACACACCCGGCACTGCATATTGTCATGTCATACATTGTGTTGCTCATGTTTGCTGTGTATTTATACTGTTTCCTCCCCCTCTTCTCTCTCGTTAGACCCCGACGCAGTTCCCGGTACCGCCGCAGCTCCGGAGACCGAAGACACCATTGACGACCTGCCCTTGCCGCCGAGCAACCAGGCAAGCCCCCCCTTTGATCATCCCGATATCGCCCATTCTATTTTCTCATGCTTGCATTAGAATTGCTGCTGCTGCTGCTTTACCTATTCTGATGCATAGCCTGTTTATTGTAACCTGCTGTTGATAATTACCTGCATATCCTAAACTGCTTAGTATAGGCTGGGTAGAGACCTATCAGTGACCCCCACTTTTCCCGACTGCCCCGCTGGATTATCAGAAGACCCGATCAACGGGATTGAAGACCAGGCCCCGGCACCGCACATCACCCCCTTAGTTGTAATGACACTGCAACGTTACTATCAAGTGCCGAGGGTGAAACCTCTTGTAGCACTTCTGATGTTAACTCTGTAGAGTAGCTATTTGGTCGTGGTCATCGAGGGTGATTCCTCCTTCACCACTTCCGATAACGACGCGGTCGTGCAACACATCAAGTGTGAACCCATCGAGGGTGAATCCTCCTATGTTCACCTTGACAGTTACATCGAGTGGGTATCCGTTGAGGGTGATACCTCGGATTCCCTTGATGTGATGGACACACGGCTACTGTGACTTTACCCCTGCACCCTGTTAGAAACGGGTCGGCCACGAGGGTGACCCGAGGGAGTTACTTTAACTGCAGGACTGGAGGGACAGGCGGTACCGCCCAGTAGAGGTGGACCTGAGTTCCCGACAGTCTTTTTGTGAGACGGGTTGACCTGGATGGTGCCCGAGTGAGAATACGAGGCGTGGCCGGGCATTCTTGGCCCTTGCCGCAAGTCCTCGAGACGGGGCGACGGGGTCACATCGATCGTGAGTCTCTGCTCGTTACCGCACTACCAAGGTACTAACGGTTTGGATATTTGATCTGAGTGGGCCTCTGGCCCGATAGCACTAACCACCACGTGGGCATAGTATGGGCGTTCTGCATCGTAGCATCAACCGAAAGCTCTGACAGACGTCCAGTTCAGCATTGCGGCACGGTCGGATCGTGTCGGCCACCCGAGGCGATGCTGGTATCCACCCTGTGCGCAACGACCCAGAGGGTGAGGGGCGATGGCCAAGAACCCCTTGCGCTTAGGATGTAGACCGGCGGGGACCTCTCTGCTGAGCTGTAGGTAGGGTTGCGGTGTGTCGTTTGGCCGAGGCCGGGCAGGACCCAGAAAAGTGTGTCCGGCCGGAGTTAAGCGAGCGTGGTGGGTAAGTTGGTGCACCCCTGCAGGGAAGAACTAATCTATGCATAGCCGGATCCTCGGTAACGGACACTCGAAGTTGTATCCTGATTGATACAATTAGAACTGGATACTTGGATACTATGGCTCTGGGATTGCTTCTCGCAGGGAGTCGAGAAGGGATCTCCGGACGAGGTTGATGACAGTATGGCTCTGGGATTGCTTTCTCACAGGGAGTCGAGAAAGGATCTCTGGGTGAGGTTGAGACTTAATGATACTGCTACATTATATTGTACTGTTCTACTCTCTTCTATTGCTGCAAGACCTCTGAAGATGCTAGTCTTCGATAGGACTAGGCCTTCTCTCTATTCTGGCATTTCTGCAGCCCAGTCCACATATACAGCCTTACTTTGATAATGTTGCATATGTAGTGTAGATCCTTGCTTGCTGAGTACTTCGGATGAGTACTCATGGTTGCTTTGCTTTCTTTTTCCCACATATCCATTTGATGCGACCAGATGACGGAGCCCCGGATACAGCTGCCCCCACCGACGCTCGCTACTACTACCCCGAGGGTGGATGCTACTACGAGTTGACTGACGACCAGGAGTAGGATCGGAGGGTCCCAGGCAGGAGGCCTACGCCTTTCGATCGTAGTGTTTTATTTTGCCCCGCCTTTCTAAAGGCCTTTTTGTGCTTTCTTTTATATCTGTACTCAGATATCTGATGCTTCCGCTGACGCTTGTACGCAAGCTTATGTATTCGAGCCCTCGAGGTCCCTGGCTTGTAATATAAAGCTTGTATGACTTTATTTATGTTTTAGAGTTGTGTTGTGATATCTTCCCGTGAGTCCTTAGGCTTGATCATGTGCATTTGCGTGTATGATTAGTGCACGATTGAGCCGGGGGCGTCATAAGTTGGTACCAGAGCCGACTGACTGTAGGAACCCCCTAGCCAACTCCTTGGCCGAAGTTGACTCTAGTAACCGAAAACTGTTTTACTAACTTGGCTGTGTGGCTTACGGGCCCACGTCGCCAATTGGGTGGTATTAGGATCTTTTACTCCTCGACCTTTGCTGTGGGACTCTAATCTCTCTTCTATTCGGGTTAAATTTTTTACTAACCCCAACATTAGGTTCTCATAATCACATCCACCCGGTGTTCTGAAATATCCCCCTTGCTCCAAGATTGCAGGCCAGGTTCTGCTTGTAGGATCCTCTTATTGAGGGCACCCTGTGTTGTCAGTTGCAGATTCCTCGCTCCAACAGTTTTCTCCGACGTTGATGTAGCCTTTGCTATGTCTCGTTGTGTACTTCCCTACCGTGTGCCTGCGCGCCGCCTAGTTTGTCTAGCTGCAAGTGTTCCCGTGCGCGTACTATCCGTTTGAATCCAACTCTGTGCATGGATTGGTATGTCTTTGATGACTACTATTATATATCTAATGCCTATCCTGTTCTTCCCATGTTACATCATGAATAACTCCATTCACATGCAGTTTTTCTTGCTAAACTGCCCCTGTTGATTTGGCAGGATGGCTGACGATCCTCCACCTCCACCCTATATTGCTGCAATGATACAGCAGTTTATGACCGGACTAATGGCTCAATTTCCAAACCAGAATGCTCAGCAACAGAATGCTCCAATAACTCTGGCAGAATTCGTGTGCCTAAATCCGTCGACTTTTCGCAGCTCGACTGATCCAATGGATGCTGATGATTGGCTCCATGACATTGCCTTCCAGATGAAGTCGGCCAATGTTATCCCTGACAGTTACGTCACCTATGCGACGTATCACCTGAGGGGATCAGCTGCTCAATGGTGGGAAAGCCACAAGGGTATGTTGCCTGCTGAAACTGTAACCACTTGGCAGGAATTCCAGTCAGCTTTTCGTGCACGGTACATTCCTCAAGGTCTGATGGACCAGAAGAAGCAGGAGTTCCGCAAACTCTCACAGGGCAAAATGACTGTGGATGAATATCAGAGGAAATTTCTCGAACTATCCCGCTATGCTGAAGATGACGTCGACACTGATACTCGCAAGCAGGAGAAATTCCGTGAAGGACTACGTACTGATATAAAACTTGCACTTGCTGTCCATGATTGCACAGAATTCGCAACGCTTGTCAGCAAATCTTTCCAAGTTGAAACAACTCTGACTAAATACCAGGAGTCACTCAAGCGCACTCATGAAGCTGGCTCAACCTCGGGTCAGCCTGTTCAGAAACGTCGAGTCTGGATTCCCCATAATGTTTACCACCGACCTGCTCCAACACCAAGGCCGTCATATGTTGCACCTCATTTGCCTTCACCGCCGAGACAACTATCGGTTCATGATGGACCGCCTGATGCTATGGCTTTTCATCAGGATGCACCACGTCCTCCCGTTGGTTGCAAGAACAGATGTCGGAACCGTCGTCTCAGAAGCTCTAATGCCAGGCCGTCTGCTATAGTTCGGGTCCATGTCAACCAAGTTAACATGGAAGAAGCTCGACAGGACCCCAAAATTGTGATGGGCACCCTTCTAGTGAATTCAATCCCAGCTTCAGTCCTCTTTGATTCTGGAGCATCGCACTCCTTCATGTCCGAAAGTTTTGCGCGAAGCCATGATATACCTTTCGAGGAGATGTCCACCCCATTAGTAATCCAGTCACCTGGGGCTAATTGGCAAACTACCATGGTAAGCCACGGTAACCACAATGTGATCGGAGGATTGATGTTCCCCGTTTCCCTCATTGCTCTCAAGACCTCCAACATAGACATTATTCTGGGTATGGACTGGTTGAAGCCTCATAAAGCTTTGATTGACTGTGCCACTGAATCAGTCCAGCTCACCCACCCTTCTGGCCAGACGGTCAGATACTCAGCCCGAATAGCTCAGGATGCTGAGAGCCAGATATATGTTCTGAATGCATTGAACGCTTCACCTCTTGAAGGCATCGAGAACGTTCCAGTTGTTCGTGATTTTCAAGATGTCTTTCCAGAAGAACTTCCAGGAATACCCCCTGCTAGAGCTGTCGAGTTTGTCATCGACCTGAAGCCAGGCACAACTCCTATTGCGAAGCGTCCTTATAAGATGGCTCCGCATCATCTTCTCGAGCTTAAGGAAGAAATCGACACGTCACTTAAGAAAGGTTTCATCCGCCCCAGTTCCTCTGCTTGGGGAGCGCCTTCACTCTTCGTCAAGAAGAAGGATGGAACTAACCGATTGGTTCAGGATTATCGGCCCATTAACCAAGCCACAATCCAAAACAAATATCCGCTTCCTCGGATCAATGATTTGTATGATCAACTTGCTGGATCATCGGTATTTTCTAAACTCGACTTGAGGTTGGGTTATCATCAGATCCGTGTTCGTGAAGAGGATATTCCGAAGACTGCATTTGTTACTCGCTATGGTTCTTATGAGTACACTGTAATGTCATTTGGCTTAACAAATGCTCCAGCCACATTCTCCCGTCTGATGAATTACATCTTCATGGATTACCTCGACAAATTTGTCGTGGTATATCTGGATGATATTCTGGTATATTCGAAGAATAAAGAAGAACATGCTGAACACCTCCGTCTTGTACTGGAAAGGCTCCGAGAACACCAGTTGTATGCCAAGTACTCCAAATGTGAATTCTGGCTTTCTGAAGTAACCTACCTTGGTCATGTAATTTCCAAGGATGGAATTGCTGTTAACCCAGAACGAGTTCAGGCTATTCTGGACTGGACTCCTCCAAAGAATGTCAAGCAAGTCAGAAGTTTTCTCGGCCTTGCAAGTTATTGCCGTCGTTTTGTCGAGAATTTTTCAAAGATTGCTAAGCCTTTGACTGATCTGCTTCACAAAGGCGTTAAGTTCGAATGGACCAAAAATTGCCAGGAAAGTTTTCAAACACTCAAAGACAAGCTGACATCTGCCCCAGTACTATCTCCTCCAGATACCCGCAAAGACTTTGTGATTTATTGTGACGCATCCCGTGAAGGATTAGGCTGTGTCCTAATGCAAGAGCGTAAAGTGATTGCTTATGGCTCTCGTCAGTTGCGCTCACATGAAGAGAATTATCCGGTACATGATCTAGAACTAGCTGCTATCATCTATGCACTGCAGTTGTGGCGACATTACCTCCTCGGTAATCGTTGCGAGATCTACACGGATCATAAAAGTCTGAAGTACTTGTTCACTCAGCCATCTCTAAACCTCCGTCAGCAAAGATGGATGGAGGCCATTGCGGACTATGATTTGGGTATTTCTTATACCCCTGGCAAGGCTAACGTGATGGCTGATGCCTTAAGCCGCAAGTCCTATTGCGACAACCTCATGGTTAGGCGAGCTCAACCTCGTCTTTTTGAAGAACTGTGCAAGCTGAATCTGCGTATTGTTCCACAGGGCTCTCTAAATAACCTTGTGATACAACCAGATCTTGAGAAAGCTATTAAGAATGCGCAAGCTAAGGATGCTGAAGTTGATCTGATGAAGAAAAATCTTCACCTTGAAAAGTACAGGGATTTCTCGCTGTCTGAAGATGGAACCTTGTATTTCAGAAACCGCATTGTGGTACCTCGCTTCGAGCTTATGACTGACAAAGTCATGAAGGAGGCACATGATACCCCGCTGTCTATTCATCCGGGTAGCACCAAGATGTATCGTGATCTCCGTCAAAGGTACTGGTGGTCTAGAATGAAGCAGGACATTGCTCGTTATGTTGCCGAATGTGATGTGTGTCGTCGCGTTAAAGCAGAACATCAGAAACCAGCTGGAATTCTGCAACCACTTCCTATTCCTTTATGGAAATGGGATAAGGTTCAGATGGATTTCATTACAGGACTTCCCAGGTCACAGAAGGGTCACGATGCTATTCTTGTAGTCGTCGACCAACTCTCTAAGGTTGCACACTTTCTGCCTGTCAAAGAGACGATCACTGCTAGTCAGTTAGCAGAGTTATATATCTCCAGAATTGTATCACTCCACGGTATTCCGAAGGAGATCAGTTCGGACCGTGGCGGCCTTTTCACTTCCAAATTCTGGGAAAGTTTCCAAACAGCTATGGGAACTCATATTACCTGGAGTTCAGCTTATCACCCACAATCCCAAGGCCAAGTCGAATGAGTCAATCAAGTGCTTGAAGACATGTTACGGGCTTGTGTTATTTCTTTCGGCAAGAAGTGGGAAGAATCTCTCCCGTATGCTGAGTTCTCGTATAACAACAACTATCAAGCCAGCTTGAAAATGGCCCCCTTCGAAGTTCTATATGGACGTAAGTGTCGAACCCCTCTGAATTGGTCAGAAACTGGGGAACGACCGCTCGTGGGTCCGGATATTATTCAACACGCCGAAGAACAAGTTCGTATTGTCCGGGAAAATCTCAAGGCGGCTCAGGACCGCCAGAAGAGCAACTATGATCGTAAACAATGGGGTTTGACTTATCAACCTGGTGATCAGGCTTATCTGCGAGTCACTACTATGAAGGGCACTCACCGTTTTGGAATCAGGGGCAAGCTAGCTCCGCGCTACATTGGTCCTTTCCGCATAATTGCTAGACGTGGTCAGGTAGCATATAAATTGGAGTTGCCGCCGCAGTTCTCTCATATCCACGACGTCTTCCATGTGTCACAACTTCGTAAATGCTTCAAGGAATCTCCGCACCGAGCTGTGGATCACGAGATGCTCGAATTGCAAGATGATCTTTCTTATAAGGAGCATCCGATCCGCATTCTCGATGAAGCTGAACGTCGGACCAGTCAGAAGGTTACCAAGTTCCTCAAAGTGCAGTGGTCAAATCATACTGAAGATGAAGCCACTTGGGAACGCGAGGATAATCTTCGTGCGGAATACCCCGAACTTTTTCCTTCTACCTCTTAGTTCTCGAGACGAGAATTCTTGTTAGTGGAGGAGATTTGTAACACCCCATGTATTAATCTACAGTAATCACCCTTTTGATTATGCCATGTCATCATGATCAACAGTGCTTAATCATCATTAGTATCATATCACTTTTCAAATTCAAATTCAAATGGAAATTCAAACTTAAAGTAAAAATAAAAGTTTTCCAAACCCAGAAACAAAAATGTTCATTAAATGGCAAATATTCCACAGACAATTCTAAAATTATAATCAACATATACTAAATTAGTAAAGTGACTCAAACAACATTAAAACAGTACCAAACATCACTATTTAATCCTTCTATAATTAAATAAAATCCAAATGAAAAGATATGGACATCAAACTATTTCTAGCAGTGGCTAGTATTGCACTGTAATTATTGGGCTAAGACACATATTTTACAAAACAGTATTTGAGCCCACACATTTTTGCAAAGTAGTGAAACAAAAGAAAATAGAAAAGAAAGCGAAGAAAAGAAAAAGGCCACGGAACCTGGGCCTCGAGTGCACAGGGAGGCCCAGCCCGCCTGGCGCCGTCCCCTATCCCCCACTGCTCCTCCCTGCGCTGCTGTCACCGCGCACGCAACGCAACGCCGCGCCCCGGCCCCCCTTCTTCCCTGGTCGACAACGCGCTGGCGCCCGCCCGATAAAGCCACAGCTCCCGCGCTCCTCTGGCCTCCCCCCCCCTCGCTCGCTCTCCCCCTTCTCCAGATCCATTTCCCCCTCACCCGAATGCAGCCACCGCACGGCCTCACCGTGCGCGTGGCCACCGGCCGCCGCCTTTCGTTCGCCCGCGTCAGGGAGCTTCCCCGCTGTCGCCTACGCCGATTGCGGCCACTTTCCCCGAGCTCAGAGGCCCTGCCCCGTCGGCTTCGCGGTCGTCTTCAACCTTCGTCCGCCTCGGGCCGCCGCACGCCAACGCCGTCTCCGGCCACCTCGACTCTTCCTCGGGCCTTCCAGCAACGGAAGTGAGCGCCGCACCCTTCCCCTCTCTTCCCTACTTCTGCCACTACCCGTAGCTGCGTCCCCCGTCGAAGGCCGAGCTCGCCGCCGCCGCCTTGCTTCGCCGCCACAGCCGGTCGGGCTCGCCTTCGAGCGTGGCAACGTGCTCCGGGCACTGCCAGGCCGCCTCCTAGCCAGTCTGTTTCCCCTCCCATGCCTCCTATCGCTGTTAGCATCCACGGCCGAACTCCGGTGGCCGCCCACATCATCACCGGCGTCGCCCCGGTCACTTCCGCGTCCAGCCGATCACCCCGCGCGATGCGCGCCGCTCCGCTCGATCCAGCGAGCCAAAGAACACCAAAAACGGAGCACCACAGAACAAATCCGGGCTCGCCGGAGTTGCTCGCCGTCGCGCGAGTTCGCCGGGGAGCTCCGGTGGCCGGCGTCCACCTGGCGCTGACCTGGCCAGCTGGGACCCGCTCCCAGCGCCACTGCCCCTGGGCCCCAGTGGGGTCCGTTGACCAATCAGCGCTGCTGACTGGGCAACCCGTGTCGCTGACACGCGGGCCCCACCGCTAAACGTTTTAAGTTAAATAGATAAAATGTTAGTTAATTAAATAATTAACTTAATTAGTCACTGACCAGTGGGCCCTTGTTAATTAGTTAGGTAGTTAGATTAGTTAAACTCAGTTAGTTAGCCACTGAGTATGACAGGTGGGTCTCGCAGGTCAGGTTTGACCTGGACCAGCCGGTTTGACTGGATGACATCATGCTGATGCAGAGATGACGCAATAATTCATTCTGTTAATTAAAATAATTCCAGAAAATGCTAAAATCTTTAGAAAATCATAGAAAATAATCCGTAGCTCAGATCGAAAAACTTTGTACATGAAAGTTGCTCAGAATTTTGAGACGAATCCGAATACGCGGTCCGTTCGTCCGTCACACATCCCTAGCTATCAGAACATGGAACCGTCCCCCTCCGGTCATCTGTCTGACAAATGTCCGGAACCAGGAAAACATTCCCGGATGGATTCCCCCTTCCCCGGTGACGTGCAACCATACATTAGGACACACCCGGCACTGCATATTGTCATGTCGTACATTGTGTTGCTCATGTTTGCTGTGTATTTATATTGTTTCCTCCCCCTCTTCTCTCTCGTTAGACCCCGACGCAGTTCCCGGTACCGCCGCAGCTCCGGAGACCGAAGACACCATTGACGACCTGCCCTTGCCGCCGAGCAACCAGGTAAGCCCCCCCCTTTGATCATCCCGATATCGCCCATTCTATTTTCTCATGCTTGCATTAGAATTGCTGCTGCTGCTGCTTTACCTATTCTGATGCATAGCCTGTTTATTGTAACCTGCTATTGATAATTACCTGCATATCCTAAACTGCTTAGTATAGGTTGGGTAGAGACCTATCAGTGACCCCCACTTTTCCCGACTGCCCCGCTGGATTATCACAAGACCCGATCAACGGGATTGAAGACCAGGCCCCGGCACCGCACATCACCCCCTTAGTTGTAACGACACTGCAGCGTTACTATCAAGTGCCGAGGGTGAAACCTCTTGTAGCACTTCTAATGTTAACTCTGTAGAGTAGCTATTTGGTCGTGGTCATCGAGGGTGATTCCTCCTTCACCACTTCTGATAACGACGTGGTCGTGCAACACATCAAGTGTGAACCCATCGAGGGTGAATCCTCCTACGTTCACCTTGACAGTTACATCGAGTGGGTATCCGTTGAGGGTGATACCTCGGATTCCCTTGATGTGATGGACACACGTTTACTGTGACTTTACCCCTGCACCCTATTAGAAACGGGTCGGCCACGAGGGCGACCTGAGGGAGTTACTTTAACTGCAGGACTGGAGGGACAGGCGGTACCTCCCAGTAGAGGTGGACCTGAGTTCCCGACAGTCTTTTTGTGAGACGGGTTGACCTGGATGGTGCCCGAGTGAGAATACGAGGCGTGACCGGGCATTCTTGGCCCTTGCCGCAAGTCCTCGAGACGGGGCGACGGGGTCACATCGATCGTGAGTCTCTGCTCGTTACCGCACTACCAAGGTACTAACGGTTTGGATATTTGATCTGAGTGGGCCTCTGGCCCGATAGCACTAACCACCACGTGGGCATAGTATGGGCGTTCTGCATCGTAGCATCAACCGAAAGCTCTGACAGACGTCCAGTTCAGTATTGCGGCACGGTCGGATCGTGTCGGCCACCCGAGGCGATGCTGGTATCCACCCTGTGCGCAACGACCCAGAGGGTGAGGGGCGATGGCCAAGAACCCCTTGCGCTTAGGATGTAGACCGGCGGGGACCTCTCTGCTGAGCTGTAGGTAGGGTTGCGGTGTGTCGTTTGGCCGAGGCCGGGCAGGACCCAGAAAAGTGTGTCCGGCCGGAGTTAAGCGAGCGTGGTGGGTAAGTTGGTGCACCCCTGCAGGGAAGAACTAATCTATGCATAGCCGGATCCTCGGTAACGGACACTCGAAGTTGTATCCTGATTGATACAATTAGAACTGGATACTTGGATACTATGGCTCTGGGATTGCTTCTCGCAGGGAGTCGAGAAGGGATCTCCGGACGAGGTTGATGACAGTATGGCTCTGGGATTGCTTTCTCACAGGGAGTCGAGAAAGGATCTCTGGGTGAGGTTGAGACTTAATGATACTGCTACATTATATTGTACTGTTCTACTCTCTTCTATTGCTGCAAGACCTCTGAAGATGCTAGTCTTCGATAGGACTAGGCCTTCTCTCTATTCTGGCATTTCTGCAGCCCAGTCCACATATACAGCCTTACTTTGATAATGTTGCATATGTAGTGTAGATCCTTGCTTGCTGAGTACTTTGGATGAGTACTCACGGTTGCTTTGCTTTCTTTTTTCCCCATATCCATTTGATGCGACCAGATGACGGAGCCCCGGATACAGCTGCCCCCGCCGACACTCGCTACTACTACCTCGAGGGTGGATGCTACTACGAGTTGACTGACGACTAGGGGTAGGATCGGAGGGTCCCAGGCAGGAGGCCTACGCCTTTCGATCGTAGTGTTTTATTTTGCCCCGCCTTTCTAAAGGCCTTTTTGTGCTTTCTTCTATATCTGTACTCAGATATCTGATGCTTCCGCTGACGCTTGTACGCAAGCTTATGTATTCGAGCCCTCGAGGCCCCTGGCTTGTAATATAAAGCTTGTATGACTTTATTTATGTTTTAGAGTTGTGTTGTGATATCTTCCCGTGAGTCCTTAGGCTTGATCGTGTGCATTTGCGTGTATGATTAGTGCACGATTGAGCCAGGGGCGTCACAATTGTGAAAACTAAAATTGTTTCCTTTCTCTTTGGGGGATTGTGCAAAAATTTGGTTCTCTTCTTTGCCTCGCAATAGTATCGATTCTTCGTATAAGTGCAAAGATGCTTTTATTACTAAGTATTTTCCGCCCGTGAAAATTATTTCCCTTAGAAATCAAATTATGAATTTTAAGCAACTTGAGCATGAACATGTTGCGCAATCCTGGGAAAGAATGAAATTAATGCTAAGAAATTGTCCTACTCATGGTTTAGATCTTTGGATGATTATACAATTTTTTTATGCGAGATTGAATTTTGTTTCTAGAAATCTTTTAGATTCCGTCGCGGGTGGTACTTTTATGGAAATTACTTTGGGTGAAGCCACTAAATTGCTTGATAATATTATGGTAAATTATTCACAGTGGCATACTGAAAGAGCTCCTACTAGTAAAAAAGTTAATTCGGTTGAAGAAATTAGTACTTTGAGTGAAAAAGTTGATGCACTTATGAAATTGGTTGCTAGTAAAAATGCTCCTATTGATATTAATGATATGCCTTTGTCTACTTTGATTGAGCAAAATAGTGATCCTGCAGATGTGAATTTTGTCTCGCGAAACAATTTTAATAACAATGCTTATAGAGGTAATTTTAATCCTAGGCCTTTTCTTGAAAATTCCTCTAATAATTATGGTAATTCTTCTTACAATAATAATAGGGACCCCTCTGATCTTGAGAGTAATATTAAAGAATTTATCAATGCTCAAAAAGTTTTCAATACTATGATAGAAGAAAAATTGAGTAAACTTGATGATATGTCTAGAAGCATTGATAGAATTTCACACGATGTAGAAAATCTTAAGATTAAATTTTTTCCACCCAAAGTTGATGTCAATGAATCAATTAAAGCTTTATATGTTTCCATGGACGAAAGTAAGAAAAGAACCGCTATGCTTAGAGCTAAAAGAGAATTTCTAGAAAGAGCGTTTTCCACCGATTGCTTTCACCATAATGATGAAGATCTTAAGATGATTGGTGTTTCTTCTATTGATTCCTTGTTTAGTAATATTAAACTTGATGATAAAGGGACTGAAGAAGAGTCAAGTTTATCTAGAAGGCATCCCAATAATTTGGAGGGTGAAAATCTTGTTGATTTTTTTTGATAAAAGTGGGTTTGGAGAGGTCAAAACTTTAACTAGTGATGTGCCCACTCTTTTGGATTACAAAGATTTTAATTATGATATTTGCTATTTGATTGAATGTATTTCTTTGTTGCAATCCATGTTAAATTCACCCAATGCCTATGAACAAAATAAAACTTTTACTAAACATATTGTAGAAGCGATGATGAAAGCTTTAGAAGAAAAGTTGAAATTAAAGATTTCAATTCCTAAAAAACTATATGATGAATGGGAACCTACCATTAAAGTCAAGATCAAAAATTATGAGTGCTTTGATTTTGTGTGATTTAGGTGCTAGTGTTTCCACAATTCCGAAATCTCTATGTGATGTGCTAGGTTTTACCAAGTTGGAAGAACGTTCTCTTAATTTGCACTTGGCGGATTCTACTATTAAAAAACCTTTGGGAAGGATAAATGATGTTCTTATTCTTGCAAATAGGAACTATGTGCCCATAGATTTTATTGTTCTTGATATTGATTGCAATCCGTCTTGTCCCATCATACTTGGTAGACCGTTTCTACGAACTATAGGTGCCGTGATTGATATGAAAGAAGGTAATATTAAGTTTCAATTTCCACTAAGAAAGAGTATGGAACACTTACCTAGAACGATAATTAAGCCACCATATGAATAAATTATTAGGGCAACCTATGGGGCAAAAACCAAAGATGACAATACTTGAATCTATGCATTATGCCTAGCTAGGGGCATAAAACGATAGCGCTTGTTGGGAGGCAACCCAATGAATAAAATAATTTTTTCTCTTTTTCTTTCTGTTTTTGTATGTTCACACAATTATGCTACTGTTATGATTGTGTTTTTATGTTTAATTAGTGTTTGTGCCAAGTAAAGCCTTTAGGATAGCTTTGGGTGATAGTTGATTTGATCCTGTTGAAAAACAGAAACTTTTGCGTCCAGTAGCTGAATTGTAAAAATCACAGAAGCGACGAACAATTCTGAATTTTTTACACAGGATTTATATACAAATTTCCTATGTTGTACTAATTATTCATAATTTTTAGAGTTACATAAGTATGAGTAAAATTCGAGTCTTTACAGACTGTTCTGTTTTTGGCAGATTTTGTTTTCGTTGCATTGTGTGCTTATTTTGATGAATCTATGGATTGTATTGGGGGGTATAAGCCATGGTAAAGTTATAATACAGTAGGTATAATGCAATAATAAAATATGAATGGGTTTGGAACAGTACTTAAAGCATAGATTAGTTTTCTTATACTAACGGATCTCACGAAGGTTTTGTTAAGTTTTGTGTGATTGAAGTTTTCAAGTTTTGGGTGAGATCACGATGGATGAAGGAATAAGGAGTGAAAAGAGCCTAAGCTTGGGGATGCCCATGGCACCCCAAGGTAATATTCAAGAAGAACCAAGCAACTAAGGTTGGGGATACCCCGGAAGGCATCCCCTCTTTCTTCTAACAACCATCGGTAATTTTACTTGGAGCTATATTTTTATTCGTCACATATCATGAGTTTTGCTTGGAGCGTCTTGTATTATATGAGTCTTTGCTTGTTTTTCCTTTTTGTTTGTCACAATTATCCTTGCTGGACACACATTTTTGAGAAATCCATAATGATGCTATGATTTGTTAGAATTGCTCTATGTGCTTCACTTAAATTTTTTGAGCTATGGAATTGCTCTAGCGCTTCACTTATATCTTTTTGAGCACGGTGGTGCTTTAATTTTTGAAGAAATACTCTCATGCTTCACTTAGATTAATTTGAGAGTTAGTAAATTTTTGAAGAAATTCTCTCATGCTTCACTTATATTATTTTGAGAGAAGGAAAAAAATTATTTATGCTCATGTTCTTCACTTAAATTTATTTGAGAGCTTGTTAAAAGCAATGGTAATATATTAATCTAGTCCCAAAGTGATAGATATCCAAGAGGGATATAATAAAAACTTTCATGAAAGATCATTGGATAAAATAAACTTGATTCTTTGTAATAGTTTTCAGATATGATGATAGTAATATGTGAGTTATGTTGGTGAGTAATTATGCTTTAGTAAGAATATTGGTGTTAAGGTTTGTGATTCCTTATGCAAGCACGAAAGTCAATAGTTATGCAATGAAATTACATCCTACTTGTGGTGCGTTATTCGATGTTAGTTGTGGTTAATGCTCGTTTATGAGAATTTTCGCTTTTTGGTTGGTTGCTTCTCAATCTATTTGCTAGCCTTTCCTTGTACTAAGTGGGAATACTACTTGTGCATCCAAAATCCTTACACCAAGTTGTGCCAAATGAGTCCACTATACCTAACTATATGCGGTATTTCCTTGCCGTTCCAAGTAAATTTGTATGTGCCAACTCTAATTTTCAAAATAAATTTCCTTTTTGTGTGCCCAAAGCGGCAGGGGGTGGCCAATATTTTTCCATGCTAGATGTGTTGTTCTCAAGATGAGTGTTTATTCACTTGTCATTGCACGAGAGTGTGGCGGTAATAGGGATGCCCAGTCCCGAAATGAAAAAGAAATTTACTTTATGTTGTCAAATAATAAGTTACTTGGAAAGTGTTGGTATGGAAGGCACCCGTGGATACGGCTAGCCATGGATTGTGAAAGAATGGTGGAAAAAGGAATAAACTTTATTTTATGTTTGGGAACCGCCTATGATGTATCTAGCATGGAAAGTATTGGGAATTCTCGTTTGTTTTCGTTGACAGGAAAAGCATGCCTCTCAAAATATTTTATCTCTCAGTTTAAGCTTTGAGCTTTGGCACCTCTACAAATCTTGGCTTCCCTCTGCGAAGGGCCTATCTATTTACTTTATGCAATTTTTATTTTTATTTGGGTCTCCATCTTCTCTTATAAAGCACCAACTAGGGAGCAATATGATCATACTTGTGCATTGGATGTAACTAATATTCGAGTGTGTTTCATGAATGGATCAATGATTGAGCATGATGGGCTAGGGATAACTTTCTTTAGTGTTGATATTTTGAAAGACATGGTTGCTTGTTGATATGCTTGAGTATTGAAATCTTCATGTCAAATATAGACTATTGCTTTGAATCATCTAAAAGTCCAAATGTCCATGCTACAAAAGAAAAGAATATGTGATGAACATGTTAGGCAGCATTCCACATCAAAAATTCTGTTTTTATCATTTACCTACCCGAGGACGAGTAGGAATTAAGCTTGGGGGTGCTGATACGTCTCCGATGTATCTATAATTTTTTATTGTTCCATGCTGTTATATTATCATTCTTGGATGTTTTATATTCATTTTATAGCAACTTTATATCATTTTTTGGGACTAACCTATTGACATAGTGCCTAGTGCCAGTTGCTGTTTTTTGCTTGTTTTTTACTTCGCAGAATATCCAAATCAAACGGAGTCCAAACGTAGCAGAACTTTTTGGAGATTTTTTCTGCCCAGAAGACAACTTGGGAGCCAAGGAAGTGAAGGAGGGGAGGCCCGTGGGGCCCACAAGACACCAGGGTGTGCCAGAGGCCCCTGGCACGCCCATGTGGGTAGTGGGCCCCACGGGAGTCCTTTCCACCGCCTCTCAGCTCTATAAATACCCAAATATTCCAGAAACCCTAGGAGAGTCGACGAAACACAATTCCAGCCACCACAGGTTCTAGAACCATGAGATCCAATCTAGAGCCTATTCCGACACCTTGCCGAAGGGGAACACGATCACGAAGGGGTTCATCATCCTCATTGGTGCTCCTTCGATGATGCGTGAGTAGTTTATCACAGACCTACGGGTCCGTAGGCAGTAGCTAGATGGCTTCTTCTCTCTTTTTGATTCTCAATACAATGTTCTCCTCGATGTTCTTGGAGATCTATTTGATGTAATGATTTTTGCCGGTGTGTTTGTTGGGATCCGATGAATTGCGAGTTAATGATCAGTTCTATCTATGAATATTATTTGAGTCTTCTTTGATCTCTTATATGCATGATTATTATAGCCTTGTATTTCTTCTCCAAAACTTTGGTTTGATTTGGCCAACTAGATTGATTTTTCTTGCAATGGGAAGAGGTGCTTTGTGATGGTTTCGATCTTGCGGTGCTCAATCTCAGTGACAGAAGGAGAAGTGACACGCATGTATCGTTGCTATTAAGGATAAAAAGATGGGGTCTATTCCTACATGAATAGATCTTGTCTACACAATGTCATCGTTCTTATTGCATTACTCCGTTTCTCCATGAACTTAATACACTAGATGCATGTTGGATAGCGGTCGATGTGTGGAGTAATAGTAGTAGATGCAGGCAGGAGTCGGTCTACTAATCTTGGAGGTGATACCTATATACATGATCATTGCCTTGGATATCGTCATAATTATTTGCTCTTCTATCAATTGGCCAATAGTAATTTATTTACCCACTGTATGCTATTTTCTTGAAAGAAGCGAGTAGTGAAATCTATGACCCCTGGGTCTATTTTCTATCATATTGTTTTCAGATCTATTATTCCAAAAAAACCAAAAATACCTTGCTGCACTTTTTCTTTATTTATTTTATTTTGTGTTTTTTTCAGATCTATTTATCTAATCTCATACAATTTAATCTATCTCAATACCGAGGAGGGATTGACAACCCCTCTTACGCGTTGGGTTGCAAGTATTTGTTATTTGTGTGCAGGTACCGCTTACATAGTGTTGCTTGGTTCTCCTACTGGATTGATAACCTTGGTTTCATAACTGAGGAATATACTTACCATTGTTGTGCTGCATCATCCTCCCCTCTTCGGGGAAATACCAACGCAGATATAACCAATCAATTATCACCCAATGAGTTCTGGGGATTGATATCTCGTGTCCGCGTCGGTTTTTCCCCGAAGAGGAAGGGAAGATGCAGCATAGCTGCGGTAGGTATTTCCCTCAGTGATGAAACCAATGTTATCGAACTAGTAGGAGAACCAAGCAACACTATGTAAATGGTACCTGCACACAAAGAACAAATACTTGCAACCTGACGCGTAAGAGGGGTTGTCAATCCCTCCCGGGTAAAAGATAGATTGGTTTGTATGATTTTGGCTAAATAGATCTCCCGATAGAACAAAATAAAATAAATAAAGAAAAAGTGCAGCAAGGTATTTTTGGGATTTTAGAATAATAGATCTGAAAACAAAAGCAAATAAAAATAGATCTCAAGGCAAATATGATAAAGAATAGACCCGGGGGCTGTAGATTTCACTAGTGGCTTCTCTCAAGAAAAATAGCATACGGCGGGCAAACAAATTACTATTGGGCAATTGATAGAACTTCAAATAATTATGACGATATCCAGGCAATGATCATTATATAGGCATCACGTCCAAGGTTAGTAGACCGACTCCTGCCTGCATCTACCACTATTACTCCACACATCGACCGCTATCCAGCATGCATCTAGTGTATTAAGTGAAGGAAATATGCCCTAGATGGAATAATAAAGTTGTTATTTATATTTCTTTATATCATGATAAATGTTTATTATTCATGCTAGAATTGTATTAACCGGAAACTTGATACATGTGTGAATACATAGACAAAACAAAGTGTCCCTAGTATGCCTCTACTTGACTAGCTCGTTAATCAAAGATGGTTAAGTTTCCTAACCATAGACATGTGTTGTCATTTGATGAACGGGATCACATCATTAGGAGAATGATGTGATGGACAAGACTCATCCGTTAGCTTAGCATAATGATCGTTAAGTTTTATTGCTAAAGCTTTCTTCATGACTTATACATATTCCTCTGACTATGAGATTATGCAACTCCCGAATACCGGAGGAACACCTTGTGTGCTATCAAACGTCACAACGTAACTGGGTGATTATAAAGATGCTCTACAGGTGTCTCCGAAGGTGTTTGTTGGGTTGGCATAGATCGAGATTAGGATTTGTCACTCCGAGTATCGGAGAGGTATCTCTGGGCCCTCTCAGTGATGCACATCATATGAAGCCTTGCAAGCAATGTGACTAATGAGTTAGTTACGAGATGATGCAATACGGAATGAGTAAAGAGACTTGCCGGTAATGAGATTGAACTAGGTATGATGATACTGACGATCGAATCTCGGGCAAGTAACATATCGATGACAAAGGAAATAACGTATGTTGTTATGCGGTTTGACCGATAAAGATCTTCGTAGAATATGTAGGAGCCAATATGAGCATCCAGGTTCCGCTATTGGTTATTGACCAGAGATATGCCTCGGTCATGTCTACATAGTTCTCGAACCCGTA
Source organism: Thinopyrum elongatum (assembly GCA_011799875.1). NCBI lineage: Eukaryota > Viridiplantae > Streptophyta > Magnoliopsida > Poales > Poaceae > Thinopyrum > Thinopyrum elongatum. Next base: position 414,497,776 of record CM022300.1, read on the forward strand.
GGGTCCGCACGCTTAACGTTCGATGACGATTTGTATTATGAGTTATGTGATTTGATGACCGAAGATAGTTCGGAGTCCCGGATGAGATCACGGACATGACGAGGAGTCTCGAAATGGTCGAGAGGTAAAGATCGATATATTGGAAGGCTATATTCGAACATCGGAAAGGTTCCGAGTGATTCGGATATTTTTCGGAGTACCGGAGAGTTACGAGAATTCGCCGGGGGAAGTAGTGGGCCTTAATGGGCCATACGGGAAAGGAGAGAAGGGCCTCAAGGGGTGGGCGCGCGCCCCCCCATGGGCTGGTCCGAATTGGACTAGGAGGGGGCGGTGCCCCCCTCCTTCCTTCTCCCCTCTTCCTTCTTCCCTCCTTCTCCTACTAGGAATAGGAAAGAGGAGGGGAATCCTACTTGGACTGGGGAGTCCTAGTAGGATTCCCCACACCTGGCGTTCCCCCCTTGGGCCGGCCACCTCTTCCCTCCCCTCCTTTATATACGTGGCCAGGGGGCACCCCAATAGCACATCAAAGTTTCTCTTAGCCGTGTGCGGTGCCCCCCTCCACAGTTACACACCTCGGTCATATCGTCGTAGTGCTTAGGCGAAGCCCTGCGCCGGTAACTTCATCATCATCGTCGCCACGCCGTCGTGCTGACGGAACTCTCCCTCGGCCTCAACTGGATCAAGAGTACGAGGGACGTCATCGAGCTGAACGTGTGCTAAACACGAAGGTGCCGTACGTTCGGTGCTAGGATCGGTCGGATCGTGAAGACGTACGACTACATCAACCGCGTTGATAAACGCTTCCGCTTTCGGTCTACGAGGGTACGTGGATACACTCTCCCCGCTCGTTGCTATGCATCTCCTAGATAGATCTTGCATGATCATAGGAATTTTTTTGAAATACTACGTTCCCCAACAGTGGTATCAGAGCCAGGTTTATGCGTAGATGTTATATACACGAGTAGAACACAAAGAGTTGTGGGCAATAATAGTCATACTGCTTACCAGCATGTCATACTTTGATTCGGCGGTATTGTTGGATGAAGCGGCCCAGACCGACATTACATGACCGCGTTCATGAGACTGATTCTACCGCCGTGCTTCGCACACAGGTGGCTAGTGGGTGTCTGTTTCTCCAACTTTAGTTGAATCGAGTTTGACTACGCCCGGTCCTTGTTGAAGGTTAAAACAGCACACTTGACGAAAAATCGTTGTGGTTTTTGATGCGTAGGTAAGAACGGTTCTTGCTAAGCCCGTAGCAGCCACGTAAAACTTGCAACATCAAAGTAGAGGATGTCTAACTTGTTTTTGCAGGGCATGTTGTGATGTGATATGGTTAAGACGTGATGATATATAAATTGTTGTATGAGATGATCATGTTTTGTAAAAGTTATCGGCAACTGGCAGGAGCCTTATGGTTGTCGCTTTATTGTATGAAATGCAATCGCCATGTAATTGCTTTACTTTATCACTAAGCGGTAGCGATAGTCATAGAAGCAATAGTTGGCGAGGAGACAACGACGCTACGATGGAGATCAAGGTGTCAAACCGGTGACGATGGAAATCATGACGGTGCTTTGGAGATGGAGATCAAAGGCACAAGATGATGATGGCCATATCATGTCACATATTTTGATTGCATGTGATGTTTATCTATTATGCATCTTATTTTGCTTAGTACGGTGGTAGCATTATAAGATGATCCCTCACTAAATTTCAAAGTATAAGTGTTCTCCCTGAGTATGCACCGTTGCGAAAGTTCTTCGTGCTGAGACACCACATGATGATCGGGTGTGATAGGCTCTACGTTCAAATACAACGGGTGCAAGACAGCTTTGCACATGCGGAATGCTCGGGTTAAACTTGACGAGCCTAGCATATGCAGATATGGCCTCGGAACACTGAGACCGAAAGGTCGAACGTGAATCATATAGTAGATATGATCAACATAGAGATGTTCACCATTGAAAACTACTCCCTCTCACGTGATGATCAGACATGGTTTAGTTGATATGGATCACGTGATCATTTAGATGACTAGAGGGATGTCTATCTAAGTGGGAGTTCTTAAGTAATATGATTAATTGAACTTTAATTTATCATGAACTTAGTCCTGATAGTATTTGCAAATTATGTTGTAGATCAATAGCTCGCGTATAGCTCCCCTATTTTATTTTTGATATGTTCCTAGAGAAAACTAAGTTGAAAGATGATAGTAGCAATGATGCGGACTGGTTCCGTGATCTAAGGATTATCCTCATTGCTGCACAGAAGAATTATGTCCTTGATGCACCGCTAGGTGACATACCTATTGCAGGAGCAGATGCAAATGTTATGAACGTTTAGCAAGCTCGATATGATGACTACTTGATAGTTTAGTGCGCCATGATTTACGGCTTAGAACCGGGACTTCAAAAATGTTTTGAACGCCACGGAGCATATGAGATGTTCCAAGAGCCGAAATCGGTATTTCAGACTCATGCCCGTGTCGAGAGGTATGAGACCTCTGAAAAATACTTTGCCTACAAGATGGAGGAGAATAGCTCAACCAGTGAGCATACACTCAGAATGTCTGGGTACTACAATCGCTTGAATCAAGTGGGAGTTAATCTTCCAGATAAAATAGTGATTGACAGAGTTCTCTAGTCACTATCATCAAGTTACTAGAACTTCATGATGAACTATAATATGCAAGGGATGAATAAGACAATTCCCGAGCTCTTCGCGATGCTAAAGGCTGCGAAGGTAAAGATCAAAAAGGAGCATCAAGTGTTGATGGTTAACAAGACCACTGGTTTCAAGAAAAAGGGCAAAGGGAAGAAGGGGAACTTCAAGAAGAATAGCAAGCAAGTTGCTACTCCCGGGAAGAAGCCCAAGTCTGGACCTAAGCCTGAAACTGAGTGCTTCTACTGCAAAGGGACTGGTCACTCGAAGCGGAACTGCCCCAAGTATTTGGCGGATAAGAAGGATGGCAAAGTGAACAAAGGTATATTTGATATACATGTTATTGATGTGTATTTTACTAGTGTTCATAGTAGCCCCTGGGTATTTGATACTAGTTCAGTTGCTAACATTAGTAACTCGAAACAGGAGTTGCAAAATGAACAGAGACTAGTTAATGATGAGGTGACGATGTGTGTTGGAAGTGATTCCAAGGTTGATAAGATCACCATCGCACACTCCCTCTACCTTCGAGATTAGTGTTGGACCTAAATAAATGTTATTTGGTATTTGCGTTGAGCATGAATATGATTGGATCATGTTTATTGCGATACGGTTATTCATTTAAGTCAGAGAATAATTGCTGTTCTGTTTAAATGAATAAAACCTTCTATGGTCATACACTCAATATAAATGGTTTATTGAATCTCGATCGTAGTGATACACATATTCATAATAGTGATGCCAAAAGATGCAAAGTTGATAATGATAATGCAACATATTTTGTGGCACTGCCGTTTAGGTCATATTGGTGTAAAGCGCATGAAGAAACTCCATTCGGATGGACTTTTGGAATCACTTGATTATGAATCATTTGATGCTTGAGAACCATGCCTCATGGGCAAGATGAATAAGACTCCATTCTCCAGAACAATGGAGCGAGCTAATGACTTATTGGAAATAATACATATCGATGTATGCGGTCCAATGAGTGTTGAGGCTCACGGCGGGTATCGTTATTTTCTGACCTTCATAGATGATTTGAGCAGATATGGGTATATCTACTTGATGAAACATAAGTCTGAAACATTTGAAAAGTTCAAAAGAAATTCAGAGTGAAGTGGAAAATCATCGTAACAAGAAAATAAAGTTTCTACGATCTGATCGTGGAGGTGAATATTTGAGTTATGAGTTTGGTCTTCATTTGAAACAATGTGGAATAGTTTCACAACTCACGCCACCTGGAACACCACAGCGTAATGGTGTGTCCGAACGTCGTAACCGTACTTTATTAGATATGGTGCGATCTATGATGTCTCTTACCGATTTACCACTATCGTTTTGGGGTTATGCATTAGAGATAGCTGCATTCACGTTAAATAGGGCACCATCTAAATCCGTTGAGACGACACCATATGAACTGTGGTTTGGCAAGAAACCTAAGCTGTCGTTTCTTAAAGTTTGGGGCTGCGATGCTTATGTGAAAAAGCTTCAACCTGATAAGCTCGAACCCAAATCGAAGAAATACGTCTTCATAGGATACCCAAAGGAGACTGTTGGGTACACCTTCTATCACAGATCCGAAGGCAAGATATTCGTTGCTAAGAATGGATCCTTTCTAGAGAAGGAGTTCTCTCGAAAGAAGTGAGTGGGAGGAAAGTAGAACTTGATGAGGTAATTATACCTTCTCCCGAATTGGAAAGTAGTTCACCACAGAAATCAGTTCCAGTGATGCCTACACCAATTAGTGAGGAAGTTAATGATGATGATCATGAAACTTCGGATCAAGTTGCTACCGAACCTCGTAGGTTAACCAGAGTACGTTCCGCACCAGAGTGGTACGGTAATCCTGATCTGGAAATCATGTTACTAGACCATGACGAACCTACGAACTATGAGGAAGCGATGATGAGCCCAGATTCCGCGAAAGGGCTTGAGGCCATGAAATCTGAGATGGGATCCATGTATGAGAACAAAGTGTGGACTTTGGTTGACTTGCCCGATGATCGGCAAGCCATTGAGAATAAATGGATCTTCAAGAGGAAGACAGACGCTGATAGTAGTGTTTCTATCTACAAAGCTCGAATAATCGCAAAAGGTTTTCGACAAGTTCAAGGTGTTGACTACAATGAGATTTTCTCACTCGTATCGATGCTTAAGTCTGTCCGAATCATGTTAGCAATTGCCGCATTTTATGAAATCTGGCAAATGGATGTCAAAACTGCAATCCTTGATGGATTTATTAAAGAAGAGTTGTATATGATACAACCAGAAGGTTTTGACAATCCTAAAGGTGCTAACAAAGTGTGCAAGCTCCAGCGATCCATCTATGGACTGGTGCAAGCATCTCGGAGTTGGAATATACGCTTTGATAAGTTGATCAAAGCATATAGTTTTATACAGACTTGCGGTGAAGCCTGTATTTACAAGAAAGTGAGTGGGAGCACTACAGTCTTTCTGATAAGTATATGTGTATGACATATTGTTGATCGGAAATGATGTACAATTTTTTCTGGAAAGCATAAAGGAGTGTTTGAAAGGAGTTTTTTTCAAAGAAAGACCTCGGTGAAGCTGCTTACAGATTGGGCATCAAGATCTATAGAGATAGATCAAGACGCTTGATAAGATTTTTCAGTGAGTACATGCCTTGACAAGATTTTGAAGTAGTTCAAAATGGAACAGTCAAAGAAGGAGTTCTTGCCTGTGTTACAAGGTGTAAAATTGAGTAAGACTCAAAACACGACCACGGCAGAAGATAGAAAGAGACTGAAAGTCATTCCCTATGCCTCAGTCATAGGTTCTATAAAGTATGCCATGCTATGTACCAGACCAGTTGTGTGCCTTGCTATGAGTTTAGCAAGGAGGTACGATAGTAATCCAGGAGTGGATCACTGGATAGCGGTCAAAGTTATCCTTAGTTACCTAAGAGGACTAAGGAAATATTTCTCGGTTATGGAGGTGATAAAGAGTTCATCGTAAAGAGTTACGTCGATGCAAACTTTAACACTGATCTGGATGACTCTGAGTCTCAATCTGGATACATATTGATAGTGGGAGCAATTAGCTAGAGTAGCTCCATGCAGAGCATTGTAGACATAGAAATTTGCAAAATACATACGGATCTGAATGTGGCAGACCCATTGACTAAACTTCTCTCACAAGCAAAACATGATCACACCTTAGTACACTTTGGTGTTAAATCACATGGCGATGTGAACTAGATTATTGACTCTAGTAAATCCTTTGGATGTTGGTCACATGGCGATGTGAACTATGGGTGTTAATCACATGGTGATGTGAACTATTGGTGTTAATCACATGGCAATGTGAACTAGATTATTGACTCTAGTGCAAGTGGGAGACTGAAGGAAATATGCCCTAGATGCAATAATAAAGTTGTTATTTATATTTCCTTATATCATGATAAATGTTTATTATTCATGCTAGAATTGTATTAACCGGAAACTTGATACATGTGTGAATACATAGACAAAACAAAGTGTCCCTAGTATGCCTCTACTTGACTAGCTCGTTAATCAAAGATGGTTAAGTTTCCTAACCATAGACATGTGTTGTCATTTGATGAACGGGATCACATCATTAGGAGAATGACATGATGGACAAGACCCATCCGTTAGCTTAGCATAATGATCGTTAAGTTTTATTGCTAAAGCTTTCTTCATGAATTATACATATTCCTCTGACTATGAGATTATGCAACTCCCGAATACCGGAGGAACACCTTGTGTGCTATCAAACGTCACAACGTAACTGGGTGATTATAAAGATGCTCTACAGGTGTCTCCGAAGGTGTTTGTTGGGTTGGCATAGATCGAGATTAGGATTTGTCACTCCGAATATTGGAGAGGTATCTCTGGGCCCTCTCGGTGATGCACATCATATGAAGCCTTGCAAGCAATGTGACTAATGAGTTAGTTACGAGATGATGCAATACGGAACGAGTAAAGAGACTTGCCGGTAACGATATTGAACTAGGTATGATGATACCGACGATCGAATCTCGGGCAAGTAACATACCGATGACAAAGGGAATAACGTATGTTGTTATGCGGTTTGACCGATAAAGATCTTCGTAGAATATGTAGGAGCCAATATGAGCATCCAGGTTCCGCTATTGGTTCTTGACCGGAGATATGTCTCGGTCATGTCTACATAGTTCTCGAACCCGTAGGGTCCGCACGCTTAACGTTCGATGACGATTTGTATTATGAGTTATGTGATTTGATGACTGAAGATAGTTCGGAGTCCCGGATGAGATCACGGACATGACGGGGAGTCTCGAAATGGTCGAGAGGTAAAGATCGATATATTGGAAGGCTATATTCGGACATCGGAAAGGTTCCGAGTGATTCGGGTATTTTTCGGAGTACCGGAGAGTTACGGGAATTCGCCGGGGGAAGTAGTGGGCCTTAATGGGCTATACGGGAAAGGAGAGAAGGACCTCAAGGGGTGGCCGCGCGCCCCCCCATGGGCTGGTCCGAATTGGACTAGGAGGGGGCGGTGCCCCCCTCCTTCCTTCTCCCCTCTTCCTCCTTCCCTCCTCCTACTAGGAATAGGAAAGAGGAGGGGAATCCTACTTGGACTGGGGAGTCCTAGTAGGATTCCCCACACCTGGCGCGCCCCCCTTGGGCCGGCCACCTCTTCCCTCCCCTCCTTTATATACGTGGCCAGGGGGCACCCCAATAGCACATCAAAGTTTCTCTTAGCCGTGTGCGGTGCCCCCCTCCACAGTTACACACCTCGGTCATATCGTCGTAGTGCTTAGGCGAAGCCCTGCGCCGGTAACTTCATCATCACCGTCGCCACGCCGTCGTGCTGACGGAACTCTCCCTCGGCCTCAACTGGATCAAGAGTACGAGGGACGTCATCGAGCTGAACGTGTGCTGAACACGGAGGTGCCGTACGTTCGGTGCTAGGATCGGTCGGATCATGAAGACGTACGACTACATCAACCGCGTTGATAAACGCTTCCGCTTTTGGTCTACGAGGGTACGTGGACACACTCTCCCCGCTCATTGCTATGCATCTCCTAGATAGATCTTGCGTGATCGTAGGAATTTTTTTGAAATACTACGTTCCCCAACATTAAGTTCATGGAAAAATAGAGTAATGCAATAAGAACAATGACATGATGTAGACAAGATCTATTCATGTAGGAATAGACCCCATCTTGTTATCCTTAATAGCAACGATCAATACGTGTCTTGCTGCCCCTTCTGTCACTGGCAAAGAACACCGCACGACCGAACCCATCACAAAGCACCTCTTCCCATGGCAAGAAAAATTAATCTAGTTGGCCTAACTAAACCAAAGATTCGAAGAAGAAATACGAGGCTATAAGTAATCATGCATATAAGAGATCAAAGAAACTCAAATAACTTTCATGGATAAATAGATCTGATCATAAACTCAAAGTTCATCGGAACCCAACAAACACACCGCAAAAAGAGTTACATCAAATAGATCTCCAAGAGACCATTGTATTGAGAATCAAAAGAGAGAGAGGAAGCCATCTAGCTACTAACTACAGACCCGTAGGTCTACAATGAACTACTCACGCATCATCGGAGAGGCACCAATGAGGATGATGAATCCCTTCCGTGATGGTGTCTAGATTGGATCTGGTGGTTCTGGAACTTGCGGCGGCTGAGGTGGGTGATGACCCACAAGTATAGGGTATCAATCGTAGTCCTTTCGATAAGTAAGAGTGTCGAACCCAACGAGGAGCAGAAGGAAACGACAAGTGATTTTCAGCAAGGTATTTTCTACAAGCACTAAAATAGTCGGTGACATGTAGTTTGATAGCAAGATAATTTGTAACGAGCAAGTAACGGTAACGGTAAATAAAGTGCAGCAAGGTAGCCCACTCCTTTTGTGACAAAGGACAGGCCAAAACGGTCTCTTATGATAAGCAAAGCATTCTTGAGGGTACACGGGAATTTCATCATATCACTTTCATCATGTTGGTTTGCTTCGTGTTCGCTACTTTGATAATTTGATATGTGGGTGGACCGGTGCTTAGGTGTTGTTCTTACTTGAACAAACCTCCTACTTATGATTAACCCCCTTGCAAGCATCCGCAACTACGAGAAAAGTATTAAGATAAAATCTAACCATAGCATTAAACTTTTGGATCCAAATCAGTCCCTTACGAAGTAGCGCATAAACTAGGGTTTAAGCTTCTGTCACTCTAGCAACCCATCATCTAATAACTACTCCACAATGCATTCCCTTAGGCCCAAATATGGTGAAGTGCCATGTAGTCTACATTCACATGACACCACTAAGGGAATCACAACATACATATCATCAAAATATCAAACAGATATCAAGTTCACATGATTACTTGCAACATGACTTCTCCCGTGACCTCAAGAGCAAAAGTAACTACTCACAAATAATAATCATGCTCAAGATCAGAGGGGTATTAAATAGCATAATGGATCTGAACATATAATCTTCCACCAAATAAACCATATAGTAATCAACTACAAGATGTAATCAACACTACTAGTCACCCACAAGTACCAATCTAGTGTTCCGGTACAAAGATTGAACATAAGAGATGAACTAGGGTTTGAGAGGAGATGGTGCTGTTCAAGATGTTGATGGCGATGGCCCTCCCAAAGATGGGAGAGTTGTTGGTGATGACAATGATGATGATTTCCCCCTCCGGGAGGGAAGTTCCCCCGGCGAAATCGCTCCGCCGGAGGGCAAAAGTGCTCCTGCCCAAGTTCCACCTCGAGACGGCGGCGCTTCGTCCCGAAAGTCCTCCCTCTATTTTTTTAGGTCAAAATGACTTATATACCAGAAGAGGGGCACCGGAGGTGGGCCGGGGAGGGCACAACCCACCAGGGCACGCCTGGGCTCCCTGGCGCGCCCAGGTGGGTTATGCCCACCTGGTGGGCCCCCTCTGGTAGTTATATGCTCCAATATTCTTCATATATTCCAAAATAATTCTCCGTAAATTTTTAGCTCATTTGGAGATGTGCAGAATAGGTAAACTCTGACGTGGCTTTTTCAGGTCCAGAATTCCAGCTGCCGGTATTCTCCCTCTTTGTGTAAACCTTGCATAATATGAGAAGAATAGGTAAACTCTGACGTGGCTTTTTCAGGTCCAGAATTCCAGCTGCCGGTATTCTCCCTCTTTGTGTAAACCTTGCATAATATGAGAGAAAAGGCATTAAAAATACTCCAAAAGGCATTATTATGCATAAAAATATTATAAATAATAGTAGGAAAACAAAAGTTTAATATTGACATAAAAACAATAATACTTCAAGCATACTAATAAAGCAATCATGTATTCTCAAAATAACATGGCCAAAGAAAGTTATACCTACCAAATCATATAGTCTGGCTATGCTCCATCTTCATCACACAAAGTACTCAAATCATGCACAACCCCGATGACAAGACAAGCAATTGTTTCATACTTCTGATGTTCTCAAACCTTTTCAACTTTCATGCAATACATGAGCGTGAGCCATGGACATAGCACTATAGGTGGAATAGAATATGGTGGTTGTGGAGAAGACAAAAAAGAAGGAGATAGTCTCACATCAACTAGGCGTATCAACGGGCTATGGAGATGCCCATCAATAGATATCAATGTGAGTGAGTAGGGATTGCCTTGCAATGGATGCACTAGAGCTATAAGTTTATGAAAGCTCAAAAAGAAACTAAGTGGGTGTGCATCCAACTCGCTTGCTCACGAAGACCTAGGGCAATTTGAGGAAGCCCATCATTGGAATATATAAGCCAAGTTCTATAATGAAAAATTCCCACTAGTATATGAAAATGATAATATAGGAGACTCTCTATCATGAAGATCATGGTGCTACTTTGAAGCACAAGTGTGGAAAAAGGATAGTAACATTGCCCCTTCTCTCTTTTCTCTCATTTTTTTTGGTGGGCTTCTTGGCCTCTTTTATTTTTTGTGGGCTTCTTTGGCCTCTTTTATTTTTTTATAAAGTCCAGAGATTCATCCCAACTTGTGAGGGAATCATGGCTTCCATCATCCTTTCCTCACATGGGACAATGCTCTAATAATGAAGATCGTCACACTTTTATTTACTTACAACTCGATACTTAGAACAAAATATGACTCCATATGAATGCCTCCAGCGGTGTACCGGGATGTGCAATGATCTAGCGTAGCAAATGACATCAAAAAATGTACAAGCCATGTAAACATCATGCTAGCTATCTTACGATCATGCAAGGCAATATGACAATGATGGAACGTGTCATAATAAAACGGAACGGTGGAAAGTTGCATGGCAATATATCTCGGAATGGCTACGGAAATGCCATGATAGGTAGGTATGGTGGCTATTTTGAGGAAGGTAAAAGGTGGGTGTATGGCACCAGTGAAAGTTGCGCGGTACTAGAGAGGCTAGCAAAGGTGGAAGGGTGAGAGTGCGTATAATCCATGGACTCAACATTAGTCATAAAGAACTCATATACTTATTGCAAAAATCTATTAGTCATCGAAACAAAGTACTACGCGCACGCTCCTAGGGGGATAGATTGGTAGGAAAAGACCATCGCTCGTCCCCGACCGCCACTCATAAGGAAGACAATCAATAAATAAATCATGCTCCGACTTCATCACATAACAGTTCACCATGCGTGCATGCTACGGGAATCACAAACTTTAACAAAGTATTTCTACAATCCACAATTACTCACTAGCATAACTCTAATATCACCATCTTTATATCTCAAAACAATCATAAGGAATCAAACTTCTCATAGTATTCAATGCACTTTATATGAAAGTTTTTATTATATCCCTCTTGGATGCCTATCATATTAGGACTAAATTCATAACCAAAGCAAATTACCATGCTGTTTAGAAAGACTCTCAAAATAATATAAGTGAAGCATGAGAGTTCAACAATTTCTATAAAATAAAACCACCGCTGTGCTCTAAAAAGATATAAGTGAAGCACTAGAGCAAAATTGCTTAGCTCAAAAGATATAAGTGAAGCACATAGAGTATTCTAATAAATCACGATTCATGCGTGTCCCTCTCAAAAGGTGTGTACAGAAAGTATGATTGTGGCAAACTAAAAATCAAAGAGTCATATCATACAAGACGCTCCAAGCAAAACACATATTATGTGGTGAATAAAAATATAGCCTCAAGTAAATTTACCGATAGACGAAGACGAAAGAGAGGATGCCTTCCGGGGCATCCCCAAGCTTAGGCTCTTGGTTGTCCTTGAATATTACCTTGGGGTGCCTTGGGCATCCCCAAGCTTAGGCTCTTGGTTGTCCTTGAATATTACCTTGGGGTGCCTTGGGCATCCCCAAGCTTAGGCTCTTGCCACTCCTTATTCCATAGTCCATCAAATCTTTACCCAAAACTTGAAAACTTCACAACACAAAACTCAACAGAAAACTCGTGAGATCCGTTAGTATAAGAAAATAAAATCACCACTTTTGGTACTGTTGTGAACTCATTATTTATTTATATTGGTGTAATATATACTGTATTCCAACTTATCCATGGTTCATACCCCCCGATACTACCCATAGATTCATCAAAATAAGCAAACAACACAAAGAAAACAGAATCTGTCAAAAACAGAACAGTCTGCAAAGATCTGAATTGTTATAATACTTATGTAACTGCAAAAATTCTGAAAAATTAGGACAACAGAGGAAATTTGTATACCAATCCTGTGTAAAAAATTCAAGGTTTTTCCACTCTCCAGTTAATTAGTAAATTCCATTACTGGACGCAAAAGTTTCTGTTTTTCAGCAAGATCAAATCAACTATCACCGTAAGCCATCCCAAAGGTCTTACATGGCACAAACACTAATTAAAACACCAAAACACAATTACTACAGAGGTAATAATGTATATTTTATTCAAAAACAGAAGCAAAACAAAAAAACTCAAAAATAAAATTGGGTTGCCTCCCAAAAAGCGCTATTGTTTAACGCGCCTAGCTAGGCATTGATAATTTCGATGATGCTCACATGGAAGATAGCAATTGAAACACGAAGAGAGCATCATGTAGCATGTGAAAAACACATCTAAGTCTAATATACTTCCTATGCATAGGCATCTTATAGGCACACAAATTATCAAGGAAAGCAAAAACTAGCATATGCAAAGAAGAAGAAAGAAACAATAGCAATCTCAACATAACGAGAGGTAATTTAGTAACATGAAAATTTCTACAACCATATTTTCCTCTCTCATAATAATTACATGTAGGATCATAATCAAATTCAACAATATAACTATCACATAAAATATTCTCAACATGATCCACATGCATGCAAAGTTGACACTCTTCCAAAATAGTGGGACCAAACCCACTTTCAATATTATAGCAAACATATTCATCATGAGGCTTAAATAAATTCTCAAGATCATAAGAAGCATTATCACCCCAATCATGATCATTGCAATAAGTAGCGGACGTGGCAAAATGAGCATCCCCAAGCTTGGGGTTTTGCATATCATTAGCACAATTGACATTAATAGAATTTATAATAACATCATTGCAATCATGCTTTTGGTTCAAGGAACTATCAAGTATGGGTGCAATAGCAACAATATCATGTTTAACATAAGGAACTATAGCAAATTCATCTCCATAAATATTGGCATCAAGGCCATAAGAATAGCAAGCATCATGTTCATCAAAGGATATTTCAATCAAATCATTGGAATCATAATTATCTATAGATTCATGCATATCATTATTTTCTTCCAAAGCAATGGTCATTCTCTCAATAAATTCTTTGGCATAGACATTATGAGCATAGTTTTCATAGCAATATTTAAGTATGTCAAAATTTTCAGATTTGTAGAGAGTAATATCATACTTTTCAATCAAAGAAGCAACTTCATAAGCACCCTTAAAAGCAACAAAATTTTCAATTTGTTCGATATCATAGTAACTGTAAACACCCTTTTCATAGGAAGATAAGATTTCATTATCATTAAACTCACATAGGTAGGGAAGGTGTTTTTTAGTGTTCTTAGAGCAACAAGTAAAATCACAAAGTTCACAAAGATTCCAAGCATAACATAGCAAACAATTTATTTGATTCCATAAGAGTCTCCCTTTTTCAGACAAACGGTGACGCACAAAATGAGCATGCTCATCTAAAGATTTTCCCTCAACCAAACTAGTTGGGGTTTCAGCACGAGCACATATGGCTTGAAGATGATCCAAGTAGAAAACTTTGAGTGGATCCATATAGATAGATTTTTAGCAAGCAAAGATGCAAGCAAAATAGAAGGCACATGGAAACACAAGCAAACATAAGATCGAACGAGAAAAAGGGCGAATGAAAAAGGCAAATCTTTTCGAAAATTGTTTTAGAAGTGGGGGAGAGGAAAACAAGACGCAAATGGCGAATAATGTAATGCAAGAGATGAGAGTTTTATGATGGGTACTTGGTATGCTCGACGTAGATCCCTCCAACAACGAAGCCAGAAATTGGCAAGTCGATGAGAGACTAGTCTTGACTTGGCGTAGATCTCCCCGGCAATGGCGCCAGAAATTCTTCCTGCTACTTCTTGAGCTTGCGTTGGTTTTTCCCTTGAAGAGGAAAGGGTGATGCATCACAGTAGAGGTAAGTATTTCCCTCAGTTAAGAACCAAGGTATTAATCCAGTAGGAGAAGAACGCACAAATCACCAACACCTGCACAAACAATCAAACACTTGCACCCAACGCGATAAAGGGGTTGTCAATCCCTTCACGGTCACTTGCAAAGGTGAGATCTGATAGAGATAGATAAACAAAAGATAAAATATTTTTGGGTTTTTTTGGTATATAGATCCAAAAATAAAAGATTGCAAAATAGTAGATCGGAAAGTAATATGATGGAAAATAGACCCGGGGGCCATAGGTTTCACTAGAGGCTTCTCTCATGAAGGCAAATAATACGGTGGGTGAACAAATTACTGTCGAGCAATTGATAGAAAAGCGCAAAGTTATGACGATATCCAAGGCAATGATTATGCATATAGGCATCACGTCCATGTCAAGTAGACCGACTCCTGCCTGCATCTACTACTATTACTCCACACATCGACTGCTATCCAGCATGCATCTAGAGTATTAAGTTGATAAAGAACAGAGTAACGCTTTAAGATGACATGATGTAGAGGAATTAACTCAAGCAATATGATGAAAACCCCATCTTTTTATCCTCGATGGCAACAATGCAATACGTGTCTCGCTACCCCTACTTTGTCACTGGGTGAAATCACGCAAGATTGAACCCAAAGCTAAGCACCTCTCCCATTGCAAGAAAAAACAATCTAGTTGGCCAAACCAAACCAATAATTCGAAGAGAAATACAAAGATATTAAATCATGCATAAAAGTATTCAGAGAAGATTCAAATAATATTCATAGATAAGCTGATCATAAATCCACAATTCATCGGATCTCAACAAACACACTGCGAAAGAAGATTACATTGGATAGATCTCCAAGAACATCAAGGAGAATGTGGTATTGAGAATCAAAGAGAGAGAATAAGCCATCTAGCTACTAGCTATGGACCCATAGGTCTGAGGTAAACAACTCACGCTTCATCGGAAGGGTAATGGAGTTGATGTAGAAGCCCTCCGTGATCGATTCCCCCTCCGGCAGGGTGCCAGAAAAGGCCCCAAGATGGGATCTCATGGGAACAGAAGGTTACGGCGGTGGAAAAGTGTTTTCGTGGATGCCTCTGGTGGTTCTGGAATATATGTGAATTTATAGGAGAAAGATCTAGGTCAGGAGAGTCCCGAGGGGCCCACAAGGTAGGGGGCGCCCCCCTAGGGCGCGCCCTCCACCCTTGTCGCCGCCTCGTGGCTCTTCTGACTTGGACTCCAAGTCCCCTGGGTGTCTTCTGGTCCAAGAAAAATCATCGTGAAGTTTTATTCCGTTTGGACTCCGTTTGGACTCCGTTTGGTATTCCTTTTCTGCGAGGCTCAAAAACAAGGGAAAAAACATAAACTGGCACTGGGCTCTAGGTTAATAGGTTTGTCCCAAAAATAATATAAAATAGCATATTAATGCATATAAAACATCCAAAACAGATAATATAATAGCATGGAACAGTAAAAAATTATAGATACGTTGGAGACGTATCAAACGTCTGTCTTCTTCTTAAAGATCCATTTGTTCTCGATGGCCTGCCGGTCATCGGGTAAGTCTACCAAGTCCACACTTGGTTCTCATACATGGATCCTATCTCGGATTTCATGGCCTCTAGCATCATGTCAGAATCCGGGCCCATCATCGCTTCCTCATAGTTCGTAGCCTGATCGTTCTCTAACAACATGACTTCCATGACAGGTGTACTGTACCACTCAGGGCAGTACATGTCCTTGTCGACCTGACTTGATCCAAAATTCATGATCATCATCATCAGCTTCCTCTTCAATTGGTGTATGCATCACAGGAACACCTTTCTGCGATGCTCTTTTTCCAGTTCAAGTGAAGGTTCGATAACCTCATCAAGTTCTACCTTTCTCCCACTCACTTCTTTCGAGAGAAAACTCCTTCTCTGGAAAGGATCCATTATTGACAACAAAGACTTGCCTTCAGATCTATGATAGAAGGTATTCTATGAAGACTCACTTCTCCGCTTTGGGTTCGAGCTTATCAGGCATAAGTGTCGCATCCCCAAACTTGAAGAAACGACAACATGGGTTTCTTGCCAAACCATAGTTCATATGGTGTCGTCTCAATGGATTTAGATGGTGCCCTATTTAAAATGAATGTCATTGTCTCTAATGCATAGACCCAAAAAACTATAGTGGCAAATCGGTAAGAGACATCATAGAACGCACCATATCCAATAGAGTACAACTACGGTGTTCGGACACACCATTACGCTTTGGTGTTCCAGGTGGTGTGAGTTGTGAAACAACTTTCATATTGTCTTAAATGAGTGCCAAACTCGTAACTCAAATATTCACCTCCACGATCAGATCATAGAAACTTTATTTTATTATTACGATGATTCTCCACTTCACTTTGAAATTCCTTGAACTTTTCAAATGTTTCAGACTTGTGTTTCATTAAGTAAATGTACCCATATCTACTCAAATCATCTGTGAAGGTAAGAAACTAACGATATCCACTGCGTGCTTCAACACTCATCAGACCACATGCATCGGTATGTATTATTTCCAATAAGTAGCTTGCCCGCTTCATTGTTCCGGAAAACCGGGTTTTAGTCATCTTGCCCATGAGGCATGGTTCACATGTCTCAAATGATTCATAATAATGTGATTCCAAAAGTCCATCAGCATGGAGTTTCTTCATGCGCTTTACACCAATATGACCTAAGCGGCAGTGCCACAAGTATGTGGTACTATCATCATTAACTTTGCATCTTTTGGCATCAATATTATGAATATGTGTATCACTACGATCAAGATTCAACAAGAAGAAACCATTCACAAGGGGTGCATGACCATATAAGATATTATCCATATAAATAGAACAACCATTATTCTCCGACTTAAATGAATAACCGCCTCACAATAAAAAAAGATCCAGATATAATGTTCATGCTCGACGCAGGCACCAAATAACAATTATTTAGGTTTAAAACTAATCCTGAAGGTAAATGCAGAGGGATCGTGTCGATGGCGATCACATAAACCTTGGAACCATTTCCGACGCGCATCGTCACCTTGTCCTTAGCTAGTCTCCTTTTATTCCGCAGCTCTTGTTTCGAGTTACAAATATTAGCAACCAAACCAGTATCAAATACGCAGGCGCTACTACGAGCACTAGTAAGCTGCACATCAATAACATGTATATCAAATATACCTTTGTTGACATTGCCAGCCTTCTTATCTGCCAAGTACTTGGAGCAGTTCCGCTTCCAGTGGCCATTCCCCTTACAATAGAAGCACTCAGTCTCAGGTTTGGGTCCAGCCTTGGGTTTCTTCGTGGGAACGACAACTGCTTTGCCATTCTTCTTGAAGTTCCCTTTCTTTCCCTTGCCTTTCTTGAATCAACATCACTCAAGTTGTCTAAGTGTTTACATGATCCAAATCAACTACCCATGTCCGATCATCATGTGAGATGGGGTCGTCATCAATGGTGAACATCTTCATGTTGATCATATCTACTATATGACTCATGTTCGACCTTTCGGTCCTCCGTGTTTCGAGGCCATGTCTGTACATGCTAGGCTAATCAAGTTTAACCCAAGTGTTTCGCATGTGTAAAAACTGTCTTACACCCGTTGTATGTGAACGTAGAGTCTATCAAACCCGATCATCACGAGGTGCTTCGAAACGATGAACTTTTGCAATGGTGCATATATAGGGAGAACACTTTTATCTTGAAATTAAGTGAAGGGATCATCTTATAATGCTACCATCGTTCTAAGCAAAATATGATGCATAAAAAGATAAACATCACATGCAATCAATATATGTGACATGATATGGCCATTATCATCTTGTGCTTTTGATCTCCATCTCCAAAGCACCGGCATGATCTCCATCGTCACTGGCATGACACCATGATCTCCATCATCGTGTCGTCACGTGGTTGTCTCGCCAACTATTGCTTCTACAACTATTGCTAATGCATAGTGATAAAGTAAAGTAATTACATGGCGTTTAATGATTGACACGCATGTCATACAATAAATTAAAGACAACCCCATGGCTCCTGCCGGTTGCCGTACTCATGGACATGCAAGTCATAAATCTATTACAAAACATGATCATCTCATACATCAACATATATCACATCATGTTTTGGCCATACCACATCACAACATGCTCTGCAAAAACAAGTTAGACGTCCTCTACTTTGTTGTTGCAATTTTTACGTGGCTGCTAGGGCAAACTATAAGAACCATTCTTATCTACGCAAAACCACAACGGTGATATACAAGTTGCCTTTTAACCTTCTACAAGGACCACCATTGTCAAATCAGATTCAACTAAGGTGGGAGAGACAAACACCCACAAAGCCACTTTTATGCAATACAAGTTGCATGTCAGTTAGTGGAACCAGTCTCTTATACGTGGACAAGTACGGTTGGTCCGAGCCGCTCCATCCCGCAATACCGCCGAATCCAAATAAGACAAAGGAAGTAAGTAATATGAACATCAACGCCCACAACTTCTTTGTG
The DNA here is from genome assembly GCA_011799875.1 of Thinopyrum elongatum. Classification (NCBI taxonomy): domain Eukaryota; kingdom Viridiplantae; phylum Streptophyta; class Magnoliopsida; order Poales; family Poaceae; genus Thinopyrum; species Thinopyrum elongatum. Next base: position 414,516,596 of record CM022300.1, read on the forward strand.
TTCTACTTGTGCATATACATCTACGCATAGACCTAGCTCATGATGCCACTGATGGGGAACGAATCATGAAAATCAAAAAAATTCCTACGAAACACCCAGGATCTATCTATGGAGATGCATAGCAACGAGAGGTGAGTGTGTCTACATACCCTTGTAGACCGAAAGTGTTAGCGTCATAACACGATTGATGTAGTCGTACTCGTCGTGATCCAATCACGATCCCATCCGATCTAGTTCCAAACGGACGGCACCTCCGAGTTTAGCACATGTCCGGATCAGTGATGTATCCTCCTTCTTGATCCAGCAAGAGAGGGAGAATAGGTAGATGAGATCTGAACCAACACGACGGGCGTGGTGGTGGTAATGGCAGCGGAACACCGACAGGGCTTCGCCAAGCACTGACGGGTCGAGGTGGAGGCTTATCGGGAGACAGAGGAGGCTTGGGTTTGGTGTGTCCAGCCCTTATATCCCCTTCCAACTATATATAGGGGAGTGGGAGGGTCGGGAGCGCAGCACTAGCCCCTCCTCCAAGGAGGGGAGGCGTCCAAGGGAGGAAACATGCCTCCCAAGGCAAGTGGACTCCCTCCCACTTAGGGTTTCTCCTTCCCAGGCGCATGGGCCTTGTAAGGGCTGGTTCCCTTGGCCCATTAAGGCCAGGGCACCCCCCTACAGCTCATGCTACTGTATGGGACATGGTGGAACCCTCTAAGGACTTCCGGACCCCTCCAGAACCTTCTGGAACCTTCCGGTGACTTCCCGGTACAATACCAAAAAAAGGACTTTTTCTCGGAACCCCGACAACACCTTTCCAAATATAAATATTTACCTCCGGACCATTCCGGAGCTCCTCGTGACATATCGGATCCCATACGAGAGTCTGGACAACCTTCGGATTTTCCACTATTAATATCTCAATACTACCCTAGCGCTACCGAACGTTAAGTGTGAGACCCCTACGGGTTCGAGAATAATGTAGACATGACCGAGACTCCTCTCCGGTCAATAACCAATAGCGGGACCTGGACGCCCATATTGATTCGCACATATTCAACGAAGATCTTTATCGATTGAACCACGATGTCAAGGATTCAATCAATCCCGTATGCAATTCCCTTTGTCTGGCGATATGTTACTTGCCCGAGATTCGCTTGTCGGTATGTCCATACCTAGTTCAATCTCGTTACCGGCAAGTCTCTTTACTCATTATGTAATACAAGATCCCATTACTAAACTAATTAGTCACATGCTTGCAAGCTTCTTGTGATGTTGTATTACCGAGAGGGCCCAGAGATATCTCTCCGTCACACGGAGGGACAAATCCCAGTCTCGAGCCGTGCCAACCCAACAAACACCTTCAGAGATACCTGTCGAACACCTTTATGATCACCCAATTATGAAGTGAAATTTGGTTACACACTAAGTATTCCTCCGGTGTCAGGGAGTTGCACGATCGCATGGTCTAAGGAACAGATACTTGACATGATGAAAGTTGTAGCAAATAACTAAACGATCTGATGCTAAGCTTACGATTGGGTATGTTCATCACATCATTCTCCTAATGATGTGATCCCATTATCAAATGACAACTCATATCTATGGTTAGGAAACCTTAACCATCTTTGATCAACGAGCTAGTCTAGTAGAGGCATACTAGGGACAAGTGTAGTTTATGTATTCACACATGTATTTAAGCTTCCGGACAATACAATTCTAGCATGAATAATAAACATTTATCATGAACTAGGAAATATGATAATAACCAATTTATTATTGCCTCTAGGGTATATTTCCAGCAGGAGGTTTTTGGCTTGCGCAGAGAAGGTTGGTGTTGTCAAATTGGTAGATTTAGCATTGTAATTACTTGTGAGATTCTATAGTGTACCTTTTTTTGGCATGATGAAGTGCAATTTGCTTATTTTTAAAATTTAATAGGAAGAACTGATGTGCATGATGGTGCAAAACACTATCGTATCCCTCGGTAGGGGTCCAAGCGCAGCTGGAAGTCATGTATCGGAGGTCATATGAGTGGTTTATCCAGGTTCAGGCCTTTAGAGAGTAATACCCTATGTCCTGTTTGTTTTGATGATTCATAATGGAGGGATACCTCGTGCGAGGGGTTACAATGGTGAATGAGATTGCTACCGAGAGTTTTCCTATCTGTGGATAGATGCCCTAGACCTCCCTTTATATAGGCAAGAGAGGTCTAGGGTTTACATGGCAGATGCGATCTGGGGCGCTGCCGGCCTCTATTCTTGAAGACCATGAAGGTCGTCTTCGCCTCCTAGGGTTTGCTCCTTGCTCTGGGCCTATATTTTAGTCAAATCACAGCGAACTACAATTTTCACGCCTAATGAGTAACAAATTGCACTGATGACGAATTGAGCTCGCGAAGCCAACATTTCTGACAGGTTGGCCTCGCCTGTCGGCCTGATAAGGTGTCCGTGGACAAACTCCATTAGAAGGCCCCGTCCGTTAGGCGGGCGTTAGGTACCCTGTGGTATTAAGGGCGTGCGTCGTCCGTTTCACTCCCACCCATCCCCAACACTCCTCTACCCCACTCTGTTGCCGCTGCTGCCACCGCCTAGTCGCCGGGTAAGCGCCTCCGCGGTAACCATGGTCTCCTAGGATGATCTCTTGAGCGGCTCATTGTCCAACAATGACTCCGTAAGCAGCCAGGTTCATCATGGCCTCTCCCTCTCACACGGCTAAGGTTAGGGATTTGGGAGGGAATAGGATTTTGTTTACACACATCGATTGAAGCCGATCTATTCTCCTTTCAGCTTCCTAGGACGATGTACTATAAGGAATGGAGTTGAGTGGCTTCAGATCTGCGTTCTGTGTACCAGCACAAATCCTCCTATGAGAAGTTTGTGGCATTTGAGTCAGTGGATAGTGGCAGGAGGTTTTTGGCTTGCACAGAGAAGTTTAGTGCTGTCAAATTGGTAGATTTAGAAATGTAATTACTTGTGAGATTCTGTAGTGTACCTTTTTGGCATGATGAAGTGCAATTTGCTTATTTTTGAAATATAATAGGAAGAATTGAAGTGCACCTATCTGGAGTGGGTTGATCTTAAGTGGCCGAAAACTCTTAAGATGAGCCTAGCTAGGTTATAGACCATGTATGATGATGGGTACAGAGAGTGGCTCAGAGCAAATGTGGTTAGTGTGGAAGAAAACTCCAAGATACTAGGAGAGAATGACATCATAAATTTCAAAGTTGATTTTGCAAAAATGGTGGCTGAGAAGAAGTAGGCAATTGCCCAGTTCGGCAATGCACTGGTGTTTGTGAGTGATCTGAAGGCAAAGTTGGAGAAGAAGAACCTGGTTGATAGCTCAGCCACAAGCATACACCAAGTGCTTAGGGCCAAGGCAAAGAAAGAGAGGGACAAGTTGAAGGAAGAGAAGAAACTAGAGTTCATGATTGCTGACCTGCTAAGAGAGAAGGAGGCCACCAGGGAGAAGATCAGGAAGTTGAAGGAGATATGTGCTGAATTTGAGTAATTGTTTGTTGTTCTATCGTTAAGTATGTGATACGTCTCCAACGTATCTATAATTTTTTATTGTTCCATGCTGTTATATTATCATTCTTGGATGTTTTACAATCATTTTATAGCAACTTTATATCATGTTTTGGGACTAACCTATTGACATAGTGCCCAGTGCCAGTTGCTGTTTTTTACTTGTTTTTTACTTAGCAGAATATCAGTACCAAACGGAGTCCAAATGCAGCAAAACTTTTTGGAGATTTTTTTGGACCAGAAGACAACTTGGGGGCCAAGGAAGCACCTGGGAGGAGGCCCATGGGGACCACAAGACACCAGGGCATGCCCAGGAACCCAGGCGCGCCCTGGTGGGTTGTGAGGCCCACGGGGGTCTTCTGCACCGCCTCTTCGCCCTATAAATTCCCAAATATTCCAGAAACCTTAGGGGAGGAGACGAAACATAATTCCAGTCAACGCAAGTTCCAGAACCACGAGATCCAATCTAACACCATCACGGAGGGGTTCATCATCCTCATTGGTGCCTCTCCGATGATGCGTGAGTAGTCCACCATAGACCTAAGGGTCCGTACGCAGTAGCTAGATGGCTTCTTCTCTCTTTTTTATTCTGAATACAATGGTCTCTTGGAGATCTATTTGATGTAAACCTTTTTTGCGGTGTGTTTGTTGGGATCCGATGAACTTTGAGTTTATGATCAGATCTATATCCATGAATATTATTTGAGTTTCTTTGATCTCTTATATGCATGATTATTTATAGCCTCGTATTTCTTCTTCGAATCTTTGGTTTAGTTAGGCCAACTTGATCGATTTTTCTTGACATGGGAAGAGGTGCTTTGTGATGGGTTCGATCTTACGGTGTCCTCACCCAGTGATAGAAGGGGTAGCAAGGCACGTATGTATCGTTGCTATTAAGGATAACAAGATGGGGTCTATTCCTACATGAATAGATCTTGTCTACATCATGTCATCGTTCTTATTGCATTACTCCATTTCTCCATGAACTTAATACACTAGATGCATGCTGGATAGCGGTCGGTGTGTGGAGTAATAGTAGTAGATGCAGGCAGGAGTCGGTCTACTAATCTTGGACGTGATGCCTATATAATGATCATTGCCTTGGATATCGTCATAATTATTCGATCTTCTATCAATTGCACAACAGTAATTTGTTTACCCACCGTATGCTATTTTCTTGAGAGAAGCCACTAGTGAAATCTATGGCCCCTGGGTCTATCTTTTTTCATATTGCTTTCCGATCTTATTTTCACCGTATTTGTTTTTTGATCTATTATTCCAAAAACCCAAAAATACTTTGCTGCATCTTTTATTTCGCGTTTTATTCAGATCTATTTATCCAAACACATACAAACGAATCTATCTTTTTACCGAGGAGGGATTGACAACCCCTCTTACGCGTTGGGTTGCGAGGATTTGTTGTTTGTGTGCAGGTACCATTTACATAGTGTTTCTTGGTTCTCCTACTGGATTGATACCTTGGTTTCATAACTGAGGGAAATACCTACCGTAGCTGTACTGCATCATCCCTTCCTCTTTGGGGAAATACCGACGTAGTTTCAAGCCGCATCAAAAGGAATTTCTGGCACCGTTGTCGGGGAGACATCATCAACATCTATCAGGTTCCTAATCACAAATCTCATCTCCTCGCAATTTATATTATTTGCCATTTGCCTCTCATTTTCATCTCCCCCACTACACAAAAAATTACCTTTTTACTCGCCTTCTTTTTCGTTCGCCTTTTTCTCGTCAGATCTCTTGCCTGACTACTTTGTTGCTATGGATAGCTCTTCCTCTATTGTGTGTACCCCCAAGAATGAGGTTCTTAATTTTAAACAAAGGGGAGGGGAGAATCTAAAAGATGCTTGGTATAGAATTTGCAATGCTCATAATAGATCTATTCGTAAGCAATCTACCATTGTTCTTCTTCGTAGTTTTTATGTGGGCATTACCACTTGGTATAGATTCGTCCTTGATACGATTACCGGTGGAAATTTCTTGATGTTTCCATCTTTGGACGCTTTTAATGCCATGGGAGATCTAGTGAGTGCACCACCTATCGTTATTAATGAAACAAATTTAACTCTTGAGCATGTTATGCAAAGATTAGATGCTATTTAAAAGAAGATAATTACCGAAGAACAAATTGAAAACTTGGATAAAAGGATGCATAATCTTGCTAATAAGATCGGGTCAAAAGCGGGAGATGTTTTTAAATTACCAAGGGAAAAGGAAATCGTAGTTAATGAAAGAATAGGAGAAAGCCCCTCTCGGATTGATAAGTTGGAAGAAATTTTTAGTAACTTAAGCTCGGCATTTACTTCTGTCAAAACTATTGAAAAGACTCCAGTAAAAATTTGCAAGTCTACACAAGTCACTAAGAATAAAGGTGCCACATCTAATAGCCAAAAGGAAGATCTTAAAATGATTAGCATTTATCCTGATTTTGTTAAAGTGGTAAAAGATCCTAGAAGTACCATCATGTACCCACCTTCCACGAGCGTCGGGCAACCGCTCTCGTCCAACTGCCTGATGGAGACGATGTTACTCTTCAGCCGCGGAATCCAGTACACATTGGTCAGTGCACGGTGTTCCTCGTCGGTTGTGGTGAATAGGAAGGTGTCGCACCCTGATGAGTGGTATTTTTACACTCATTTCACCTTTGTTTAAACCAAGATATTTCAATTAAAAAGAGATATTCACTCCAATATTGGTACTAATGACTAATGAATGCAAAGGTTTCCACAAATCCTATCTTTGATGTGTTTCCACAGGAAATGGGCTAAAAAGGGAAGAAATCACGTGTGGAAATGGAATGTAAGGAGAATGGAGGAAGAAGGAATCAATAGGAAGCATCTACGCAAAAACAACAGAAAACACGATGTTCCATACGGGCGCGAGCGCGTGTCTGAGCGCTCGTTTGGCGTGAATTTCGAGGAAGATCATCCACCTGAACAACTTTCGTTAAAGGGACCCCATCGAAATGTCAACAGAGAGACGAGCACAGAAGCCAGAACCTCTTCATCATCATCCTCATCCACAAACCCTAGCTGCCGCCATCGCTATAGCCATCTCTACCACCACCATAGTGCTCATCCATCCTATTCATACATGTAATCATGCATGGCACAAGGCATCCATTGAAAGACATATTGCAATCAATCAATCTCAAGATGTGTTCTTCAATGTTTTCTACCCGCGATCTGATCTCCATGTGTGAGTAGTTTGGTAAGGTGTGGGTTGAGGCATGAGCCTTGCAACCCAAGGTATTTGTTGAGGGGATCAATGGAAGACTCTGACATAACGTCCCGTATGTGCGAAATAAAATTGTTTTGTGAAGATGTATCTTGTCTTGTCCGCGATCTTCATCCATGTAGGTACCTAGGATCATGGACATCAAGCACCGGTGAGGCTAGGAGCAAGGAGACCATGAAGTGTTATACCGAACACCGGTGACAGTAAGGTTCAGTAGGGTAACATGGATCATATCCTTGGGGATAAATAAGGTGTAGTCATTAAACGCCCAAAGCTCTTGTCAGATTTCATTATCTTAATTGTCGAGGCAACCCCGCGCGACGGATAGGGCCTGTGGTAGGACAACTGATTCTTGATGCAGGACTCGTGCCAGTCAAGATGTTATTTGGACACATCCACCACTTCGATTCGTAACAAGCACATCTCGATGGGTGACTTCCAGTGCACAAATTAATATCTTATTTGATCCCAATGCAAATACAAGGTTGTAAGCATAAGACCTCATACCCATACCTCTTTCTATTATAAGTGTTTGAATCACTATTTGCTTGTTGATCCTGTCAAAAGCTGGATTTGACACTTTGACAAAAGCTTGCTAGAGACTATCGCTTCACGGGAATCTTCCTCTCATGCGTTCGATAACCCAGGGTCACCTCTGGGGAAATAGGTGCGGGATACTCTTTTCTGTTCCAATACCAGATCAATAAAAGGAGGTATCAAGCCCTTTTTCTAGCGCTGTTGCCAGGGAGGAGTTTAGTATTCCTAGTCTTTGTGTTTAGAGTTTTTGTTAAAGTTAATTTTTAGTTTTAGTTTTTTACTTTCCCATTTTTAGTTTAAGTTTCATTTTAGTTGCAAGTCTTGTCAGTTGAAAAAACAAAAAGATTACTATGGCTCGTAATCTTGGGAGTTTTGCTACTCCCAGCAACAACTTCATGCGTGAACCTAGCTATATCACAACCTGAGGTAGCAGCCACTGAGTATGAGATTAAACCAAACCTAGTTTCCATGGTTTAACAGGACCAATTTGGAGGCTCTACTTCTGAGGATGCCGGTATGCACTTACACAGTTTCACTGAATTGTGCAACATGACACGCATAAAGGATTATGATCCTGGCGCACTGAAATTGCATCTATTTCCTTTCTCTTTAAGAGGAAAGGCTAAGGAATGGCCTCTTGCACTATCTAAGGGCAATATTACTTCTTGGCTGATTGTTGCAGTAAATTTTTATCTAAGTTTTGTCCACCTACAAAAATTATGCAATTACATTCTCAGGTTACAGGTTTCAAGCAGGAAGAAGGTGAGCACTAGCGCTTGCATGGGATAAAATGAAGGAAGCTATAAAAACTGTCCCAATCATGGAATGGAGGAATGGTTGATCCTTCATATGTTTTATAATGGCTTAAATCATATGTCAAAAACTATGCTTCATACAGATGCAGGAGGAACAATATTGGGAAAGCCTATAGAAGATGTCAAGAGATTACTTGATGATATGCAAGAGAACCATGCCCAATGGCATGCGGAAAGAACCACCACCAAAATGGTGAATGCCACTGAAGAAAGTAGCATGGATTTGAAGGCCAAGCTTGATGAACATATCTCTGTGATAAAAGGTAAAGAAGAGGTAAACATAAATGCCATCACTAATGAAGAAACTAGTGATGTGAATTTTATTGCTCGTAATGGCTTCAATCCTAATTGGAAAAATAATGGATATGCTCCTAGACTTCCTTATCCTAGTAACAGAGGAGCATCCAATAATTTTAATGGAGCTAATGCTAGCAATAGAAATACTCTTGAAGAAACTCTTAAAAGTTTTATTGCTAGTCAGACTGAGCAGAATGAAAACTTCAAGAATATCTTGAAGAATCATGATAACTTACTTGGTCAATTGACCAGTAAGGTTTTTGGACTAACAAATGATGTGCAGGTACTCGAAGGAAGATCCAAGAATATGGAGGCACAGGTAGCTAAACTTGTAGAGAGCCAAACCCTAATTTTGGCTAAGTATGCAGGTAAACCAGAGCCTAACCCGGTTGAAGAAGTTAAAATGGCTAGAAGCAACGAAGAGAAAGATGAAGTACTTGACACTAGTCATCTGCCAGAGTACAATTATACCGTTGCAGATTTTGTGAAGATGATATCAATGAAGTATCCACTACCGGAGGTAACTAATAACAAAGTATATAATGTCTTTGTTGAGCAAGTTGCACCCAAGGTACGTGAACTTGATGATGAGAGGAAAAAGCTCTACAGTAATTTACCAGCTAAGCAAGAGGATGATTTGAACCTACTATAGAAATTGAGATAGGATTGAATAAATTCAGTGCTTTATGTGTTCTCGGGGCAAGTGTTTCCACTATCCCCAAATCAGTTTATGATAGTATCAATCTCAGTCCTTATGCTAATACCAATATCATTTGAATATGGCTAATTCTACTTTTACTCAGGTAGTAGGCATTAAGCATGGTGTTATAGTTCAAATTAATGATTGCCCTGTCATGATTAATCTTGTCATAGTAGATATGCTTGAAGATCCAGTTCCACATATAATTCTCAGTAGACCTTTTCTAAGGACTATCAAAGTTGTGATAAATGTGTTTGAGGGGAATGTTTGATTGGATTTACCCGCTAAAGATCCTTTTGTAAGACATTTCCCTAGGAAAAAGAAAATGAAGACCTACTCAAGAGAAGGCATCATTGTGAAAGCCAGAAGCTACGGTCTCGGTGTGTTTGCACCACCTTGATCACGACTACGGTCGAGCTAACTGATGGAAAACAAGCGCTTCGTGTGAGGCAACCCACGCGAATAAAGTAGACAAGTAAGTTTTTGTTTTTGTTTCTGTTTCAATAAAAGAGTGATTGGAGTTCTATATGAAGAGGTGAGTTTGGAAGAGTTGTTCTAGTGAAAGCTTTGCGATGTGCAAGTTGAATTATGAGTTGAATTGATGTTTGGATGCCTAGAATTTTGCCTATGTATTGTCTTGGAACTAACCCCGCAGGAGAGCAAGGAAAAAGAGAAGTTTCAAAAGAAACAGATCAAAAGACGGCCTTCAAAACGACCACGAGCGGTCGCATGACCTGCTGGAAGTTCCAGCACAAAATAGCCAGAGGCAGCAGGAGGAAATACGCCGTTTCAAACGGGCACGAGCGCCTGTTCAAGCGGTCATTTAACTCTTTTGCAGAAGAAAATTTCAGAGCGTTCAACGGCATTCCAAATGGGCGCATGCACCCGTCCAAGCGGTAGTTTGACACCTTCTACCAGAGAAGAAAAAGAGCAGCGTGAACAACGGTGTTTTAAACTGACGCCGCCGATCGTATGAGCGATCGCATAAGCACAGACGTAGGTAAGTGTTCAGGAAGAATGACGGCGTTCCATACGGGCGCTTGTGCCCGCATGAGCGGTCGTTTTGTATCCTGGCGGCCCCAATAAGCCCGAGGAAGAAGGTAAGTTTCCCCCATTTCTATCTTTTCTTCTTCTTCTTCTTCCTCCAACCTCTCCAAACCCTAGCAAAACTTTACCCGATCTCTCTACTCACTCGATTTCAGTTCAAATCCTTCTATGTGATCGATCTACGGTATGTTTCTCCTTCGATCCCCAAGTTATTTTTTTGTGAGTCCTTGTTCTACATGCCTTGCCATGACTAGGAGATGCATATTTTTGATCCAAATTTGAGTTTGGCTTGGAATCATTGACGTTTTTAGAGGAATATGACGTTATGATTGCCGTAGGATCAATATTGTTTAAATGTATTGGACTGAGAAATTGTTTTGTAGATGTTTACACAGAGGTCTTCTCGCGTACGCGGTGCTTCGAGTTCATCCGCCGCACCGCCACAACAAGTTTTTACCCAGGGGATCGTCTTCACCGACCATGAAGCAAAAAGAAAGTTTAGGCAACTAAGCTCAAGGAAGATCAAAGCAACCAAGTGGGCTTGTGCGACAACACTCGCCAAGCTAGGTATTACTAAGGATTTCAATTTGCTTTATCATAATGACGGGTTGCACCATTTTGTTTATCAGGGATGTGAGACATATGAATGCATGACGCTTGAGTTTCTTAGTACTCTCTCGCATAATGTTGGTTCGATGCCCAATGCATATGAGGAGGAGAGGATCACTTTCCGTCTCCTGGACCAAGACTTCAACATCACTTTTCAGGAGTGGTGTGATTACTTTGGATTCACCAACAATGATGATGACATCCGCCGTGTTTATGATTACACTGAAGCACACCCAAGGCAAACCTTTAATTTGATGAGCACGCCAGGCTCGAGCTAGTTGCATTGAAAGTCCTACTATACGTTATTTCTATTATGTTATCACTAACTCGTTGCAGGCATGAGGAAGTTTCTAAGGTGAATGAGGAGAATGTGCTAGTTCTCAGGAAAGCAGCAAACCTTGACGTCGGTTATTCGCCCAACTTAGGGGCAATACTTTTGCTACACCTCGTGCATCAAGCAAATCATGCACAAGGAGATATCGTCTGTGGAGGAGCGACCACCATGTTGGCCAACTCTCTTGGTCTCAACTGTCATCACCTTCGCCCCATTGTCAGTAACACCCTTGTTAATATTCGTGTTCTCACTATCGCTGGAATGGTAGTAGTTCGTAATGGCCGCCATTGCATTAGAATTCAAAGTGTCACACTTGTTGCCTACTTCTATGCCTAACCGTTTTCCCATCGAGCATGGACAGTTGCATTATGTTGCGCAGGAAGGAGATGCAGCTTTTGATCAAGAAGGCCTAGAACTAGAACAAGTAGATAAAGAAGAACTCCACCGATGAAGAAGAGGAGCAACCCTAAGAGCAGCCACAACAAGAAGACTACACCACCTACATGGACCTCAATAGCCTCCTGGGTTCTATCCAAGATATGAGCAACCTCGCCGAGTCCCTTCGAGGCACGTCCGCCTACATGAACATGAGCTTCTCCAAATGGAGCCAAGAGTGGGCTCCTGACCAACCGCCGCAATGATCTCGTCGGTTTGGGCTTGCAAGAGCCTAAGCTTGGGGGAGGTTATCATCACTTCTACATAAAGATGTGGCGGTATTTGAATAATTTGTAATGAGGTTGTACTTAAGCTCGAGCATCTTCAAAACACTGATACGTCTCTAACGTATCTATAATTTGTTTTTTCCTTGTTTTTGTATTTTACAAAAAATCAATACCAAACGGAACGAAACTTTTTGAGGATTTTTCTTGCACCACAAGACAACCACGAAGCTTTGGGAGGAGGCCAGAGGAGCCACGAGAGGGCCACAAGCCCTAGAGGCGCGCCCCCAGGCTTGTGGACCCCTCGGGACTCCCCTAACCCTAATTCTGGCTCCATAAATACCCAAATATTTTCCGTATACCAGAGGGCACACCAAAAATACTTTTCCGCCGTCGCAAGCTTCTGTTCTCGTGAGATCCCATCGTGGGGCCTTTTCCAGCACTCTGCCGGAGGGGGATTCGATCACGAAGGGCCTCTACACCAACCTTGATGCCCTTTTGATGATGTGTGAGTAGTTTACCATAGACCTACGGGTCCATAGCTAGTAGCTAGATGGCTTCTTCTCTCTCTTTGATCTTCAATACAATGTTCTTCTCGATGTTCTTGGAGTTCTACCCGATGTAATCTTCTTTTGTGGTGTGTTTGTTGAGATCCGATGAATTGTGCGTTTATGATCAGATTATCTATGAATATTATTTGAGTCTTCTCTGAACTCTTTTATGCATGATTAAGATAGCTTTGTATTTCTCTCCGATCTATTGATTTGGTTTGGCTAACTAGATTGATCTATCTTGCAATGGGAGAGGTGCTTTTATTTATCTTTAAAACCGAAAGTACAAAAATACCTTGCTGCAATTTATCTATCTTTATCTTATTTAGCACTTTTATTTATATTTTATATCAATCTCTATTAGATCTCACTCTTGCTAGTAACCGTAAAGGAATTGACAACCCCTTTTTCGCGTTGTGTGCAAGTATTTGTTAGTTTGTGCAGGTGCATCTATTGGGGACGTGTGTGTTCCTCCTACTGGATTGATACCTTGGTTCTTAACTGAGGGAAATACTTATCTCTACTTTGCTGCATCACCCTTTTCTCTTCAAGGGAAAAATCAACGCAAGCTCAAGAAGTAGCAGGAAGAATTTCTGGCGCCATTTGCCGGGGAGGATCTACATCAAGCCTACCAAGTACCTGTCATAAACTCTCATCTCTTGCACTTACATTATTTGCCATTTGCCTATCATTTTCATCTACCCCACTTCTAAAACATTTTCAGAAAAATACAAAAATATTTGCCATTCTTATTTGCTTTTTTCCGTTTGCCTTTATGTCTTACTTGGGTTGTTTGCTTGTTCGCTTGGCATAATTGCATATTTATTCCAAATCAGAAGGAAAAAGTTATGGATCCTCATCCACTTGCTAATCTTTTTAAAAGATCCAACTATGATGAACCAATTGCTAGTGAGTTGAGTGCACTAGACTATCTCTATGAAGTTTTGCTTGAAATTGGTGAATCTGAAAATTCTGATGAAGTGCTAAAAGAAGAAATTTATAAAGTGATTCAGGATAGCTCCTCGAATGAAAAGCATGATTGCAATGATGTTATTATAAATTCTATTAAAGTCAATTGTGCTAATAATATGCAAAACCCCAAGCTTGGGGATGCTAATATTGCTATGTCCACTACTTATTGCAAGGATCATGATTGGGGTGATAATTCTTCTTATGATCTTGAAAATTTATTTAAGCATGATGATGAATATGTTTGCGATAATATTGAAAGTGGGTTCAGAAGAGCGTCAACTCTAGGTAAAAATAATCCCACATATTTGGAGAGTGTTCAATCTTATGAATTTTTTGATAAAAGTGGGTTTGGAGAGGTCATGACTTTATTTGATGATAATCCCACTATTTTGGAAGAGTGCAACTTTGCATGCATGTGGATCATGAAGAGAAAATTTTATATGATAGCTATATTGTTGAGTTTGAATATGACCCTATATGTAATTATTATGAGAGAGGAAAATATGGTTGTAGAAATTTTCATGTCACTAAATTACCTCTCGTTATGTTGAGATTGCTATTGTTTCTTTCTTCTTCCTTGCATATGCTACTTTTTGCTTGTCTTGATAAATCTTTTTCCTATAAAACGCCTATGCATAGGAAGTATGTTAGACTTAAAATTGTTTTTCACATGCTATATGATGCTCTCTTTGTGCTTTAATTTTTGTCTTTCATGTGAGCATCATTAAAATTATCAACGCCTAGCTAAAAGGCTTTAAAGAAAAGCGCTTGTTGGGAGACAACCCAATATTTTTATTTTCTGTATTTATGAGTATATGCAATATTACTTCTGTAATTATTTTGTTTTAGTGTTTTAGTTAGCATTTGAGCCAAGAAAGACCTTTGGGATGCTTTGGTATATCGTTGATTTGATTTTGCTGAAAAACATAAACTTTTGCGTCCAGTAGCAGAATTGTTAAAATTCACAGGAACGTGAAAAAACTCGGGATTTTTTACACAAGATTTATATATGAATTTCCTATGTTTTCATGAGTTTTCAGAATATTTTGAGTTACATAAGTATTACTATAATTCTGGTCTTTACAGACTGTTCTGTTTTTGATAGATTCTGTTTTTGATGTGTTGTTCGCTTATTTTGATGAATCTATGGGTAGTATCGGGGGGGTATGAGCCATGGAGAAGTTAGAATATAGTAGATATAATGAAAATATATAATTGGAATTAGTTCACAATAGTACCTAAAAGTGGAGATTTGTTTTATCATACTAATGGATCTCACGAGTTTTTTGTTGAGTTTTGTGTTGTGAAGTTTTCAAGTTTTGGGTGAAGTTTTGATGGACTACGGAATAATGAGCGGAAAGAGCCTAAGATTGGGGATGCCCAAGGCACCCCAAGGTAATATTCAAGGACAACCAAACATCTAGGGGCATCCTCTCTTTTTTCTTCAATCCATCGGTAAAATTACTTGAGGCTATATTTTTATTCACCACATGATATGTGTTTTGCTTGGAGTGTCTTGTATTATATGAGTCTTTTCTTTTTAGTTTTCTACAATCATCCTTGCTGTACACACCTTTTGAGAGGGACACACATTAATCATGAATTTATTAGAATACTCTATGTGCTTCACTTATATCTTTTGAGCTAGGTAGTTGCTCTAGTGCTTCACTTATATCTTTTTAGAGCACGGCGGTGGTTTTATTTTGAAGAAATTGATGAACTCTCATGCTTCACTTATATTATTTTGAGAGTCTTGAAAATAGTATGGCAATTTGCTTAGGTTATGAATTTGATCCTAATATGATGGGTATTCAAGAGGGATATAATAAAAACTTTCATAAAGATCATTGAATATATGAGAAGTTTGATTCCTTGCATTCATTTTGAGATATGAAGATGGTAATATTAGAGTCATGCTAGTTGGTAATTGTGGATTAGTAAAAATACTTGTGTTAAGGTTTATGATTCCCGAAGCATGCACGTATGGTCTCTCGTTATGCGATGAAGTTAGAGCATGATTTATTTTTTATTATCTTCCTTATGAGTGGCGGTCGGGGACGAGCGATGGTCTTTTCCTACCAATATATCCCCCTAGGAGCATGCATATTAGCACTTTATTTCTTGGGATAATAATTTTTTGCAATAAGTATGTGAGTTCTTTATGACTAATGTTGAGTCCATGGATTATACACACTCTCACCCTTCCATCATTGTTAGCCTCTTCGGTACCGTGCATTGCCCTTTCTCACCTTGAGAGTTGGTGCAAACTTCGCCAGTGCATCCAAACTCCGTGATATGATACGCTCTTTCACACATAAGCCACCTTATATCTTCCTCAAAACAGCCACCATACCTACCTATTATGGCATTTCCATAGCCATTCCGAGATATATTGCCATGCAACTTCCACCGTTCCATTTATTATGACACACACCATCATTGTCATATTGCTTTGCATGATCATATAGTTGGCATAGTATTTGTTGATTAGCCACCGTTCATATTTTTTATACATGTCACACTAGATCATTGCACATCCCGGACACCACCGGAGGCATTCATATAGAGTTATATTTTTGTTCTAATATCGAGTTGGTGCAAACTTCGCCGGTGCATCCGAACCCCGTGATATGATACACTCTGTCACACATAAGCCTCCTTATATCTTCCTCAAAACAGCCACCATACCTATCTATCATGGCATTTCCATAGCCATTCTGAGATATATTGCCATGCAACTTTCCACCGTTCCGTTTTATTATTACACATTCCATCATTGTCATATTGCTTTGCATGATCGTGTAGCTGACATCGTATTTGTGGCAAAGCCACCTTTCATAATTCTTTCATACATGTCACTCTTGAGTCATTGCACATCCCGGTACACCGCCGGAGGCATTCATATAGAGTCATATCTTTGTTCTAGTATCGAGTTGTAATATTGAGTTGTAAGTAAATAAAAGTGTGATGATCATCATTATTAGAGCATTGTCCCATGTGAGGAAAGGATGATGGAGACTATGATTGCCCCACAAGTCGGGATGAGACTCCGGACTTAAAAAAGAGAGGCCAAAGAGCCCCAAAAGAAGAAGAAAATATAAAAAAAAGAAAAAAAAAGGAAAAAAATGAGAGAAAAAGAGAGAAGGGACAATGTTAGTATCCTTTTCCACACTTGTGCTTCAAAGTAGAACCATGTTCTTCATATAGAGACTCTCCTATTTTGTCACTTTCATATTTTACTAGTGGGAATTTTTCATTATAGAAATTGGCTTGTATAATCCAATGATGGGCTTCCTAAAATTTCCCTAGTGCATCTGTTGCATGGCAATCCCTACTCCTTGCATTGACATCAATTGATGGGCATCTCCACAGCCCATTGATTAGCCTCGTCAATGTGAGACTTTCTCCTTTTTTGTCTTCTCCACACAACCTCCACCATCATATTCTATTGCACCCATAGTGTTATATCCATGGCTCACGCTCATGTATTGCGTGAAAGTTGAAAAAGCTTGAGAAAGTTAAAAGTATGAAACAATTGCTTGGCTTGTCATCGGGGTTGTGCATGATAAATACTTTGTGTGATGAAGATAGAGCATGACAAGAGTATATGATTTTGTAGGGATAACTTTCTTTAGCCATGATATTTTGAGAAGACATGATTGCTTTATTAGTATGCTTGAAGTATTATTATTTTTATGCCAATATTAAACTTTTGTTTTGAATCTTATGGATCTGAATATTCATACCACAATAAGAAAGATTACACTGGTACAACGAGGTGCTATACAAACGGTTTTTAACCCCTTTCTACGACGGCATTTGGAACCATCGCCAAGTGAGTGTGGGCGATTGGGGGGTCCTTCCCACACGACCCAGAAACCGTCGGGGATAGGGAGCCAAGATGCATATATACAGTACTCCTACTCGTTTGTGCTCGCATTGCCATCACAGTCGGTATTATGTGGTGCTACGTTTACGATGCGCGGTCCATCACAAACGGTTCACTATTATAGAACATGTATGATAAGCAGACAATCACACACATTCGCTTTTCCCAAACCGTATGCGATAACTAATTAAGAATATTAGCTAATCGTCGTACGAGTGTCGGACAGGATTACGAAACATCGGACCGTCGTAACATCGTCGTACACGACAACTATCGCACACGCTATTCTGTGGTGCAACATTTATGATGCATACTTCATCAGAAACAGTTCATGGTTGCGAATCGTGTATGATAAGGCAACTATCACAAACATTTAGTTTGCCCGCACTGTTTGTGATATTGTCTGACATCGCGCATGCTTTGCAAACGGCAACTATGTGCATGCTTGCACACGTTTCCTCTTTGTGAACTGTGTGTCGGATTATGGTGTATATCGCAAGCGTTTGTGTTTTACCAACTGTGTGTGCCGTAACGACCTGGAGAGCATAATTTCACCGTAATTTAATTGCTGCTATTTCAAATTATACTGGATTTGAATTTGAATTTGAATGTATGCTATAGCTTTATTCATATCCATCAGGTTCAAACAACCAATGCATTATTCGATTCATAGGTACATATGTTCAAGAATTACATAATAACCAAATAAAGAATGATGAACCACAGTTGTATACTCGTACTATTAAAGATGGTAAAGAAAGAGGCGAAATACATTTTGGTTGCTGAACAAGGTGAAGCGGAATGCCCATATTGTGCCCTCCTCCAAGCAGAAGGCACGCACGACTCTAGTCCAACCCCTTGTGATGGCCGACCGCCCATCCTTCACGGTCTTCATGAAAACATCTAGATAATCATCGTGTTCTGGTAGAAATACTTTAACCTTTGCATGCCCACCAATCATGTAGTTTGAGAGGTAATCTTGAGTAAACTGCTTTGGGAACCACTGCAAAGGAAAAAGATTCAGACATTGTCATCTAACACAACTCATTATGGGCAGTAAAAAGAAGGCTGCAGAGTTCTTACTTACCATCCTGCAGTTCGCTGTTGTCTTGGATAAAGTGTAAACAAATAGTTTAATTGCCATCTTTTGACCCATTTTACTAACAATATTTATCAACTTCCTCACTTGATGCTGGTTCATCGATATCTCATTGCCCCATACGCAGAAAGGGTCGAAGCGCGGATCTTTACCAATGACATATGTACCTAAAAGCACCAAGTTAATATTAGAAGCTAAACAGCAATTGCACAATGATGTAGTACAACACTCTTTTATAATATCTTATAACATCCAATATACTCACATATTAGATGAATTAACATCTTATATTATGGGCCGAAAGGAGTTTATTGCATTCTTACAAATTATCGGCTGATTAACTGCTGCTGTATCCATGGGTTAGAGTTAGTTTGAGCTAGTTCGGGCTCAAATACCCCTAAAGTATATCCAAACATGAGGGCTAGTTTGAGCTAGTTGCATCTAACCCACCCAAAAAAACTATCCAACCCAAGAGGTGCTAATTGGAGCTAGTTCTCCTAGTGCATTTATTGTCAATCTAAACCTGTCATCCAAACACCTCTTCGGATGGAGTTAGTTCAGGGTTAGTCATCAGCTAGAAACTAAGTCTAACCTCTAGCTAAGTTGAGTATCCAAACAGGGCTGTGTTGTAGTTGTTGTTGTTGCTGCTCTTCTACGTATATCTAGACATCATCAGAACATTAAGGTAACACTCTTCCTTGTTGCTATCTAGCCTAGGATTGCATATTTAGACATTAAGTACAGTGCATGTTGCTATGTAGCCTCAGATATATTACATATGGCCCTAGTTAACCTAACGATAAATGGGTTCCAGATATATTCAGTTAAAAGACTGATTCACCGATTAGTCCCTTATCAGCCCCCGGCCTATATGGTACCAGCTACCAATATCCTGAACAGTGAGTATATATAAGCCATGGGATGAAACTAACCTCGATGGAAAACAGCAGTCGTTCCCAAAATTGTCCTGTGTAGGTACATCGAGAGGCATGTTAAACACAATAGGCTAAACATCAACCAAATATATCCATGGCAGACAAAATAATCTCCAAAAGATAGCTTCAGTGTGCAGGTTTAAGCACGCTAGTAAAGCAAAACAAGTGGAACGGTGTGTTAACGGCAACAGGCCTAACATTTAACAGCAAGCAAACATAGTCATTCAAACTGGTATTGTGCCGGTCTAAGTACACTGGTTATTGTTAAATAAAAATGGAAAGGTGTGTTAACTACAAGATGCAGCAACCAAATGTAGTCATTGATAGTGGTATTGTTGAAACTGGTATTGATGAAATTGAACTGCATAGTTCATACTTGCACATATAGAACATCACGTTGTGAATAACTGGAATAAACAAGGCATACTACGAACAACCAAAGATAGCATTTGAAACTGGACATATGCTAACTACAAACAACCGAACAATAAAAAAACTTTAAAAGAGGCATATGCTAGCTATAACAGGCTTAACAGCAAGCAAATATATGCATTCCTATCGGTGTGTTTAAAACTGGATTGATGAAATGTACTGCACAGTAAATAATTGCACATATAGAGCATCACATTGTGAACAACTGAAATAAACAAGGCATACTGCAAACAACCAAATATAGCAATTAAAACTGGACATATTCTCACTACACTACAAAAGGGACTCGACAAAACAAATCATGGGTTCCCCCCTGTGAAGAGGCATGGCAAAACAAATCATGGGTTTCCTCACTTGTCACAGATGGGCTCGTTCCCGTGGGAAGAGCACGGACCCTGGATGCGCTCCATGTTGTGGCTGATGGGCTCCTTCCCCTTGGAAGAGCACGGCTGTAGGGTACGCTTCCTGATGTCGCAGATGGGCTCTTTCCCCTTGGAATAGCAGATGGGCTCTTTCCCCTTGGAAGAGCCGGAGAGGGTGCCCTCCTCGTGGTCGCCGTCGATGAGGTCTGACTTGGAAGCTGTGGATCCCAAGCCAGCGTCGCCGAACATGTCCTTCAGAAATGATAAAAGGGGCTCGATGGCGATGTAGGATGGCAAATTCTTGACAGCGAGCCAGAGGAGATCAACGGCGGGGCCATGGATGAGATCGACAGCGGTTGAACCCGAGGGGTTGGGGGTGGGCCACTTAACCTGTGACATAGCCCACCTCAGGCCGTCGTTGTCGATGACCTCGATGTCGTAGCCGGCGTCCATGACATACCCTCATACTCTAGCCCGCTGATTGAGTGCCTGCGGCCAGTAATGGTCGTTAGCTTCCTCGGCGACGCCGGGTGAATAGACCGTGATACACCTCTTTTGGGCCAGTCACTCCTCGAGCTCCACGGGAAGCGTAGCCGGGCTTAGGCTGCGACGCTCTGGAGTGGGGGATGGGGATCTATGGGAAAGGGGGCATTTGGCAGGCGTCATCTAACAAACTCAGGGCAGCCTGGGTATGGAGATCTGTGGGTATGCTGCACGAGCAAACCGGCAGATGTTGACAATGGGTGCCTTGCGGCGGCGGCGACCTTGCTAGGGTTTCGAGCGAGGGAGGGTGTGTGTGTGTGTGTGCGCGCGCGCGTGCCCGAGGAGGTTTGGGTGTGTGTGTGTGTGTGCAGGGGGGCAGGGGGTGTGTTTGAGGAAATGACGCGGGTACTGAAAATTTTACTACGCGGGAGTGAAATGCCGGGGCTATTGAAAATTTGGATGGTGGTGCATCGCACACGGTCCAAAGATAACAACCGGGTGTTATGAAACAGAAAAACCCTCGAGGCGGGTAGATATTTTCGAGGGATGCAGGCGGGATTGGGAACAAGAAACATCACACACGGCCGAAACATAATAACTGTGTGTTATCAAACAGAAAAAAGCTGCAGGTGGGTAGATATTTTTGAGAGGGGAAGCCTCGTGGAGCCCAATGTACTGTGCAGATGTGCATGACAGGGGCACCGGCGTGGCACACGGTTAGTGTGAGTGAACCATGTCTGTTGCATCATCCGGCTTGTCTAATGTTCATAAATTTGGCGAAAAATGATGCGGGAGAGGATCAGAACACGAACACACTTGCATGTGGACGAAATATATGTATGAAAAGGGTGGTTTGATGTTCAAATACCAAATGCAACTTTGATGTGGCACCTATCTCGCAAAGCGCACGGTATTGCTTGCCCCCCTCGTGTCGGCACGAAGGGAATCCTAAGATATGAATGCATGCCCCCCCAACCGAGGTTCACCTAGCAAAGTGCGAAGTAGCAGCCCCCCCCCACACACACACACCCACTTTCAGTCGGCGGGCCAGAGAGGCATCTCACTAAGATGAATCGTAAAACGGACCAAGAATAATCCACCTTGGTCGTACAACCTCTCTCTTGTTGTTGGTCAAAGTGATGGCCGTCCATGCGACCCCGGAGATGGGCTAGCTCGCCAATAATCACAGAAGTAGCTAGTCCCCGAAGACAACCACTGCATGCGTGTGGCCCAAACATATGTATGGAGAGGTGTGTTTTGAATACACAATGGAACAACTTTGATGTGGCACCGTGCTTTCGAACCAAAAATCCCCACACTGAGTGAGGGTTAGGTTGACGATGCATATGTATGTCACACCACACTTCAAGCCGATGACGGGGATTCATGCATGCATGCGTGCATAGTATGCGCTCAAACTTAATTAGGTCTGAATCTCACCATGACCTATACTACGATAACATGAACCAAAGGAAGAATCCGCCATGGTAACCTATCTTGTTGTCGGTCAAGGTGATCATGGATGTCCACGCGGGCCCACGAATATATAGGCTTGTCGTCGATAACTACGCGAGGGAGTGTACCGTTCGAAGACAACCACTACATGCATATGTATGGACGTGATGCGTGCATGCATGTTTGAATACCATTTCACAACATTGATGTGGCGCGTGCGTCGAAAATTGTACAGTCCCCACACAGAGCGAGATCGGTTCATGACGTGTCGTTGTACTAGCCACTTCGACTCGATGGGAGGGATTCATGCGTACACATGCATGTGTGTGCTCAAGCTGTATCATGTCATCCCAGAGCATGACCTATATATATATGCCGTATTACAAACAAAAAAATAATCCCCTCCTAAGTCAATATAACCTCTCTCGTTGTCAGGCAAAAAGTAGTGATGGACCAAGCGGGCCCACAGATGGAAAGCATCGATATTGCTGATAACCGCTTAAGTGGGTGCGAGAGGACAACCACCATCGCTTTGCATGTGGGCCAAACATATGTTGAATACCCAAAATGCACAACTTTGATGTGCCACATGCCTCAAAAACCGTAAAGTCCCCACACAGAGCTAGCTTCATGAAGCGTACTACATATGATGGTCCCCTTCCCCCTCTTCGATGCATACTATATGCTCCTACCGTAATACAACCCAAAAAGAATCCTCCTCCATGGTGAAATTAATTAACCTCTCCCGATGTAGGTCAAAGTGATGCATGCATCGATGATGGCCTCATGGGCCCATAGATGGAAGCGTCACACATGAGTGTCCTAGCTAGGATAACCACCGCCTGCATGCATGTGGCCCAAAGAGGTGTTGTGTGATATTTGAATAGCCAATTTCACAACTTTGATGTGGCACGTGCCTCGGAAACCGAAAAGTCCCGACACTGAGTGAGGTGTACTTGTTCACGGACGCGTACGTATAGTATACTAGAGAATACCTCGCGCGTTGCTGCGTGAATCGATTGCAATATATTTTAGTGATTTGATTGTATGAAGCTTTCATCGTTGAATTACTAATATATGAACTAAAGCTGAAAATAAATATTATATATTGTATTTGATTATTGTGTAGTCAGAAAATATTTTGAATATAGGTGGTACAACATAATAGAAAAAAAATTATGCATGTTGAGTGGACTTTTGATGAGGTGGCATGTGTGGTGAGTTGAAAGGTGTGCATGAGGTCAACTAATAATGATTTTTTTTCTCTCATGCATGTAGTGGTGGGCCTTTGATGATGTGGCATGTGTGCATGTTGAGATAAATAGGATAGTGGGGATCAACTTCTTATGTATATAGGATATGCTAGTCCCCTCCCACCTCTTCGACGCGTACTATATATATACTCCCACCATAACACAAACAAAAAAGATTCTACCTTGCTGGTCAAATTAACCTCACTGCCGGCTGTTCGTCAAAGTGATGGACGACAACCTCGCGGGCCCACAGAAAGCGTCACACACGAGTATCGAGTGTCGTGTAGGACAACCATCGACTGCATGTGGCCAAATTATGTATGTATGAAAGGGTTGTGTAATGTTTTAAATAATGAATTCACGACTCTGATGTGGCACCTGCCTCACAAAACGGCCAACCCACATGGTGGCTCACAACTCATAGTGTACTGCGAGCCACCCGCCACCCCCAGACGCACACACCCACACACACACCGCGAATCCACCGCAACTACAATGCATGTTAAATTATCCCGCGGTGAACATATGTTACCAAAGGAGGGACGTTTTAATTTAAAAAAAACAGAGATCATTAAGATGTTTTAGTACATTGATTGATTTTCTAGGGGTATAATGTGCAAAAATCAAATTTGAGCTACATGCACACGTGATAGTGCACCTAAATGGATTGCAAAAACACATGTGTCTCACTGGGTGCATGTTTACTCCTCGTGCAAGAAATTTCAAACATTGAGAATCTTGATTTTTAAATTCTAGTACATCCAAAACTTATTTGAAGTTCATGAAACTTATCGTGTTGTCATATGGACACCAATACAAAGTGGCATTGTACTTTTTTTTGTCAAATTTGAGACCAGTTTTGATGTAATCTTTATCTTCTTACAAACAGGAGATTATTAATAATTGGGAACCAATATCCCAAACGGATTATTTATTCGAACCATGAGCGTTAGACCAACAATGGATACGTGCCATGCTTCAGTTAAGCAATAAAGCGGCAACATTAATCATCTAAATAGAAAAACAATATACGTGCCGCCACGCGACCCGTGTGCCTACGAGCAGGCGTGAGTTGACGGGACGCATGCGAGCAGTCCGCCGCGCAGGCAGACCGGGAGGCGTGCGTGCAGGTGTGTGAATTGATGGAGGCGTGCTCGCTGCGCAGTGTCATCGGGAGGCGTGCGAGTAGCTATGTGAAACAACGGTAGGCATGCCAGCAGTCCGGTGCGCAGGCTCACTGGGAGGCAAGCCAGCGGTTTGACCGCCGCCCGCCTCTCTCCCACTACTCCATATTAATGGTGCGCCCGAGCGGCCGCACCCCCCATCCTCGCCACACACACACAATCCTCTCTCTCCGCTTGCATCCTCGACGCCGCTCTCAGTCCTCAAAGCCGTCAGTGTATGAGGATGCCGCCGAAGCGCCCCATCGGAGGGAGTGGCGACGCTGGGGCTGCTGAAGCACCGGAGCACGGCGTGGAGATGGAGATAGAGGTTGCCGTCACCGCCGGCGAGGTATCGCTGCACCCTGACGTCATCGATGGCGTCGAGCTTCCACAACCGGAGGCGGAGTTCCACACCGACTCTGGTGACGACTCGGGCGACGACCCCGGCGACGACTCCGACGACCACTCCGGCGACGACTCCGACGACGACGAACAACTGGTTAGTCATCTATACCCATTTATGTGTCAAATAGATCCTAGGGTTTCTCTGGTTACTCCTGCCTCCCCCTTTTTGGAATAGAAATCCTATGGTTATGTTCTCCCAATCCATGAAATCTGAGTAAGTTTCGTTAGATCCGTGTAGTGTATTGATTGTTTGAATGGTACAAGTGATAAGTGATTAGTTGTTTCATCTGTGCAAATGATTTCTGCTAGTAATCCGACTAGGGTTAGTGTTCGTGCTAATAATTCCTAGCCAGGACTTGACAATTGATTTTGAAAGACCTACATATATGTTTGTGCCATTATTTTCTTCAAGATTGGTCTGTACATAGACGACTGTGCTTAAAAATCTAACCATAATCTCTGGATATGTATAAAAAAATAGCCATAAATTCCTAATCCTACTTCACGGCATGTAAACATTGATTTGATGCCAAATTTGTTTTACTATTTGTATAGGTGATGTCTGACGATGTGGACAGCGAGGATGAAGATGGCCAGAGGAGGTACAAGAGGCAAATCCTGAGGGAGCTTTATGCGGGAATACATAACAGGCGTATTAGGACCTGGGACAGCGGCTATCGATGCCCATTTTGCAACCACAAGCGTCATGACGCATATCAAAGTGTTCTGGCGCATGCAAGAGGACGGGCCGTTGGCTCCTTCAAGCAGAAGTATTCTCGTAGGGTGGCGCATGGCGCGTACGCCGAGTACCTGGAGAAGCTTCAGGATCGTGCTGACAGATGAGATGAGATGTGGGATCGAACTACGTACGCTTGAGTATGCTTAATGACGGTTGAACTATGTACTTATGGTTGAACTATGCTTGTGTACGCTTATTATCTATGTCTGAGTATGTTTAATCTATGTTTACTTATGTCTAACTATGGGATATGGATGCAATCAGTTCGGTTGATGGAATCTACCTCCGTCCTGGTTTATTGGTCCCCTTTGTAATTTGTGTTAAATTTTGACCAAAGATTTAACTAACAAAATGTTAGTGCAGGTCAGCAAAAATTATATCGTTGGATGCGTATTTGAACATAGTGTTCAATGATATAATTTTTGGTGACATGCATAAACATTTCTTAGTTAAATAATTGGTCAATATTTGGTATAAATTACAAAGGGGACCAATAAACCAGGACGGACGTAGTACGTCAATCACACATGGTTCCCAAAATTGGAACCATGTGCAATGACTTTCATTTTGCCTGTTACGTCAATCACACACGGTTGGCTCTAGCAAACCGTTGCCTCTGAAATTCTTTGTGGGACAGAAAACCCTCACCACCCAATTCAAAAAAGAAAAAAGAAAACCCTCACCATCCCCACGTCACAAAAACCCTCACCCCGCCCGCCACCCCCTCCGGTCCCCATTCACACCTGCACAAGCTCCTCCGTGTCTATGCATGGCACCGCCTATCGCGGAGGCAACCACTTAGCTCGATGCCTGCCGCCGCCGCCAGGCTGCCGG
Organism: Thinopyrum elongatum; assembly: GCA_011799875.1. Lineage (NCBI taxonomy): Eukaryota > Viridiplantae > Streptophyta > Magnoliopsida > Poales > Poaceae > Thinopyrum > Thinopyrum elongatum. Next base: position 414,542,939 of record CM022300.1, read on the forward strand.
CAAACCCCACCGCATTTCGCCACTTCCGCTTGCCGCCGCCTATCGCCATCGACTTTCTCGACGCTGCACGCGGTCGACCTAGCTCCGCTCGGTTGGGGAATCCACCGTACTAAGGGTTCTTTCTCATGGACAACAAGGTAACTAATTTAATGAGATATTATCTCATCTCTTATCCCAGTTCATCTGCCTCCTTTAATCACCCCGCCGAAATCACCGTGAATTCATTTTTATTCGAGATGATTTGAGGGTTTTCTTTCATTCATAGAGTGTACAGTGCGCGGACACATCAGGACTTTGCGGCCTCCACCAGACATCCATGGAGTTCCATCTCACCGTACCAGATGACTTGAGGATGCACATGGTGTGTTCAATTTCACCCTAAATCGGTTGGCATGGCCTACTTTCCTGAACATATACTAAATATTGCTACATTTGGATAAAAGGTGCCACATGCACCATATACGTCAAAGGGGATTTTTTTTCCCCTCTTCTTTCTATATTAGGCAAATTAATGATGTATTGTTCTTTCGATTACTCTCATATTTCCATGACATCATGTTTACCCTATCTGTTTAATTATAGATTTTTGTCCTTCGATTTCAACTGCTCTACAGTTCTTTCAATTTGGGCCCATATTTGCATGTTACCATATTTTCTTTAACAATCCTACCATTTTCTTCAGCGCGTCCTTTGTATGCAACAGAATCTGTAGTGCACAATCTTTCCCTTTACATAAATCAAGACTGCAGGGATGTCATACTGAACACAAACCATGGATTTACAATCGTTGCTACTGTAAGACTTGATGAACATGGTGACTCCTATTTTGGCACTGGCCTTTGGAAAGAAATTTCTAAGTTTTATGTACTGAAAGCTGGCACTATAATTGCACTACACATAAAGGAGCCTGGTCATGAGATATATGCTAACTTCCCCGACGATATCATCCGTCCAAACTTTGTTCGAAGTAAGTTTTCTTTTCAAGTATCTGCATGTTGACTTACCCAGCAATATCAAATGAATTGTGTAGTATTTAAGCAACCAATTGTTATTCCATTTTTTTACTATATTCCTACCTAATAACTTCTAGTTACCAATACACTTTTCTATTGCCCTGTTTTAACTAAATATTCCCTGTACTCCAACTTCTATCAGAAAGCGCCGCTGACAAGGAGACTCCGGAGGTGGAGAACAGGGCTGCCAACAAGCGAAGGCGGGGCGAGCAAGAACTGCAAGTGACTCCAGCAGGCCTAGACTTCATCAGCAGCCTCCCCGATGATATGTTGACAGTCATCATCTCCCTCCTCCCAATCAAATATGGGGCGCAGACAACCGTCCTTTCCCGGCGGTGGCGCCCCCTATGGAACTCCACCCTCTCGACCTCATCGACACACACGAGCTCTGCCATGGCTATCGCAAAAGCTGATGCGTTCTCCAAGATCCTCGGCAGTCACCTTGGCCCAACCAGAGGCCTTAGAATGGGCAAGTTCCATTCCAATGGCAAGGACCGAGCCAAGGTTGACGACTGGTTCTGATCCCCCGCCCTATTTCAGCTCGAGGAGCTCACTTTTGATGATGGGCATATGCGCTCGCTGCCAACGTCCGCGCTCCGCCTCGCGCCCACGCTGCGCGTCGCCAAGTTCAGGAACTGCCATCACCTCCCCCCTTAATGACGCGCCCGCTCTTATTCTACCATGACTGAAGCACCTCGAGCTGGTCGCCGTCTGCCTCCCAAACGGTGACATGGAGCGCCTGCTCCGTGGCTGTACTGCACTCGAGTACCTTCGTCTTCAGGCGATCAATGGGTTGAGTAGCTTCCAATCACCTCCATGATTCTCCGGACTATTTATGTGTGTTGCTGGTGTGGCAAGAAGACATCACAAGATGTGTACCACGGTATGGTCATTGAGAACACACCTGCACTTGAGAGATTACTTGTAGTTGATCAAGAAGGTCCAACAAGAATCAATGTCATTTCTGCGCCGAAATTGACAGTGGTGGGCTACTCGTCTGACAAATACTCCGAACTTGTTATTGGATCCACACCCGTTCAGGTACAACAGCCGCCTTCTACCTCTCCTTCTACAAATTAACATTATTTCTAATTTTGAAGATGTATGTTCGTTTGTCATCCAGAAAATGATTCTGACAAGCTTGACCCCGAAACTGCACACAGTGAAGGTCTTGGCACTAGAATCTATCGGCCCCAACCTGGAGCAAGTTGTCAGTTTCCTGAGATGCTTTCCGTGCCTGGAGAAGCTATATATCTAGGTGATGTTCCTTTCCTGTTAAATGTTAACCATAAGGGAGTTCAATTTGTGACACCTTTTTCCAAGTTTGCAATGACAATGTACTACGATTTCTGAAGGATTTTTTGGAGGATTTCAGTACATACATGTTCCCCCCCCCCCCATATTGGTTGCTTGATCCATATGGTTACAATCCATAAGCATTTCTCCTTTGGATTCATCTGTACTAGTTTTCTTAGGTAACTTTTCATCCACTCCAACCTCTTGTGAAGAAGGCTACATTTTTCTAGATTGTAATCAAATGCCCATGTTAATCATGTCGGATCGAAGATGGCATGTAGGCACGAACACGTTTTCTTCTATTGCAGATAAGATTAGGCCCAGTGGTGGATAATGTGATACAATATAACAATCACGTCGAATGCCTAGATCTGCATCTCTCAGAAATTACTTTGAACTCCTACCGAGGGACCTTACCGGAGATTATATTCGCCAGGTTCTTTGTTGTCAAAGCAAGGGTGCTGAAGGTAATGAGGTTTGCCCTACATTTATTTCACAAAAATGAATGGTTTGTTGATCAGCGCCGGCGGCTGCGGCAGAATGGAATAGGCTTCGAAAATGCTGAATTTCATTTTGGAACTTCAGATGACAGAGTAATCGGAAGTCATCGTGTCAACCCCATACATGACTTCTCAGTGGCTGACCCCTTTGCAAAAATTATGAGGTTTCGAAACCAGACTTAGAAGTGGTAATATTAGTTTCAACCTCTCTGATATCCATGTTCAGCGGATCAGCACAAGCGTTTGCAGCTGATGAGCTTAATTTCATTTCTAATATTAGTTTGAACCTTGTAATCTTCGAATTTGAGCCATATAACTCTGGAATTTGAACCTTGTAGTATTTCGAGCTTTTGTGGTACAATCGTTGAAATGGAATCGTATGAGACTCGTATATTGGTAGCACTATTTTGACCTTAATATGCAATGGTCTAAGATTTTATTAACCATTCTCGAATCTGTTTACCTTGTCGATCTCATAGCACACGATCTGTATAGCTAACTCGACTGCGATCTTCGACATTATTGCACACAGTTGGTTTCTTCAACCGTGTGCCCTGTAGAGCGCAGAATTAATTATCGCACTCGAGTGTCCATCATCACCCTTCTGTGTAACTTTGACCTCATCACCCACGGGTAAACTTATGACCGAAGTCATTCCACACACTTCATTTTTACAAAGCTTTTTGCCAATAAACGCCCATGATTTTTCGCTCTTCTAACTGACGCATGGCCAAACTAGCCGGGCGGGAAGCTTGCGTGGTAAACTACGTGGTAGCGCGGGAACAGGCTCATCGACGATACATTTGGTGCCTCTTCGAGCCCACACATGGTCAAACGAAATGCATGCGGTGCGGTGTTGTCAAGCGTGCACTGGAATCCTCCACTATGAATGCCGTGCCAAGACATGACGATTACAGGCCGGCCGACCCCAATTTATTACAGCGGCCATTTAACCCTTGTGTCTCTTCAACCTTTCGATCGCGCCCCGCCATTGCAAGAAGCACACCCACCATGACAAATTCTTAGAGGGTATCCTGCGCGGCTCCAATGGCGCTCCGAGCGGCAGCCAACGACGAGCAGCAGTTCACCATGCATGCCGTGGTGGACACCCACAGAAGGTTCACGGAGCTCTCGATGGTGTACACCAACAACCCAGTCTAGGTGGAGCACTCCATCCACATCATGGAGCTGTTGCTTGCTGAGGAGAAGTACAAGGTGGTCGGGTTCGACCTCGAGTACACCCGCGCTTGTGCCGGGTCTCATCCCAAGGTCGCCGTCGCCCAGATGTGCGTGTGCAACCATGTCCTTGTCTACCACTACTGCCTGGCCACAAGGCCTTGCGAGCGTTTCTCCAGGTTTGTCAACAGCCCCCACTACATGTTCGCTACGGTGGACATCACCAATGATGTAAAGGTGCTCAAGAATTCGGGCATCGCCTGCCAGAATCTTGTCGACATCCAGGGACAATACAAGATCTGGGGCAGCAAGGAGCATGAGAAGGACTCACTGGTTCACCTCGCCGAGGCCATCATCGACCCCTACTACAGAGACATGAAGGATTCCTGCAACAAGGACAATTGTGCCTGGCACTCGGCCTGGATGGAGAAACTCGACAAAGCTCACGTCATGTATGCGGCCAAGGAGGCGTACACGAACTACGACATGTACTGGCGGATTGTTGACATGAGGAAGTGCCTCCTTCCCCAAAACGGATAGGGATCTAGCAGGAAGCAGAGCAATGGCAAGCGTCGCCGCAACAATAAGTAGATGATTAGATCCTCGTTTCTCCTAGTTTAGTATGCATGTAATTGCTTACTTTGGTGTGTGGAAATGTTATGTGTGTAGTCACTTGTGTAATTGTATGCTTAATTTGGTTTTGCAATGCTGTCTTTTTAAGTATATATGTTGATGCTCTGTAGACAGAGCAAATCACATCGCACACGGACTAAACAATGGAACCCGTCGGTGATGATTTCATCAATCACTGACAATTTTATACCAGCAATCGTTTGCTCACAACACACATGGCTTGTTAACAGGAATCGTCTATGTTGTTATCGGTCTTCCCACACATTTCCGATTACAGACATATTTGCCGTGTATCACACACATCTTGTTAAGTTGAACCGTTTCTGTTCTCTTGGCTCAACGCAAACAGTTCATCCGAGTGAACTGTATGCCGTATATCGCACACACCTTCATCTGGCTGCCCGTTTCTGTTGTTCCGCCTCATCACAAACAGTTTATCCGAGTGAACTGTATGCCGTATATCACACACGCCTTCATCTGACTGCCCGTTTCTTTTGTTCTGCCTCATCGCAAACAGTTCACTGAACTGAACCGTATGCCCCTCATCGCACACGCAACTAAAATATGAACCGTGTTTGATGTATCCTTCATCGCAAATATTTTGCATCTTTTTTTTACTATTATTTTACATCACCGTTTGCGATTAATGCATTGCACATAGTTTTGTCAAAGGGTCTCTGATCGTAGTGTCGCGTTAGCAGCATCCTGCAGTAGTGTTACTTGATCAACATGCTAGGTAGCATTCCACATCAAAAATTCTATTTTTATCATTTACCTACTCGAGGACGAGCAGGAATTAAGCTTGGGGATGCTTGATACGTCTCCAACGTATCTATAATTTTTTATTGTTCCATGCTATTATATTATCCATCTTGGATGTTTTATATGCATTAATATGCTATTTTATATCATTTTTTTGGGACTAACCTATTAACATAGTGCCTAGTGCCAGTTGCTGTTTTCCCCTTGTTTTTGTCTTTTACAGATCAATACCAAACGGAGTCCAAACGGAACGAAACTTTTTGAGGATTTTTCTTGGACCAGAAGACAACCACGAAGCTTCGGGAGGAGGCCACATGAGCCATGAGAGGGCCACAAGTCCTAGAGGCGCGCCCCAGGGGGGCGCGCCCCCAGGCTTATCGGCCCCTCGGGCCTCCCCTAACCCTAATTCCAGCTCCATAAATACCCAAATATTCCCCGTATACCAGAGGGCATAGCAAAAATACTTTTCCACCACCGCAAGCTTCTGTTCTCGTGAGATCCCATCTTGGGGCCTTTTTGCAACTCTGCCGGAGGGGGATTCGATCATGGAGGGCCTCTACACCAACCTTGCTGCCCTTACGATGATGCGTGAGTAGTTTACCACAGACCTACGGGTCCACAGCTAGTAGCTAGATGGCTTCTTCTCTCTCTTTGATCTTCAATACAATGTTCTCCTCGATTTTCTTGGAGTTCTACCCGATGTAATCTTATTTTGCGGTGTGTTTGTTGAGATCCGATGAATTGTGGGTTTATGATCAGATTATCTATGAATACTATTTGACTCTTCACTGAACTCTTTTATGCATGATTAAGATAGCTTTGTATTTCTCTCCGATCTATTGATTTGGCTTGGCCAACTAGATTGATCTATCTTGCAATGGGAGAATTGCTTTGTTTTGGGTTCAATCTTGCGGTGTCCTCACCCAATGACAGTAGGGGTAGCAAGGCACGTATTTGTATTGTTTCCATTAAGGATAAAAAGATGGGTTTTTTACCATATTGCTTGGATCTATCCCTCTACATCATGTCATCTTGCTTAAGGCCTTACTCCATTCTTGTTAACTTAATACACTAGATGCATGCTGGATAGCGGCCGATGTGTGCAGTAATAGTAGTAGATGCAGGCAGGAGTCGGTCTACTTGTCACTGACATGATGCCTATATTCATGATGATTGCCTTGGATATCATCATAACTATGCGCTTTTCTATCAGTTGCTCAACAGTAATTTGTTTACCCATCGTATGTGTTCTTTCAAGAGAGAAGCCTCTAGTGAAACCTATGGCCTCCGGGTCTATTTTCCATCATATTATTTTTCAGATCTATAAAACCAAAAATACAAAAATACCTTGCTGCAATTTATCTATCTTTATCTTATTTAGCACTTTTATTTATCTTTTATATCAATCTCTATTAGATCTCACTCTTGCTAGTAACCGTAAAGGGATTGACAACCCCTTTTTCACGTTGTGTGCAAGTATTTGTTAGTTTGTGTAGGTGCATCTATTGTGGACTTGTGTGTTCCTCCTACTAGATTGATACCTTGGTTCTTAACTGAGGGAAATACTTATCTCTACTTTGTTGCATCACCCTTTCCTCTTCAAGGGAAAAATCAACGCAAGCTCAAGAAGTAGCAAACCTCATGTTGGTTTGTTTCAACACTTTGCTTTTATTTGCTTTTGCTTTTAATTTTCTTTTGCCCTTGCGATTTTTCAGTTGCAAGTTAGTTTTCAAAAACCGAAAAAACCAAAAAATATAATAAGCTTAGCTTTGCTCTTGTTCTTTATCTTTCCCTTTGGAGTTCGTTTGCATTTTGTTTTCGGAGGAGTTGATGAATGCCGGACAACATGGGAATGCACGAGTAAGGAAGAGAAGTGTGTAAATTCGCAACCGTGAAGGTATGTCCTACTACCCCCGTCTTTTGCACTTGAAATACTTAGAGTAGATGTAGTAGTAGTATGTGTGGTATGTGCAGATGGGAGTAAGTCTTGATAGTTAAGACAAAGGTTTTGTTCTAGTAGCTGAAATAATTTTGTAGCCTTTATTCTGTTTAGTTTAGAAACCAAGACTTGTCGTGGGACTATTTTTAAATGAAATGATATTAACCAAGAATAACTATGCACAAGAGAAAGTCTTTCATGACTTGGGAGTTGAGAAAATTGTAGTAGTAGTAATGTTTGAATTTCTCAACCCCATGTTATTAATTTTAATAGACTTGATAACACTTGTGGATTGAATTGTCTAGAGGAACTTAGTTGAAGGGTGAACGAGATTATTCCAAAAATATGTTTTGTACCTTTTACATGGTGCTTCAGCTCCTTGTTGGTGCCATGGACCGCTACTCTATACACATGTACGTGTGTAAATGTGGCTTCGTCACATTTCTTGATGTTATGTTGAGGACTCTGCTGGCCAATGAACGATCCACCAAGAGAGATAGCTCGGATTTCGGCTATGAGTTTGTTACCGTACGTAGTGGCAACACTGCAAATCCATATTATTCGGCTTTCTCTTGAAATGGTGTGTATGTGGTAAATAAAGGGGACTGATCAAAAGAGCTCGAAAGAGACATATATCAAAGGTACATAGTTCCCAAACATTAAGCCACAATGAAAACCTATGCTTGATCACTTAGTTGGCATAATCCCTTCATGTGACAATCAAAGTTCCAACAAACAATGATGGAAATAAAGTGCTTGAGAGCCTTGAGGAGGAAATGATTGTGGGTGCTTAAGAGCATTAGAGCATTACATTTTACTACATGCTTTCACTCCCTAACCTATATTTTACTAAAAGAAAACTCTTTCGTGCATTCCCGACAAGCAAGTGTTGTCTAGAATAAATAGAATAGAGTGTTGCAAAGTTGTTTTATCTAGTAGATCAAGAACTTTGTGTTTATTACCTTTGCTTCACTAACACTTGCACTATAACCATGCCACCGCTACAGCTATGCTAAGTTTTCACGTCAAGAAGTGGAGAGCTATCTAGGTGTACCGATCATAAGTGAACCAAAACCTTCTCGTTATTTCGGTTTAAACAATTGAGTTCCTTATGATTCGGATTTCTCCTTATGTTGCTCGAGGACGGTCAAGTTCAATCTTGGGGGAGTTGATGAGTGATATTTTTACACTCATTTCACCTTTGTTTAAACCGAGATATTTCAATTAAAAGGAGATATTCGCTCTGATATTGTTACTAATGACTAATGAATGCAAAGGATTCCACAAATCCTATCTTCGATGTGTTTCCATAGGAAATGGGCTAAAAAGGAATAAATCATGTGTGGAAATGGAATGGAAGGAGAATCGAGGAAGAAGGAATCAACAGGAAGCTTCTGCGAGAAAACAACAGACAAGACGGTGTTCCATACAGGCGTGAGCACCCGTTTGGCGTGAATTTCGAGGTAGATCGTCCACCTGAACAACTTTTGTTAAAGGGACCCCGTCGAAATGTCAACAGAGAGACGAGCACACAAGCCAGAACCTCTTCATCATCATTCTCATTAACAAACCCTAGCCGCTGCCATCGCCATAGCCATTCCACCACCACCATAGTGCTCATCCATCCCATTCATACTAGTAATCATGCATCGCACACGGCATCCGTTGTAAGACATATTGCAATCAATCAATCTCAAGACATGTTCTTCAATGTTTTCTTCCCACGATCTGATCTCATGTGTGAGTAATTAGGTAAGGTATAGGTTGAGGCATGAGCCTTGCAACCCAAGGAATTTGTTGAGGCGATCAATGGAAGACTTTGACATAGCGTCCCGTATGTGTGAAATAAAATTGTTTCGTGAAGATGTCTCTTGTCTTATCCGTGATCTTCATCCCTGCAGGTACCCAGGATCATGGAGATCGAGCATCGGTGAGGATAGGAGCAAGGAGAACGTGAAGTGTTATACTGAATACTGGTGACAATAAGGTTCAGTAGGGTAACATGGATCATATCCTTGGGGAGAAATGAGGTGTAGTCATTAAACACCCAAAGCTCTTATCTAATTTCATTATCTTAATTATCGAGGCAACCCTGCACGATGGATAGGGCCTACCGTAGGACAACTAATTCTTGATGCAGGACTCGTGTTGGTCAAGATGTTATTTGGACACATCCCCCACTTTGATCCGTAACAACCACATCTCGTTTGGTGACTTCCAGCGCACAAATTAATATCTTATTTGATCCCAGCGCAAATACAAGGTTGTAAGTATAAGACATCATACCCGTACCTCTTTTTATTATAAGTGTTTGAATACTATTAGCTTGTTGATCCGATCAAAAGCTGGATTTGACACTTTGACAAAAGCTTGCTAGAGACCATCGCTTCAAGGGAATCTTCCTCTCGTGGGTTCGGTAACCCAGGGTCACCTCTGGGGAAATAGGTGTGCGATACTCTTTTCAATTCCAATATTGGATCAATAAAAGGAGGTATCACACCCTCGAATCACCACGAGTGAGTCATCCCTGAACTTTATAGTATCGAAGGCACCCTTGTCTAGCTCGACGAATGTCACCTCATCGCCGGTCATATGGTTGGATGCACCGGTGTCGAGGTACCAGGCAGCATCCACATCCTCCGAGGAGCATTGGAGAATGACACAAGCACACTCTTCATTGAGGAAGACAAACTCTTTAGTGGTGTTGGTGACCACCGGTTTTGTTGCCATGACAGTGTTTTTTGTTGTCATGGCAGCGTTTTCAGGCGCTCCTGGAATGGCTTCCGTGGTAGCATTTTTTGCTGTCATGACAGCATTTTCGCCAGCGTCAACTGTGACTGTCAACGAGACCTCCTCGATCATCAGGAGGCCCGGGTCTTTGTCTTTGCTGGCTTGGCCTTGAGCAATGAGGGCTTGGGCCTGCTCGTGCTTCTTCTTACGGCAGCCCCCGAGCTCAGTGGCCAGCGATGCCATAGTAGTGACACTTGTAACACTCTACATTAACGTCGTCATTGACTCTTCCCCCACATGCGTTAGTATCAGAAGGGCCTTTGCGCTTTCCGCCACGGCCACAACAGCAGCCTCTATCGCGCCAATGCGTGTTCGACGAGTTGCTCCCGCCTACGTCGTTGTTGGCATCACGCTTCAAACACGTGCTCCATTCTTCCTTCGTGAGCAGAACTCGTGCATCGGCATGAACCTCACCATCCTGGTCAAAACATTCCTCCGTCACCTTAAGCCGGCCGATTAGCTCCTCAATCATGACAGTGTGGAGGTCGACGAGACTCTCGGTGAAGAGCACCACCTGGGCATTGATGTCTACTACACAGCTTATTCATGTAGACTCGTGTTGGGCCTCCGAGCATAGAGTTTTGTAGGACAGTAGCAATTTTCCCTCAGGTGGATGACCTAAGGTTTATCAATCCGTGGGAGGCATAGGATGAAGATGGTCTCTCTCAAACAACCCTGCAACCAAATAACAAAGAGTCTCTTGTGTCCCCAACCCACCCAATATAATGGAAAATTATATAGGTGCACTAGTTCAGCGAAGAGATGGTGATAGAAGTGTAGTATGGATGGTAGAAATATATTTTTATAATCTGAATAAATAAAAACAGCAAGGTAACAAGTAACAAAAATGAGCAAAAAATGGTATTGCAATGCTTGAAAACAAGGCCTAGGGTTCATACTTTCACTAGTGCAAAATCTCTCAACAATGATAACATAATTGGATGGAGATCATATAACAACCCCTCAACGTGCAACGAAGAATCACTCCAAAGTTCCTATCGCGGAGAATATAAGATGAAATTATTGGTAGGGTATGAAACCACCTCAAAGTTATTCTTTCTGATCAATCTTTTGAGCTATTCCTATAAGTGTCACAAACAGCCCTAGAGTTCATACTAAAATAACACCATATGACACGCATCAATCAACCCTAATGTCACCACAAGTATCAGTGAGTTAATTATATGATGTACATCACACAATTTCATATTCATAATATTCAATCCAACACAAAGAACTTCAAAGAGTACCCCAAGATTTCTATCGGAGAAAGGAATATGAAAACGGGTATCAACCCCTATCCATATATTACCCTAATGTCTCTAGGGAACCCACAAGTTGATAACCGAAACATACATCAAGTGAATCAATAGAACATCGCATTGTCACCACGGATATCCGATCGCAAGACATACATCAAGTGCTCTCACATCCAAAAGATTCAATCCGACATAACAAAACCTCAAAGGAAAAGATTCAATTCATCACAAGAAGGTAGAGAGGGAAGAACACCATAAGATCCAAATATATTAAAAAGCTCGCGGTACATCAGGATCGTGCCAAATCAAGAACGAGAGAGAGAGAGAGATCGAACACATAGTTACTAGTACATACCCTCAGCCCCGAGGGTGAACCACTCTCTCCTCATCATGGTGGCCGTCGGGATGATGAAGATGGCCTCTGGTGATGATTCCCCCTCCGGCGGGGTGCCGGAACAGGGTCCTGATTGAGTTTTCGTGGCTACAAAGGCTTGAGATGGTGGAACTTCTCGTCTAGGGTTCTTTTCGATGTTTGGGGTATTTATAGGGCGTCGGTCTCACGCCAGGGGGGTGCCTGAGGGGCGTACAAGCTCGGGGGCGCGTCCAAGGGGGGTGGGCACGCCCCGCCAGGCTTGTGGCTCCCTCGGCCACTTCCTGGCCCAGCTCCGGTGCATCGGGGGTCTGTTTTGGTCCATAAAAAATCACCGTAAATTTTCAGCCCATTTTGAGAACTTTTATTTCTGCACAAAAAACGACACCACGGTAGTTCTATTGAAAACAACGTCAGTCTGCGTTAGTTCTAATCAAATCATACCAAAACCAAATTGTTGTAAACATGGCATGAATACTTCATAAATTATAGATATGTTGGAGACGTATCAGCATCCCGAAGCTTAATTCCTGCTCGTCCTTGAGTAGGTAAATGATAAAAGAAATAATTTACGAAGTGTGAATGCTAGCAAGTGCACATGTTTGATCAATGATAATTCCAACCACTTTTTCTAGCATCATTATATATCATAGACAGTAGCTCATCTCATAGAACTTCTCATGATCAAGTAGCAAGCTATTCACATGTTAAAGTATAGACCATAAACTTTCTTGAAAACTGACAAACTATGTTCTCAGTCATCAAACAATTGCAATTCATCTTATTTTCAGGAAGTGTCTATGTAAGAGCTTTAATTTAGCAAATTCCACATACTCAACTATCATGTAGTCTGCCATGATTGCTAACACTCAAAGCATATTTTTAGAACAAATAGCATCCATCAAACAGAGAGAAAGATAGGGGCTTAATATTTTGCCTCCCAACTTATTTATCATATAGATAATTGTCAACAATAATAATTCATGATCAAATATATTTGAATGGCCATATATGCTTGGATCTTTCCCCGCCACATGATATTTGCCAACTAGAGAATAATTGAGGTTGAAATGAGAAGGAATACTATTGCCTCTTTCATAAAAGTAAATACATAAAAGTAAAGATAGGCCCTTCGCAGAGGGAAGCAGAGGTTATCATGCGCTTTTTATTTTTGGATGTGTAAGCCCTTAATGCAAAGGAACGTCACGTTATATTGCCCTTTGTGATAGCAACCTTTATTATGCAATCTGTCGCTTTTATTTCTTTACCATCACAAGTTCATACAACGCTTATTTTCCCTTACAATAAAAGATCATACATATTTAGGAGGAATTTTTATTGCTTTTTGCACCAATGACAACTTACTTGAAGGATCTTATTCAATCCATAGGTAGATATGATGGACACTTATGGCAAGAAACTGGGTTTAAGGGTTTTTGGATGCACAAGTAGTATCTCTACTTAGTACGATTTTTTGGCTAGCAAAAGATCCTAAGCAAGCACCACATGTTGGAGGATCCATAACAATATAACTTCTATACAAATATACCCAAACATAACTCATTACGTTGTCTTCCTTGTCCAACTTCAACTAATTTGCTCAAGTTTGAAAATAATTAATGGGACTCACAATCATAGCAGATGTCCAAGATAGTATATTTATATGTGAAATCTCTCTTCCTTCAATATTCTTTCATGAATTGTTCAAGTGACCAATGTTGTGTTTGCTAACTTTCAATAAATTTTACCACCTATACTTCTTATATGTGAAGTCATTACTCCCCATGGGATAAGCATATGCAATATATATAATTTCAGATTTATGATATTCAATTCATTCAACCATTTACTCATAGGATATAAGTGAAACACGAGAGTAAATGACAAAACTACTCCAAAAAGATATAAGTGAAGATCAATGAGTAGTCAAATAATTAAGTAGCTATGTGAAGACTCTCTCATTAAAAAAATTAGATCTTAAGTATTTTATTGAAACAGCAAGCAAAATAAAATAAAATGACATTCTAAGGATAGCACATATCATGTGAAGAAGCAAAAACTTGGGCTCAACCAAAACTGACCGATCATTGTTGAAGAAGAAAGGTAGGATGCCAACCGGGGCATCCCCAAGCTTAGATTCTTGAGACTTATTGAAATATTGACTAGGGATGCTTGGGGCATCCCAAAGCTTGAGCTCTTGTGTCTCCTTAATTCCTCTCATATCACGGTTTCCCTAATTCTTAAAAACTTCATCCACACAAAACTCAACAAGAACTCGTGAGATAAGTTAGTATAAATCAATGCAAAACCTTATCATTCTCGACTGTAGCAAATCACTAAAATTATAATTTAACATTGCATACTAAATGCCTCTGCATATTTAATACTCCTATCCTCAAATAGAATCATTAAACAAGCAAACATATGCAAACAATGCAAACATAACAGCAATCTATCAAAATAGGACAGTCTGTAAAGGATGCAAGAAGATCCATACTTTTCTAACTCCAAAAATTCTGAAAAATTACCGCACTGTATAAAATTTGTTCTAGCATACTGTGTAAAAATTTCAAGATTTTATCACATTATGAATTTCCATAAGAATTCAAACAATAGTAGAAAACTTTCTGTTTTCAAAACAACAACCTATGGACTTGCAAAATAAGCATGGTAAAGGCTATACTTGACATTTTTATTGAAATAAAAGATACAAAACATTATTATAAATAACAGCAAGCAAATATACACAAAATAAAATGACACTCCAAGCAAAACACATATCATGTGACGAATAAAAATATAGCTCCAAGTAAGGTTACCGATAATGTTGAAGACGAAAGAGGGGATGCCTTCCGGGGCATCCCCAAGCTTAGTTGCTTGGGTCTTCCTTGAATATTACCTTGGGCTGCCTTGGGCATCCCCAAGCTTAGGGTCTTGCCATTCCTTATTCTCTTCATATCGATATCTCACCCAAAACTTGAAAAATTCAATCACACAAAACTTAACGGAACTTCGTGAGATAGGTTAGTATGATAAAGAGCAAATCATTCACTTGGGTACTGTCAAAGAGAAGATTCATAATTTTTCTCAAACAATGCCTACTGTACCTTATTATTTCCACAATTTATATCACTTAATATAAGCAATGGAAACACTAAAACAAGCAAACTATGCATTGAAAACAGAATCTGTCAAAAACAGAACAGTATGTAATGATCTGGACAATGACCATACTTCTGTAAATCCAAAAATTCTGAACAATTAGGAAAACATAAAAAATTTGTATATCAATCATGTGTAAAAAATCAGAAATTTATCACGCTGCAGCAAATCTGAACAATTATGCTACTCGACGCAAAAGTTTCTGTTTTTGCACAAAATCAAGTCAACTATCATCCACACTATCCCAAAGGCTTTACTTGGCACTTTATTGAAAAAAAAAGCTATAAAACATAATTACTACAGTAGCTTAATCATGTGAACACACAAAAACAGTAGGGGTAATTATTGGGTTGTATCCCAACAAGCGTTTTTCTTTAATGCCTTTTTAGCTAGGCATGATGATTTCAATGATGCTCACATAGAAGTAAAAAAATTGAAACACAAATAGAGCATCATGAATCACATGGCAAGCACATTTAAGTCTAACCTACTTCCTATGCATAGGGATTTTGTGAGCAAATAATTTATGTAACACCCTGGTTTTTGGCCCTTTTCTTTATCTTTTGATTTATTTGGTTTTTGTGCTCTCATTTTATTTTGGAGCAGTTCTATGGACTTGCAACCTGGGAAGATCTTCATTTATTATTCTCTCAAGTGGTTTATCATTCTCAACAACTCTCCCAAGATCATTTCATTTTCATTCTAGCTCAACCCCAAAGTTCTTTTTCTTGGAATGTTCCTTTTCTATTAAAGGAATAACCCTGTCTGTCCTAGGTTGTGAAGCAACCTATATTTTTGTCTTCCACAAAATTCCCAAATAATTCTCATAAATTTTTTGGATCATATATGCCCCAAATATGTCCAAACTTTCCTTTCCTAGCCCAAAAATAATTCACCAATATTCATTCTTCATTTCTGTTCAGAGTGGCCTTCTGTGAAGGAAGTGCCACCTATCTTTTCTTGCTTGCTCCCAAACTTTTTGGGCATCATATATCATCCAAATCATTGCCTCATGAAAAAATTCAGATCCATTTGCCTAGTGAGTCTTCCTCAGCAATTTTTCAAAGTTTCTGTCAGATGGAAGCCTTGTTGAAGGAAGTACTAGCTACGAGTATCCAAATGAGTTGAAATTTTGCAAGCTCTTTCATGTTCTCATATAATGACCCTCTACCAATTTTCAGCTCCATCCAATAATCTATGTGAGCACACCTTCAAATCTTTTCTTTTGTCAATATTTTCAGGATGTGAAGCAAGTATATTTTATATTGCTTCATTATTGCTGAAAATTTACCAGAGCATGCTAATAGCCATAAAACCTCTCTCGACCAAATTTGGGATCATTTAATTAAGCCAAGTTATCTCCAATATTATCCCAATATTCTAGACAGAAAGGATGTCTGTGAAGGAAGTACCATGTTTGCAAGTCCAAATGGGATGAAATTTTTACAGCACATTCTTATGTCCATATGACCATGATATACCAAATTTCACCTCAAGTGGCTACTCCATGTGAGTGCATCATCTAAATCCCTTTTCTGGACCAAATCTGCAGTTGCAAAGCAACTATGTTAAGTTGTGGTCCATTTCTTCTCTAATTGTGCAGAATCATAGTCCTTCTTAACCTAAACACCCCAGATATCAACTTTGGCCTTTAGCCCTTCTCTCTTGAGCACAGCATTGCAGCCAATTTTGCTACAGCAAAGTTGCATTGAAGCCTCACTTCTCTATAGAGCTCCTTCTCTAGATCTTTCACCTCCCACAGTCCCCATGATGCAGGGACAACACTCTAGACATCAACTGCCAGCCCCTCTTGTCCTCTTCGTGCCATGTCTTGTGGTGACTGCGTCACTAGCATCCCTGTGCACGCGCTCTGGCTGTTGCGGCCGCGCTCTGCGCCTCTGACCTCGTCGCGTCGCGTCGCTCCGGCGGTGTCCACGCGTATGGTGGTGCCGACCTAACGCCCTATCCTCTCCCGTTGCTCTCGGACCTGTTCCCCCTCCTGTAGCTGCCTTGCCAGAGCTCGCCGCCGCGTGCCTACATGCGCACTGTGGCCGACAGCCCCTGTTCGTCGCCCCGTCCTCTTCCTCCTCGTGCCTTTGGCCTTGCTCTGCTCTGTGAACCTCCCCTGTTCCGACCCTGTTGCCTACTACTGAGCTCGCTTGCGTGCCCACGCGTCCGCGGCACCGGCCATGCATCTGCGGCGGCAGCCAGCGCGACACCCCCTCCCCTCGGCTATTTAGGCCACCCCGAGCTCTCCCTACCCCTCCCGAGCTCACCAGCAACTCCACCTCACTCCCCTACCCCTCCCTGGCTACCTGCCCGATCCTCGGAGCTCCTCCTCGCCTCCCCTGACGTCATGGCCGCCGCCTCTGCCCGCTCAAATTGCGGCGACCCCGAGCCCCTCCCTCCTTTCCACCGCCAAAGACCTCCATCACCACCCCGGAGCCACCCCAGCACCTCTCCTCCTCCTCCGGTGGCCTAGTGGCGTGCGCCCACATCCGGCCAAATCCCCGTCCACCGCGGCCATGACCCCGCTCTGCTCGATGCTCCCTGGCATTCGTGTGGCTGATGGACGGGTGAGCCTCGCCGTCCTGAACACTCCGGCGGTCCGAGCTCCGCCGGAGGTGGCCCGAATCGCTGGAGCGAGCACCGACGCCGGCGGCCCTCCTCTTCTCTACGTGCGGTGTCGGGGGAAGAAAAAGGAGGAGCGGGAGGAGAGAGAGAGAGGTAAGGTGGGACCCCCGTGTAAGCGACATCGGAGCCCGGCCCCGCCTTGCCACGCTGGATAAGTGGAGGCGTATTCCACGGGAATACGTCTTCCTCTTCTGAAGACGTACTTTGCTTCTACTACAGCCCGGAATGCGCTTTCACTTCAGTGAAAGCGTACTTCCAGAAAGTGTGTTTTCTGTTTTTCAGTCAGGTGCCAGTTTGTGAGTATTTTATTTACAAATGGGTCCATGGCAGAAAAACCCTTGTATCTTTTCACTCACAACTCCGATTGAGGTGATTCCAAAGCCCACGTTTTCGTATCATCGAGCCCGTTCTGTTGGTCTCATTTTCATGATGATATCTCATTTTGCCCTTGCCCTTATCTAGCCCCCTCCGAGAGAGAAGTTTTTCGGCGATTCTTTCCGCGAGCTTCTCGCACTTCCTCCTGATGAATCCATCCCTCCCAAGCAAGCCACACCCTCCATTTGCATGATTGCAATGCAATGACATGGTTTATTTATTTAAACTAGCTTAAAACTTGCACTAGCTACATATGATTTGTTCATGACATTTCTTGGAGTTATTTTGATCTTGCTATTGCCATGATGTTGTTTCGATTACTAGGACTTATGCTTGCAGACGAGGAGGGCATGTTGCCATTCGATTATTAGTGGCTATTATGATTATTTTCATGGTAGTGTGGGATATTATGCTTTGGAATATTATTTTGGATATGATGCTATCGTGTTGGACTAGGGTTAACTATTTTGCTCTTGCTATTGATTTAGTAGCATCATGTTACTTGGATTCGTCATGATATTAGTTGTATGCTATCCTCGAAGTATTTTGGTATGACTATATTGTGCTTTGGATCAGTTGCTGGATATTGTTGTAACTTGGATCGCAGGTTGATATGATATTAGAGCATTTGTTATCACAGATCTACCTTGGGGACAAATTCCGTCATTTCGTTGGTCAGGTGCCACCGAACCGGGCTTTTCCAGTGCAGCCACACTTGCCTTTATGGGAAGGCCCTAATGCGGTCTATTGTCATGCCTCTCGCCGGTTCCTCCAACTAGGGAAGGTTATGTGCGTGTGCTACCCTGGCCCGATGGGCGGCGATAACCTTGTGTGCCCGAGTTGTATGGATCCATTGTCCCCGTTTGGGACCATTTTTGTTTTGTTTTGACACGACGGTGGCCGTTGGATGTCACACGGTGGCATCGGGGCCACCCAGGACTGAGCCCAAAAGGGGAGTTGGTCAGAGTGGCCGGGAGAGTGTCATGCAGTAGATTGGTTTTGTCGAAACGTCGTTTGTCCACCCGAATGGGAGCACGAGGCCATGGGTTCTGTGGTGCGGGTACAATGTGCTAACCTCGGCAGAGTGTGTTTAATCTATCGATAGCCGCGTCCTCGGTCATGGGCGCAATTCGTATTAGGTCACACCATTTGATCAACACTCACATGACGGAATGACTTTTTAGAGGACTTATATGTTGATTATGTGAGCAGTAACAGCTTTGTAGGATGTTGATGATGATGTTGGGATGATCTTGAGGATGATCATTCAGTTTGTGATGTGGTCACGCGGTGATCACATGGAGGTATTGATCATGAGGTGATATATTGCTTGGCAGGATAGCCAAGAGTGAGGTGGTTCTTGAGATGATGGTTCAGCAGTAATCCAAGTAGTATCATATCATGCTTAGTTATTGCTTCCTCATCATAGTAGTTGTTGATAACTTAATCTGTTAAATGCTATGTTATTGTCCTGCCTTGATGCTTATGGTTGTTGTGAGCTTGCAAGTACATTCAATGTACTGACCTGGCATGTCATGCCAGATTGCAGGTGATGCCGTGATTGATTGCTTGTCGAGGTTACCGCGTGTGCGAGCTAGATCGTGACCCAGCCAGAGTCCCTGCGGAGTGGAGTTCACCACGGTCGTCGTTGTTCCGCTGCTAGATGTTATTCCGCTGCTACGAGTTGTTCTGCTGCTAGCATAGAGCTACCTTAGCAGGTGTAGTGTCGCCATTCTGATGTGATATTTTGTAACATTAGACCCTTGTACCATTATCCTTTGTAATAAGAGCTGGTTTGTTCTACGTCAAGCAGTGCCGTATTCCAGAAGACTTGATCTCTGGGCTGGAATGCGGGGTGTTCCGGTTCCCCTGAGCCGGGGTGCCACAGAGCTTGGTATCAGAGCAGGTCTGGCTGTAGGACGCCCTAGTCAGCACGAGCGATAGAAATCGGTAGTTAGAGTCTGGCTTCTTTGTTGCATTGGTTGCTGCATTTGTTTGTTGCATAGCATGCATATAGTCCTATTATTTGTTGCTAACGGTTTATCTTGTGAGTGTAGCTGGCATCGGTTCGGATCCACTACAGCTCAACCCCTACATCCCTCTAGTTTCCTTTGAGCTTGTTCTTTGGTGTTTGGTGTCATCTCTGTCCCAGCGGAATGGTGCCAAGTGTTCCCGACACTGTTTGCAGAAATGGTGCTCAGGTATCACGCCGACTTCTCCTTCCAGCCACACATATCGTTTCGGTGGTAGACATGTTGCTACCCTGGATCATGCCTTTTATCTGGTCGTGTTGGCAACCCTTAATGATCATAGTTATCAGGAAAGGGCAATGCCAGCAGACTCAGCTTTCCACCGCTATCCTATTCCTTGGACGAGTATGGATCCCTTGCGTCCGCTTGATGATGATGTGGTGGTGGCATTCGTGTCCCGCTACATGGTTAAAAATTACGTCCTCACCTCCGAGCTAGTCCAGGTTGCTACCTGGCTAAGCCAGCGCTTGGTGTAGCTATGTTTACACCAACCCCTCCACACGCTAATCCATTTTCGTGCACACCGTCACCGCATGTTAGATCATAGTACCGGAGTTCTCGCGAGATTTTGTGTGCTTAAGTAGGGATGCATATTGTGTGAATATCAGTAATATGTGACTTTGTGTGAGTGGATTGTTTTTGTGTGCTTTTGTTTAGTCGAGTTGTTCTTTTACTTCTTTCTTTTGGGCCCTCGGTGTTACCTTATTTCCCCTTATGGAAGTTGCTCACCAACCTACACCAGACTCGAAGAAGCAATAAGGATTTCAAATATTTGGAAGAAGCTCAACTAAACACATCAAGTCTACATCAGTACTCAATCCTCACATAGTAATGGTCAAGCCAGCTGGAAGACAAGTCAGGTACAAGAGCAACGGTATATTTTCTGTCAAAGATATGGCTCATATACATAGTCTTGGCTCAGAAATGAATGATGCTTGAAATATGTTATATTCCGAAAGAAAGCCAGAATGTGCTATGATCAAAGACAGTTAAACAATTTTTCTCATGCAAGTAACCGGCCGCAAAATATTATGGGTATGTGTATGGCTTTCAGTCTGCATATCACAGTATGAAGCTTTGGATATGAGAAACTGAGTCTTCCTCCACATGCTATCGGAAGAATCTTATGATGCAAGGCTCCTCAATTTTCCCCAGTACGATATATGGACAGATTCCGGTCCAAGATACCCAGTCTTCCACAGCAAGATACCTCAGTAAAGGCTTCTGACGTAAGAAATTGAATCGCTCTCAACACGCAACCAAAGGAGAAGCTTCTCATGTATGGAACCCAGTCTTCTCCAGCATGCCACTGCGGCAAAAGCTTCGAGCGTAAGATATCGAGTCTTCTCCGCAAGCTACTCGGATAGCTTTCAACCCACGACACCTTGCCTTCTTCAGTACGACACCGCATGTCGTATTCAGTATTTGCTACAAGATATGACACAGCAAGTTGGCAGTATATGACAGTGCAGCTCAAGAATTAGAACCGCAACATTTTTGTCAGAAGTACAAATCAGTCAAGACATATGCCTACCTCAAGAATCGAGTGTTCGACTACATATAGTTCTCATATATGGTGGGCACGCATCCCCGGTCATACAAGTCACTCATATGAAATACGGCAATGATGAAGCAGATATACCTACAAAGGAATCAACAGTCTTGATAATGGTCACCAAGGCCAATATTCCCGCACCCGACAAGGTGATATCCCGAACTCTTGTCGTCATCTTGTATGAATGGCCTCAACGACGAGCTCTGTATAGCTACATGCCCCGAGTATATGTCATATATGTGCGGACCCAGGTCAGAAAACAAGAATAAGGAATTATGCCAAAATGTTGCACTAACCATATCCATGGTCTTACGAAGAATCAAGGGGAAGCTATTTCAGTGAGGTATCCTAACAAAGAAAATCATGACCGTCAAAGGGTGAGACTGACAGCAAAGGTATGAGGATTTTTGCGCAACCATCAGGGTCCAGATACCCAAGTCAGTTGGAGGCCATGGTTCCATATGGATCCACAAATGCATACCCTCAGAGGCCTACTCTATTCTACAAGGACTTCATATCCCGCTGACCCGCTTAGAATGGATAGTGTGGAATATCCGAGCCTATCATGATAGATCCAAGATTCCTGTGCAACTTCAGCAGTTTGACTTCAGTGGCGGTGTTAAAGCATCTCATGGCCTATTACCACAGATGGGTATACCGATTGCATGGGTAAGTCAAAAGCCGAACAATCAGCTCAGACCAGGTATACTCACTGGCGGAACCTAGTACACGGACAACCTGTCATGAAAAGTATCTTTTCGCCAGCACCCCTGTCAGGCCAGTCTCAAGATGCTAATGTTTGAGGTATGCTGCAGCTATAAGTCCATACCCCTTTATATTGCTCATGACAGAAGGCAGTCAAATCTTTGGTCTGCTCGAGGCAAAGAAACAAGTCAAGATAAGTTAGTACCACCTACGAGCAGTCATATCTCCTCAGGAGAATGGCCATTATTCTCAGCCTTGTTTGAACCCAGAAGACATGCATTTGTTTGGGCAACCCAATGGCATAAGTAAAAAAGTTTTCATGACAAAAAGGAAATTCATTCTCAGATCCCTTGGATAGCACCGCAGATATGAAAGAATCAACGTCAGCAAAAGGATTTGGTATATGAGGAAGGACCTGGCAGAATTTGGCAAAGGTGAAGCAAACCACCCCATAGCACGGTAAGCAGATCATATGAAATTCTTGAGGGAACAATAAACAAAGGAAATGGATACCCGAGTTGGAAACGGTGTCCTCAAGTCATACTTGTTCCCTGAGCAACCAAATCTCGAGGACGAGATTTCTTTAAGGGGGGAAGGTTTGTAACACCCTGGTTTTTGGCCCTTTTCCTTATCTTTTGATTTATTTGGTTTTTGCTCTGATTTTCTTTTGGAGCAGTTCTGTGGACTTGCAACCTGGGAAGATCTTCATTTCTTCTTCTCTCAAGTGGTTTATCATTCTCAATATCTCTCCCAAGATCATGCCATTTTCATTCTAGCTCAACCCCAAAGTTCTTTTTCTTGGAATATTCCTTTTCTATTAAAGGAATAATCCTGTCTGTCCTAGGTTGTGAAGCAACCTATATTTATTTATTCCACAAAATTCCCAAATAATTCTCATAAATTGTTTGGATCATATATGCTCCAAATATGTCCAAACTTTCCTTTCCTAGCCCAAAAATAATTCACCAATATTCATTCTTCATTTCTATCCAAAGTGGCCTTCTGTGAAGGAAGTGCCACCTATCTTTTCTTGCTTGCTCCCAAACTTTTTAGGCATCATATCTCATCCAAATAATTGCCTCATGACAAAATTCAGCTCCATTTGCCTAGTGAGTCTTCCTCAGCAATTTTTCAAAGTTTCTGTCAGATGGAAGCCTTGCTGAAGGAAGTACTAGCTAGGAGTATCCAAATGAGTTGAAATTTTGCAAGCTCTTTCATGTGCTCATATAATGACCCTCTACCAATTTTCAGCTCCATCCAATAATCTATGTGAGCACACCTTCAAATCTTTGCTTCCATCAATATTTTGAGGATGTGAAGCAAGTATATTTTATATTGCTTTATTATTGCTAAAAATTTACCAGAGCACGCTAATAGCCATAAAACCTCTCTCAACCAAATTTGGGATCATTTAATTAAGCCAATTTATCTCCAATATTATCCTAATATTCTGGACAGAAAGGATGTCTGTGAAGGAAGTACCATTTTTGCAAGTCCAAATCGTATGAAATTTTTACAGCACATTCTTATGTCCATATTACCATGATATACCAAATTTTAGCTCAAGTGGCTACTCCATGTGAGTGCACCATCCAAATCCCTTTTCTGGACCAAATTTGCAGTTGCAAAGCAACTATGTTAAGTTGTGTCCCATTTCTTCTCTAATTGTGCAGAATCATAGTCCTTCTTAACCTAAACACCCCAGACATCAACTTTGGCCTTTAGCCCTTCTCTGTTGAGCACATCATTGCAGCCAATTTTGCTACAACAAACTTGCATCGAAGCCTCACTTCTCTATAGAGCTCCTTCTCTAGATCTTTCACCTCTCACAGTCCCCATGATGCAGGGACAGCATGCTAGACATCAAGTGCCAGCCCCTCTTGTCCTTTCCGTGCCATGTCTCGTGGTGATTGCGTCACTGGCAACCCTGTGCACGCGCTTTGGCTGTTGCGGCCGCGCTCTGCGCCTCTGACCTCGTCGCGTCGCGTCGCTCTGGTGGTGTCCGCGCGTATGGTGTTGCTGACCTGACACCCTGTCCTCTCCCGTCGCTCTCGGATCCTGTTCCCCCTCCTGTAGCTGCCTCGCCGGAGCTAGCCGCCGCGTGCCCACGGGCGCAATGTGGCCGACAGCCCCTGTTCGTCGCCCCGTCCTCTTCCTTCTCGTGCCTTTGGCCTTGATCTCCTCTGTGAACCTCCCCTGTTCCGCCCCCGTCGCCTACTGCCAAGCTCGCTTGCGTGCCCACGTGTTCGCGGCACCGGCCACACGTCCGCGGCAGCAGCCAGCACGACACCCCCTCCCCTCGGCTATTTAGGCCGCCCCGAGCTCTCCCG
Source organism: Thinopyrum elongatum (assembly GCA_011799875.1). NCBI lineage: Eukaryota > Viridiplantae > Streptophyta > Magnoliopsida > Poales > Poaceae > Thinopyrum > Thinopyrum elongatum. The sequence goes on from CM022300.1 coordinate 414,567,468, forward strand.
ACCCCTCCCGAGCTCACCAGCAGCTCCACCTCACTCCCCTACCCCTCCCTGGCTACCTGCCCGATCCCCGAAGTTCCTCCTCGCCTTCCCTGGTTGTCATGGCCGTCGCCTCTGCTCGCTCAAATTCCGTCGACCCCGAGCCCCTCCCTCTTTCTTTCCACCGCCAAAGACCTCCACCACCACCCCGGAGCCACCCCAACACCTCTCCTCCTCCTCCGATGGCCTAGCGGCATGCCCCCACATCCGGCCAAAGCCCCGTCCGCTGTGGCCAGGACCCCTCTCTGCCCGATGCTCCCTGGCGTTTGTGTGGTTGATGGACGGGTGTGCCTCGCCGTCCTGAACACTCCGGCGGTCCGAGCTCCGCCGGAGGTGGCCCGAGTCACCGGAGCGAGCGCCGACGCCGGCGGCCCTCCTCTCCTCTGCGTGCGGTGTCAGGGGAAGAAGAAGGAGGAGCGGGAGGTGAGAGAGAGGTGAGGTGGGACCCCGTGTAAGCGACACCGGAGCCCGGTCCCGCCTTGCCACGCTGGATAAGTGGAGGCGTATTCCACGGGAATACGTCTTCCTCTTCTGAAGACGTACTTTGCTTCTGCTACAGCCCGGAATGCGCTTTCACTACAGTAAAAGCGTACTTCCTGAAAGTACGTTTTCTGTTTTTCAGGCAGGGGCCAGTTTGTGAGTATTTTATTTACAGATGGGTCCTTGGCAGAAAAACCCTTGTATCTTTTCACTCACAGCTCCGATTCAGGTGATTCCAAAGCCCACGTTTTTGTATCATCGAGCCCATTCTGTTGGTATCATTTTCATGATGATATCTCATTCTAAAAATGACCATTTTGCCATTTCCCTTATCTAGCCCCCTTCGAGAGAGAAGTTTTTCGGCGATTCTTTCCACGAGCTTCTCGCACTTCCTCCTGATGAATCCATCCCTCCCAGGCAAGCCACACCCTCCATTTGCATCATTGCAATGCAATGACATGGTTTATTTATTTAAACTTGCTTAAAACTTGCACTAGCTACATATGATTTGTTCATGGCATTTCTTGGAGTTATTTTGATCTTTCTATTGCCATGATGTTGTTTGGATTACTAGGACTTATGCTTGCAAATGAGGGGGGCATGTTGCCATTGGATTATTAGTGGCTATTATGATTATTTTCATGGTAGTATGGGATATTATGGTTTGGAATATTATTTTGGATATGATGATATCGTGTTGGACTAGGGTTAACTATTTTGCTCTTGCTATTGATTTAGTAGCATCATGATACTTGGATTCGTCATGATATTAGTTGTATGCTATCCTCGGAGTATTTTCATATGACTATATTGTGCTTTGTATCAGTTGCTGGATATTATTGTAACTTGGATCGCAGGTTGATATGATACTAGAGCATCTGTTATCATAGATCTACCTTGGGGACAAATTCTGTCATTTCGTTGGTCAGGTGCCACCGAACCAGGCTTTTCCAGTGCAGCCACACTTGCCTTTATGGGAAGGCCCTAATGCGGTCTATTGTCATGCCTCTCGCCAGTTCCTCCAACTAGGGAAGGTTATGTGCGCGTATCGGCGTTCTGGGAACCAGGGTACCCAGACTTGCCTGCCTGCAGCCCACGGCGTGGCTCCATCGACGGCCTGGTATGGCCCATCTACAGCACCTTCAAGACAAGACCCTCGCGAGGGGCCAAGCCTCGTGAGGCGGGCGACGTCAAGACCTTCGGAGGGATCGGCCTCCCTAGGCTGGCTCCTGAGGAGCAGAGATTTCTATGCAGGTACCCACCTCATGAGGTGGAGGTGATGCAAGCCATGACGACCAAGGCCAGGCGGGCGCCAGCGGGCGCAGAGGAGCAGGTTTCCTCTTCGGTGCTAAGGAGGCAAGCACAGGCGCGGGATCCCAATGAATCAGCCAAAGGTTTCCATTCCCGTGCAATGAGACCAAGACCGCCAGGACGGCAGGACGGATGTCATCGCCGAGCCCACCGCAGCGTCACGACCAGAGGCTTTGCAGGCGAAGACCACCTGTCATCAGGATAAGATGTACTACTTGTCCCCTTTCAAATTGGCCACTGTGGGATCCCTTCCCGCCTTCGCTTTGGGGGAAGAGGACCGAGGCCACTATAAATATAAGCTAGCCACCACCGTAGGAGGGGATCGAATCCTAAACTCACACCCACACTAGAGCAGACCTCGTGAGGTTGTTCTTCCCTTGTACTAGTTCATCCTCAGCCCCTCATGAGGCAAATCCACCACAAAGCAGGAGTAGGGTATTACACCGCAAGGTGGCCCAAACCTGGGTAAACTGCCATGTCCTTCTCCTTCCTTGTTCACTGAGCTAGGCTGTAGGGCAACGCATTTGGTTGGCTGGATAGGTTGAGTTCTTCGCACACGCCCCAAAGTTTGAACCTTCCTTTGGGTCTGCGGAGCCCTGAATCCGACATTTGGCACCTGCACCGTCTCGTTCGCTTCGCCCTCCGCTGTCCCTGGTGGGCAATGTGGCTCACGGCGCGCCTCCTCCCCCTCCTCTGCACGACTTAGGCCCAGAGCAGAGGCGTGAAGCTCCCCAGCGTGACCCACCGTGCAGAGCGCCGGCGCGCAATGAAGAAAGCTGCCAGGTGGTGCAGCGGCCCCAAGGAGAGGCGCGTGCGCTTCCAGCACCGCCACGTCAAGACCGCGTACCGCTAGAGGCGGCGGCGTGCGGGCATCGGGATCAGGCTCCTCCCCCGCGGATGGCCCCTGTGAATGCGGCAGGGTGCCGTGCTTTCACCCCGGAGCTGCGCCGCGTCGTCTGGCCCGGCAAGTTCAAGCCGGATCTACCTCCGCGCTACGACAGCAGCCCTGACCCCGCTGAGTTCCTCCAGCTCTACGAGCTGAGCATCGAGGCGGCGAACAGCAATGAGAAGGTCATGGCAAACTGGTTCCCCATGGCCCTCAAGGACGGTGCACGCTCCTGGCTCCTGAACCTTCAGGTGGGGTCGGTTTCCTCCTGGGACGAGCTTCGCGAGCGCTTCATCGCCAACTTCCAGGGCACTCGCGACCGCCCTCCCGGGGCAGGCGACCTGTGACGCATCAAGCAGCAGCCAGGCGAAACCTTGCACAAGTACATACAGCGCTTCACCAATGTTTGCCTCAAGATCCCGAAGGTGTCGGACGAGGCCATCATTACGGCATTCTCTGAGGGCGTCCGGGATGTCAAGATGAAGGAAGAGATCGCCATGCACGAGGATTTGTGCTCGGCTCTGGAGATGTTTAACATGGCCACCAGGTGTGCGGCGGCAGAGGAAGGTCGCCTCTCCCTCCTGGAGCTTCCGGAGGTCGATCCTGAAGACAAGAAGGCCAAGGCTAAGGACGTGAAGTGCAAGGGTCCAGCTGTGCTCGCGGCTGAACCTGAGATGAAGCGCTGTTGCGACCATCCCGAGTCCTCCAAGGGCAGCCGCCCGTTCTGCGTCTTCCATAACGTCCACAGCCACAACACCAATGACTGCCAAGAGCTCAGGGCGATCCGTGACGGGCGCTTCGGCCGCCGTACCGAGCGCAACGACCGTGGCTACTTCCGCAGAGGAGGCCGCGGTGGTGGCCTCTGGGACAACCGCGACCCCCGCCAGGACTGGCGCGATCAGCCTCGTGAGGACCGCTGGCAGGGCCAGCCTCATGACGGCCCCTGGAGGGACCAGCCTCGCGAGGACCGTCCTCAGGGCAACGCCGGCCTTCCTCCGCTGCCACCGCCGCCAAGGAGGAACGACGACCACCGCCAAGACGATGGGGCTGGGGGCTTCCAAGAACCTCGAGCCATTGCCTGCATCCTGGGTGGCGCTCAAGCCCCCGCTTCTCATTGCATCTTCAAGCAGTTCGCTCGTGAGGTGAACGCGACCCTTCCCAAGCTTGAGGCATCACGTCCCCTCAGATGGTCTAAGTACGCCGTCACCTTCGACTCTACAAACCAGCTCAAGTGCTCAGCTGCCGCTGGTGCGCTCCCAATGCTCTGCTCACCAACCATCAGCAACATCCTAATCACCAAGACACTCATCGATGGCGGCGCGGGGCTCAACGTTCTCTCCGTCGAGATGTTCGAGACGCTCCAGGTGCCGTACGACTAGCTCCTCCCCACCAAGCCTTTCTCGGTGGTGACCAATGGCTCCACCATCCCCATAGGGCAGATCTGCCTCCCTGTCACCTTTGGCCAGCAAGACAACTACCACACCGAGCTCATCGACTTCGATGTCGCCCACATTCGCCTCCCGTACAATGCCATCCTCGGGTATTCGGCCCTTGCCAAGTTCATGGCGGCGAAGCACCACGGCTACAATGTCCTCAAGATGCCAGGGAGCGGCGGTATCATCACGATCGCCTGCGACGAGAAGGCAGCGGTGTGCTCCATCGAGTGCGCCTACCAGGCTGCGGCGGTCGAGAACTCTGACGACGAGGGTGCAGTTCGCCCTCCTGAGGCCATCCCCAAGAAGAAGAAGCACCTCCTCCCCAAGGGCCGCCAGGAGGCTGGCGTGCCCGACGATCGTGCCTCAGGCCCCGCGCCCACTGCTGGGGTGCCCTTCACTCTCACATAGGGAGGCGCGCCCGGTGCCCCTCTCAGGAAGGGCTCGGGGGCTCTCCTCTGGAGGGCCTCTGACCTGACCAGCATCACAAGGGAGGCGTTCGGGCACCATGTGGAGGCGTGCTTCAACGCGCGCTTCCATGAGCAGGGCGCAGGGCGCGAGGCGCCAGGCGCTCAGGAGTTCATCACCAAGGCAACCAAAGAGCTTCAGGTGGCGCGAGCCATGCGCGGCGAGCATCGCCCCACACCACTCAATGCAGCTGCCGCCCCTGGCGTGGGTGGCGAGCTGCGCGTCTGCGTCAACATCCCAGGCCTCAACAGGGCCGCTTCTCAGGAGCTCTTCTGGCCGTCCCGCGTCGGCCGGAGTGGGGGCTGCCTCGGCAGCTATGTCCGCATGACGTTCGGCCTGCTGAACATGGCTGCCTCGCACCAGCGCTACATGCAGGGCGTCCTGGCGGCTCACGAGGCCCGGTGCCAGGTGGTCCTAACAGAGGAGGTGACGGACCCTCGCGAGCTTCCCGGGCCTGCAGAGCCTCCCGGGACTCAGGAGCCGGCCGACTCATGAGGAACGAACTCTCCAACGCGCATCTTCAGCTACTCCAACACTTCTGCAACGACAGTGCCAAGTGACTTTTTGGTTTGTTCAGTTGAGGGCGCCCCTCGGGCTGCATCATCCTTGAGCTGTTAGGGCCAGCCCCTGCAGCTGCACCATTTTGATTCATGTACTCCGGACCAGTTATGCACGTTCGAGTTATCATGGTTATTGACATTACTCTCGTCGTCTCGTTATGTATGGAGTTGCCCCTCGCGGCCTCTACGCGTTGCTAACCCGCCTCTTGCTCATCCCGCAACGGGGGCTACTGGCACAGCGCCTATGCTCGGGTCCGTCCCTGCAGCGCTGATAAACCTAAGAGACCGAGCTCTGGCTCGCGGTCGGCCCCGCGCACGTCACCTCACTGGGTCCTTAGTGCCTTCGTCTTCTTGCGGGAAGATCACCGGCAGAATAGCAAGCACAGCTGTGTGCTTTGTTTTTCTTTTTCGGCTAACTTGCAGGGACCTCCGAAGCCGGGACCACAAGCGGCCTCGCCAGCACCTGGGGGCGCAACCCCTCCTAGGCATCTCCTCAGGGCCGGCAACTCTTTTCTCACGCAAATTGCTTGCACATTAAAGGGGGGGCCCTTGAGCATTGCGCCTTAGGGGCTCCTACTAGCTCTCGAGCCCTCATTCCCTGGCCTTGACCATGGCATCGTGACCTGGCATACCAGCGGCGGCTGAACCTCGCTCGAGGGCCGGGACCCGAGGACGTAGAGCGCCCAGGCAAGCGGAGGAGATGAAGACGGTAGGAGCCCTACGAAGGGGGCGTCATCAGAAGAATGGCATGGCCCAACGTTCCACGAGAAGTCCGTCCACGCAACAAAAGAATCACCGCAGGCTCGCCAAGATAAGTCACCTCACACGCACGGGCGTGAACCTTATGATCAGCGCTTCATCTCTAGCGATCTCGCTCGGGCAAGAATGCTTCCCTTTCAGTCCTTCGGGAGCCGCTTGTGCACCAAAGGGGACCCCCTGAGCATCGCGCCTCAGGGGCTCTTACCGGACCTTGGGCCGCTCACCTCCTAGCCTTGACCACGGCATCGCGACCTGGCATACCAGCGACGGTCGAAGCTTGCCTGGGGACTGGGTCCTGCCAGCATAGAGCACTAAGCTACCACGAGAATGAAAGGGGGAACCATGCCAAAGCGAGAGATGCAAACACGACACTGATAAAGAATGACAACATTAAAATGCGGGTGTCACCATTTTTTACACACCCCCACGGGGCCCCTCATGATTTTCGCGCAGGAATGAAGCAAAGGAGAAACACCTAAAGAACCACGGCCTCGGCAGCGTCGCCGACGATGTCGGGACGGCGCCCCTCCTCCCCCTAGGCCCGGGCGTGGCGACGCGGCGGCTCATAGCTGTCGTCGTCACTCGAGCTTGGTCCAGATGAGGCGCTGCTGCTGCCGGAGGAGTCACAGACAAGGCCAAGGGCAAGTTCATTCCCGGTGGCCTCGCCATTTCGCCAGCCCACTGGGGAGACGCTGCCTCAATTTCCTCCCCTGGGGCAACACTCCGCGCGTCGGCCGTCCTCTCCGAAGACCTTGAAGAGGAGCGTCGAAGCCCCGTCGTACTCAAAGTGGATGGCGTGACCTCCCTCCGAGCGGCAGGCACGGGCGATCGTGCCCCATCCCCGGGTCATGAAGACGTCGCCAGAGTCGATGACCTCGACTTCCGCTTCTGATGCTAGGCTACAGCAGCCGTCGTGTTGCAGCCACAGCTCGACGGGCCCCCGCGGCGGTATCTCCCTCGCCAGAGACCGCGGGAACCGGATCCATGTGTGCGACGACATCGTCGCCCACACCACGAACTCACGGGCCGTACCCTCGGTGTGGGTCCGTGGGCGGAGCGGCCGTACGGCCACCGCCTGTTCTCCTCCACGGCTTCTCTCCTCGTGGCGTCCGCAGCCGCTCTCATGGACGGGGCTCTGCGTGCGAGCATACGCGTGGACCGGGAAGCCCGGCAGAGCGCGTTCATGCCAAGGCCGCATTGTCGTGGGCACCGCGGCGACATCGCGAGAGCAATCATGCCTCTTCTTCGGCGGGAGCAGCTCGGGTTCCACCTGAGGGGGTTTTCCCTTCTCCGCGGCGGAAAACCTCCTCACTGGCGCCATGGACGCTATGGCAAGACGGCGGAACGAGGGAGAAGGAGGAGCAGGCGGCGAGAAGATGAAGATGGGCTAGGGGCTCCCCCCCCCCCGCTCCATTTATAGCCGGAGGAAGGCTAACCGCCGGCCAATCATGTCCCGAGCAATGATGGCTTTTCTGCATGCACTAGGGAGTTGTCAAGTCGGGCAGTTGCCGAGGTGTCGTGGGGAAGTGGAGATGCCCACGTCCCATCAAGCACCACGCGTCGGCTCGGTCCGCAGGCGGTTGGGGCCCGCAGCGCTTCGCCCTTGCCCTTTGGCTTCTCCTCGAAGCCAAGTCCGACCGCGCCTTGGGCCCAGGGGCTACTGTCGGCGTTCTGGGAACCAGGGTCCCCAGACTTGCCTACCTGCGGCCCACGGCGTGGCTCCATCGACGGCCTGGTATGGCCCATCTACAGCACCTTCAAGACAAGATAAAAACAAAATTTTTGATGTGGAATGCTGCCTAACATGTTCATCACATATTCTTTTCTTTGTAGCATGGACATTTGGACTTTTATATGATTCAAAGCAATAGTCTAGTTTTGACATGAAGATTTCAATACTCAAGCATATCAACAAGCAACTGATAAGCCACCGATACAACTCTACGCACGCTTAACGTTCGCTTTACCTAGAACAAGTATGAAACTAGAAGTACTTTGTAGGTGTGATTGGATAGGTTTGCAAGATAATAAAGAGCACGTAAATAAAAGCTAGGGGCTGTTTAGATAAAGAAACAAATAAGTTAATTTTAGTAGAGAGCTTTTTGTCGCAAGAAAGTTATTTGTCCCTAGGCAATCGATAACTAGACCGGTAATCATTATTGCAATTTTATATGAGTGAGTGGCATAAGCTAACATACTTTCTCTTCTTGGATCATATGCACTTATGATTGGAACTCTAGCAAACATATGTAACTACTAAAGATCATTAAGGTAAAACCAAACCAAACCATAGCATTAAAGTATCAAGTCCTCTTTATTCCCATACGCAAACAACCTACTTACTCGGGTCTGTGCTTCTGTCACTCACGCCACCCACCATAAGCAAATCATGAACATATTGCAAACCCTACAATGGGGATCCCTCACACTTGCGCGACACGGAGAGCACCATAGGACAACACCAATAATAAAACATGCAACTCAAACCAATCACGATCATCAATCAACCCATAGGACAAAACGGATCTACTCAAACATCATAGGATAGCCATACATCATTGGGAAATAATACATAGCGTTGAGCACCATGTTTAAGTAGAGATTATAGGGGGGAGAAGAAGTGTTACACCGCTGCATATAGGGGGATAGAGTTGGTGATGACGGCGGTGAAGTTGTTGGTGTAGATCGCCGTCACGATGATGGCCCTGGCGACGTTCCGGCGCCACCGGGAGAGAGGGGGAGAGAGCCCCCCTCCTTCTTCTTCTTCCTTGACCTTCCCCCTAGATGGGAGAAGGGTTTCCCCTCTGGTCCATGGCCTCCATGGTGGCGGAGGGGCGAGAGCCCCTCCAAGATTGGATCTCTCTCTATGTTTCCTTCTGTTTCTGCGCTCCCAGATTCTGGCCTTTCACCGTTTCTTAAATTCCCGGAGATTCGTAACTCCGATTGGGCTGAAATTTTAACACGATTTTTTTTCCAGATATTAGCTTTCTTGGGGCCTAAGAAGGGCACCAACCGCCTTACGGAGTGTCCACAAGGGCCCAGGGCGCGCCCTACCCCCTAGGGCGCGCCCCCTGCCTTGTGGACTCCTTCGGCATCATCTCGTGTTGATTTTTTTCCCAAAAATCACATATATTCCAAAAAAATGTCCGTAAGTTTTTATCTCGTTTGGACTTCGTTTTATATGGATTTTCTGTGAAACAAAAAAACATGCAACAAACAGGAACTGGCACTGGGCACTGGATCAATATGTTAGTCCCAAAAATAGTATAAAAAGTTGCCAAAAGTATATGAAAGTTGTATAATATTGGCATGGAACAATCAAAAATTATAGATACGACGGAGACGTATTAGCATCCCCAAGCTTAATTCCTGCTCATCCTCGAGTAGGTAAATGATAAAAAAGATAATTTTTGATGTGGAATGCTACCTAGCATAATCTTGATCATATAATCTAATCATGGCATGAATATTAAGACACGAGTGATTCAAAGCAATAGTCTATCATTTGACATTTAGAAAATAATACTTCAAGCATACTAATAAAGCAATCATGTCTTCTCAAAATAACATGGCCAAAGAAAGTAGTCTGGCTATGCTCCATCTTCACCACATAAAGTATTTCATCATGCTCAACCCCGATGACAAGCCAAGCAATTGTTTCATACTTTTAATGTTCTCAAGCCTTTTCAACTTTCACGCAATACATGAGCGTGAGCCATGGATATAGAACTATAGGTGGAATAGAATATGATGGTGGAGGTTGTGTGGAGAAGACAAAAAGGAAGAAAGTCTCACATCGACGCGGCTAATCAACGGGCTATGGAGATGCCCATCAATTGATGTCAATGCGAGGAGTAGGGATTGTCCAACTTGCTTGCTCATAAAGCCCTCGGGCATTTGAGGAAGCCCATCATCGGAATATACAAGCTAAGTTCTATAATGAAAAATTCCCACTAGTATATGAAATTGACAACATAGGAGACTCTCTATATGAAGAACATGGTGCTACTCTGAAGCACAAGTGTGGTAAAAGGATAGTAGCATTGCCCCTTCTCTGTTTTTCTCTCATTTTTTTTTCTCTTTTTTTTTGGGCTCTCTCTTTTTTTGGCCTTTTTTTTCGTTCGGAGTCTCATCCCGACTTGTGGGGGAATCATAGTCTCCATCATACTTTCCTCACTGGGACAATGCTCTAATAATGATGATCATCACACTTTTATTTACTTACAACTCAATATTACAACTCGATACTAGAACAAAGATATGACTCTATATGAATGCCTCCGGCGGTGTACCGGGATGTGCAATGACTCAAGAGTGACATGTATGAAAGAATTATGAAAGGTGGCTTTGCCACAAATACGATGTCAGCTACATGATCATGCAAAGCAATATGACAATGATGGAATGTGTAATAATAAAATGGAACGGTGGAAAGTTGCATGGCAATATATCTCGGAATGGCTATGGAAATGCCATGATAGGTAGGTATGGTGGCTGTTTTGAGGAAGATATAAGGAGGCTTATGTGTGACAGAGTGTATCATATCACGGGGTTCGGATGCACCGGCGAAGTTTGCACCGACTCTCGAGGTGAGAAAGGGCAATGCACGGTACCGAAGAGGCTAGCAATGATGGAAGGGTGAGAGTGCGTATAATCCATGGACTCAACATTAGTCATAAAGAACTCACATACTTATTGCAAAAATTTATTAGCTATCAAAACAAAGTACTACATGCATGCTCCTAGGGGGATAGATTGGTAGGAAAAGACCATCGCTCATCCCCGGCCGCCACTCATAAGGAAGACAATCAATAAATACCTCATGCTCCAACTTCGTTACATAACGGTTCACCATACGTGCATGCTATGGGAATCACAAACTTTAAAACAAGTATTCTTACCAATCCACAATTACTCACTAGCATGACTCTAATATCACCATCTTTATATCGCAAAACTATTGCAAGGAATCAAACATATCATATTCAGTGATCTACAAGTTTTATGTAGGATTTTATGACTAACCATGTGAATGACCAATTCCTGATGACTCTCTAAATAGATATAAGTGAAGCAAGAGAGTTCAGTTCTTTCTACAAAAGATATGCCCACGCTCTAACAAGTATAAGTGAAGCAAAAGAGCATTCTACAAATGGCGGTTTTCCAAGTGTAGAGAAACAGGCAATCCAAACTTCAAATGATATAAGTGAAGCACATGAAGCATTCTATAAAGCCATACTCAAAAGACATAAGTGAAGTGCATGAAGCATTCTATAAATCAACCAAGGACTATCTCATACCAGCATGGTGCATTACTAAAAGAAAAATAAAAAGCGCATGACGCTCCAAGATTTACGCATATCATGTGACGAATAAAAATATAGCTCCAAGTAAAATTACCGATGATCGTTAGAAGAAAGAGGGGATGCCTTCCGGGGCATCCCCAAGCTTAGTTGCTTGGGAGTCCTTGAATATTACCTTGGGGTGCCTCGGGCATCCCCAAGCTTAGGCTCTTGCCACTCCTTATTCCTTCATCCATCGTGATCTCACCCAAAACTTGAAAACTTCAATCACACAAAACTTAACAAAAACCCTCGTGAGATTCGTTAGTATAATAAAACAAATCACCACTTTAAATACTGTTGAAAACCCATTAATATTTTATTTTTGCATTTTAGCTACTATATTATAACTTTTCCATGGCTTATACCACCGATGCAATCGATAGTTTCATCAAAATGAGCAAAACAATGCATCAAAAACAGAATCTGTCAAAAACAGGACAGTCTGTAGCAATCTGAAAATATACCATACTTATGTAACTCCAAAAATACTGAAAAATTAGGAAAAAATAAAAAATTTGTGTATAAGTACTGTGAAAAAAGTTTCAGAAGCGTTTGACTTTTCAGTAAAAAAATGTAAAATCATGCACTACAGCCAAAGTTTCTGTTTTTGCACCGCACATACCAAACAAGCAATCTAATCATCCTAAAGGCAAATCTTGGCACATTATTTTTATAATACAATGGATTTATACAAGGGGATAATTATTTTTGTTGAAAAGTTTCTGTAGTTCAAGATTTGTAAAGTTTCCATGGGAATGAACAAAGTTCAAGGAGCTCCCCCACTTCAACGGTGCTCGTCTTTCTTACTTTCACTTTCCTTTTTGAAAACTTTTAGGTTCCCCTCTTTATTTTATTTTTTTAAAACTAAATAAAAGCACACAACAGAATAAAATGACTCTCTAAAACTTCCAGATTGTCTCCCTGGTAGCGCTTTCTTTAAAGCCATTAAGCTAGGCATATAGTGCTCAAGTAATGGATCCACCCGGATCCCAAGGTATATCAAAGCCAATTTTAATTAGCAATGATTTGTAATTTAGTAGTGAGCACAAAGTAACATATATCATGCAACAATGAAGTCTAACTTTCTTCCTATGCATCGGCATGTCATAAAAGAACAATTCATGCACATCAAGTAAAGGCCAATACATAGCATAAACAGTTTCTTGCAATTTTATTGCATTGGAAACATAGAGAGGTGGAGATGTAGTTCCTCTCTCATAATAATTGCAAGTAGGAGCAGCAAGCACATGCATATTACATCTATCAAAATCATCATGTGTAGTAGTAAAATGCAACCCATCAATATAGTCCTTAATAAGTGCAAACTTCTCCGATAAAGTGTAGTTGGGAGAATTCAAAAAGATAATAGGACTATCATGCGTGGGTGCGATAGCAACAATTTCATTCTTAACATAAGGAACTATAGCGAGTTCATCTCCATAAGCATAATTCATATTGGCATCATGGCCACAAGCATAGCAAGCATCAATTTCATCAAAAAGGGATATTTCAAATGAATCAAAAGGATCATAGCAATCATCATAGCATTCATCCTTAGGTAAGCACGAAGGGAAATTAAACAATGTATGAGTTGAAGAGTTACTCTCATTAGAAGGTGGGCACGGGTGATCAATCCGCTCTTCCTCCTTTTGTTCTTCGCTCTCCTCGTCATCTTTTTCATCTAATGAGCTCACAGTATCCTCAATTTCTTCTTCCATAGATTCCTGCAAAATATTAGTCTCTTCTTGGACAGCGGAGACTTTCTCAATAAACGCATCAATATCGGAATTATATTCATAATTCTCATAGCAATATTTAAGTATAGCAAAATTTTCAGGTCTATAAACATCATCATCAAAAGCTTCATATTTTTTAAACAAAGATTCAATTTCATAAGCACCCTTAAAAGCAACGAATTCTTCTATTCGTTCCACATCGTAGTAATCATATATACCATTAGCATAAGAAGCCAAGGTTTCATTATCATTAAATTTACATGAAAAGGGAAGGTGTCGAGCCTTCATCCTAGAGCAACAAGTATAATCATATCTCTGGCATAAATTCCAAGCATACCAATGCAACATATAAATTTGATCCCATAATTGTTTCCCTTTTTGAGTCAAGCGATAATCCCTAAAGTATTCACGTTGATCCAACGTGTCTCCCATTATATAATTGAATGGGGTTTTCTCAGGATTATTAAAGTAGTGCATAATATCTTTCACATAATGAGCATCGAGGGTTTTAGGAGGTTCCCCATCTCCATGAGTAGCAAGTACACCTTTTTTTTTGGTATTTCGTGTTCCATATCCATAACAAAAGATAGAGAACAACTTAGAATAGCAAATAAAATCTATTTAGTGATAAAGCAAACAAGCACACACGAGAATATTCACCCCACACTATTGCTCCCCGGCAACGGCGCCAGAAAAAGGTCTTGATAACCCACAAGTATAGGGGATCAGTTGTAGCCTCTTTCGATAAGATTTCAATACTCAAGCATATCAACAAGCAACTGATAAGCCACCGATACAACTCTACGCACGCTTAACGTTCGCTTTACCTAGAACAAGTATGAAACTAGAAGTACTTTGTAGGTGTGATAGGATAGGTTTGCAAGATAATAAAGAGCACGTAAATAAAAGCTAGGGGCTGTTTAGATAAAGAAACAACTAAGTTAATTTTAGTAGAGAGCTTTTTGTCGCAAGAAAGTTATTTGTCCCTAGGCAATCGATAACTAGACCGGTAATCATTATTGGAATTTTATATGAGGGAGAGGCATAAGCTAACATACTTTCTCTTCTTGGATCATATGCACTTATGATTGGAACTCTAGCAAACATCCGTATCTACTAAAGATCATTAAGGTAAAACCCAACCATAGCATTAAAGTATCAAGTCCTCTTTATTCCCATACGCAAACAACCTACTTACTCGGGTCTGTGCTTTTGTCACTCACGCCACCCACCATAAGCAAATCATGAACATATTGCAAACCCTATAGCGGGGATCCCTCATGCTTGCGCGACACGGAGAGCACCATAGGACAGCACCAATAATAAAACATGCAACTCAAACCAATCACGATCATCAATAAACCCATAGGACAAAACGGATCTACTCAAACATCATAGGATAGCCATACATCATTGGGAAATAATACATAGCGTTGAGAACCATGTTTAAGTAGAGATTATAGGGGGGATAAGAAGTGTTACACCAATGCATAGAGGGGGAGAGAGTTGGTGATGACGGCGGTGAAGTTGTTGGTGTAGATCGCCGTCACGATTATGGCCCTGGCGGTGTTCCGGCGCCACCGAGAGAGAGGGGGAGAGAGCCCCCCTCCTTCTTCTTCTTCCTTGACCTTCCCCCTAGATGGGAGAAGGGTTTCCCCTCTGGTCCATGGCCTCCATGGTGGCGGAGGGGCGAGAGCCCCTCCAAGATTGGATCTCTCTCTCTCTGTTTCCTTCTGTTTCTGCGCTCCCAGATTCTGGCCTTTCACCGTTTCTTAAATTCCCGGAGATCTATTACTCCGATTGGGCTGAAATTTTAACACGATTTTTATCTGGATATTAGCTTTCTTGTGGCCGAAGAAGGGCACCAACCGCCTTACGGAGTAGCCACAAGGGCCCAGGGCGCGCCCCCCTGCCTTGTGGACTCCTCGGGCATCGTCTCGCGTTGATTCTTTTTACCAAAAATCACATATATTCCAAAAAAAATGTCCGTAAGTTTTTATCGCGTTTGGACTTCGTTTTATATGGATTTTCTTAGAAACAAAAAAACATGCAACAAACAGGAACTGGCACTGGGCACTGGATCAATATATTAGTCCCCAAAATAGTATAAAAAGTTGCCAAAAGTATATGAAAGTTGTATAATATTGGCATGGAACAATCAAAACTTATAGATACGACGGAGACGTATCAGCAACCATGTCTTTCAAAATATCAATACTAAAGCAAGTTATCCCTAGCCCATCATGCTCAATCATTGATCCATTCATGAAACACACTCGCATATTAGCTACACTGTCGGGGCACGACACCTATGGGATCCCGAGAGATCCCTTTACGATTCGGCGGGGGGAGAGGTATACGCAAAGAGCAGAACCAATGATCGACGCGTGAGGTTTTTACCCAGGTTCGGGCCGCTAATCAGCGTAAAACCCTACTCCTGCTTTGTGTTCTTATTGATGTTCTTGAGCCCAGCCTTCAGGAGAGCTCGCAATGAACAGTATGTTCAAAGAGCAGCTACGCATGCAGAATGAGCCAGAAGTTCTCCTCCTCTGTAGCAGTTGCCTTGGGCCTCCTTTTATATGCTCAAAGGGGTCACCACAGTGGCAAAATGTACATACATTGAGGTGTAAAGTAGCTACAGGGTATCATACCTAACCCCTGACGGATTAGGACAAGCGCATTTAATGCACCGTGAGGTGTCCGTTTAGGTGTCCTCACTTTCTTGGGGATGGAAAAAGGGGCCATCCGATCAGCACCGCTTAAGCTCTCCTCCACTCGCGCGTCGCCACGCATCCAGAGAAGGACCCAGAATGTCAGACTTGTTACTGTGCCGAAGCGGTGGCACAGTGGCAGAATCTCGCCAGGCGCCGAATCTTGCCGGGCGCCAAGCCTTGCCGGGCGCCAAGCCTTGCCGGACGCCAAGGCTTGCCGGGCGCCAAGCCTTGCCGGGCTCCACAGGCCATCCCGGCAAGGATCTTGCCGGGGAAGCTGGCCTTCGGATTCCAGCTTTGCTTATCCGCTGATCCTCAGATCTCTGACTTGATGATTTCCTTGGTGGCTTGAATCGACCTCGGGCTGTTCCCGGCAAGCCTTGCCGCGAGGATGGCTACAACTGCTCGTGCACAAGTACGGGGTACTAGTGGCCCAATACTTAGTACACCGACATACACCCAATGCTCAAGTACGATCATAGTGCCCCTTAGTTGGTGCTTTATAAGAGAAGATGGAGACTCAAATAAAAATAAAAATTGCATAAAGAAAATAGAAAGGCCCTTCGCGGAGGGAAGTAGGGATTTGTAGAGGTGCCAGAGCACAAAGCGAAAAAGATAGAGATAAAAACATTTTGGGTGGCATGCCTTTCCTGTCAACGAAAACGGTCGAGTAGTTCCCAATACTTTCCATGCTAGATATATCATAGGCGGTTCCCAAACAGAAAATAAAGTTTATTCCTTTTTCAACCATACTTTCACTTTCCATGGCTAGTCGTATCCACGGGTGCCTTCCATACCAACACTTTCCAAGGAATTTATTATTTGACAACATAAAGTAAATTCATTTTTCATTTCAGGACTGGGCATCCCTAATACCTTTGCCGTACTCTCGTGCAATGACAAGTGAATAAACACTCATCTTGAGAATAACACATCTAGCATGGAAAAATATCAGCCATCCCCTACCATTTCATGAGCGGTACGAGCACACAAAAGAGAAATTTATTTTGAAAATTAGAGATGGCACATACAAATTTTCTTAGAATGGCAAAATAATACCGCATATAGGTTGGTATAGTGGACTCATATGGCAAAACTGGGTTTAAGGATTTTGGATGCACAAGTAGTAATCATACTTAGTGCAAATGAAGGCTAGCAAAAGATTGAGAAGCATCCAATCAAGAAACGAAAAATCTCATAAGCGAGCATTAAGCATAACTAACACCGAATAATGCACCATAAGTAGGATGTAATTTTATTGCATAACTATTGACTTTCGTGCTTGCATAGGGAATCACAAACCTTAACACCAATATTCTTACTAAAGCATAATTACTCATCAACATGACTCACATATTATATCATCATATCGCAAAACTATTACAAGGAATCAAGTTTATTTTGTCCAATGATCTTCATGAAAGTTTTTATTATACCCCTCTTGAATATCTATCACTTTGGGACTAGTTTCATATGTTGCTTTTGATAGCTCAAACAAATCTAAGTGAAGAACATGAGCATAAAAATTTCCTTCTCTCAAAATAATATAAGTGAAGCATGAGAGAATTTATTAAAAATTTACTATCTCTCAAATAAATCTAAGTGAAGCAAGAGAGCATTTATTCAAAAATACTAAATCACACCGTGCTCAAAAAGTTATAAGTGAAGCACTAGAGCAATTCCATAGCTCAAAAAGATTTAAGTGAAGCATAGAGAGCAATTCTAACAAGTCATACCATAATTTTGGCTCTCTCAAATAGGTGTGTCCAGAAAGGATACTTGACTAAAAATAAAAAGCAAAACAAGCAAAGACTCATATCATACAAGACGCTCCAAGCAAAACTCATGATATGTGACGAATAAAAATATAGCTCCAAGTAAAATACCGATGGTCGTTAGAAGAAAGAGGGGATGCCACTCGGGGTATCCCCAAGCTTAGTTGCTTGCTTCTCTTTGGATAATGGCTTGGGGTTCCATTGGCATCCCCAAGCTTAGGCTCTTCTTACTCCTTGTTCCTTCATCCATCGTAATCTCACCCAAAACTTGAAAACTTCAATCACACAAAACTCAACAAAACCTTCGTGAGATCCGTTAGTATAAGAAAACCAATATTTACTTTAAATACTATAGAAAACCCATTCAAATTTTGTTATTGCATTATATCTACTGTATTCTAACTTTACCATGGCTTATACCCTCCAATACAAACCATAGATTCATCAAAATAAGCACACAATGCAAAGAAAACAGAATTTGTCAAAAACAGAACAGTATGTAAAGATGCGAATTGTTCTCATAATTATGTAACTCCAAAAATTCTGAAACATTAGGACAACTTGGTAAATTTGTATATCAATGCTGTGTAAAAAATTCAGAATTTTTCGTCACTTATGTAATTCGAAACAATTTTTTTTCTTGACGCAAAAGTTTCTGTTTTCCAACAAGATCAAATCAACTATCACCAAAGCTATCCCAAAGGCTTTACTTGGCACTAAAACTAATTAAAACACAAAAAACACAATTATAACAGTAGTATAATTGTGTAAACACTCAAGAACAGAAAGAAAAAGACAAAAATAAATTTTATTCATTGGGTTGCCTCCGAACAAGCGCTATCGTTTTATGCCCCTAGCTAGACATAATGCAGAGATCTAAGTATTGTCATCTTTATTCCTAGATCCATAAGATACCCTCATGATTGATTCATATGGTGGCCTAATTATTGTTCTAGGGAAGTGTTCCATACCCTTCCTTAGTGGAAATTGAAATTTAATATTGCCTTCTTTCATGTCAATCACGGCACCAATAGTACGTAAAAACGGTCTACCAAGAATAATTGGACAAGACGGATCGCAATCAATATCAAGAAAAATAAAATCTATGGGCACATAATTCCTATTTGCAAGAATAAGAACATCATTAATTCTTCCCATAGGCTTTTTAATAGTAGAATCCGCCAAGTGCAAATTTAAAGAAGATTCTTCAATATCGGTAAGACCAAGCATATCACATAAAGATTTCGAAATTGTAGAAACACTAGCACCCAAGTCACATAAAGCAAAACACTCATAATTTTTAATCTTGACTTTGATAGTAGGTTCCCATTCATCATGCAATTTTCTAGGAATTGAAATCCCTAATTCCAACTTTTCTTCCAAAGCTTTCATCATAGCATCAACAATATGTTTAGTAAAAGCTTTATTTTGTTCATAAGCATGGGGTGAATTTATCATGGATTGCAACAAAGAAATACAATCAATCAAAGAGCAATTATCATAATTAAAGTCTTTGTAATCCAAAAGAGCGGGCACATCACTAGTTAAAGTTTTGACCTCTCCAAACCCACTTTTATCAATTTTTTCAACAAGATTTTCACCCTTCAAATTATCGGGATGCCTTCTAGCTAAAGTTGACTCTTCTTCAGTCCTTTTTTCATCAATCTTAATTTTACTAAAAAAAAGAATCTATAGAAGAAACACCAATCATTTTAAGATCTTCATCATTTTTATGAAAGCAATCACTAGAAAACACCTTTTCTAAAAATTCTCTTCTAGCTCTAAGCATAGCGGTTCTTTTCTTACTTTCATCCATAGAAACATATAAAGCTTTAATTGATTCTTCAACCTTAGGCACAAAAATTTTCATCTTGAGATTTTCCACATCATGAAAAATTCTATCAATGCTTCTATACATATCATCAATCTTACTCAACTTTTCTTCCATCGTAGTATTAAAATTCTTTTGAGCATTGATAAATTCTTTAATATTATTCTCAAGATCAGAGGTGTTCCTATTATTATTATAAGAAGGATTACCATAGGAATTGCCATAATTATTAGAGGAATTTCCCGAAAAAGGTCGAGGATTAAAATTACCTCTATAAGCGTTGTTATTAAAATTGTTTCGCGAAACAAAATTTACGTCTACGGCATCACTATTTTACTCAATCAAAGTAGAAAAAGGTACATCATTAAGATCAATAGGAGCACTTTTATTAGCAACCAACTTCATAAGAGCATCAACTTTTTCACTCAAAGTAGAAATTTCTTCAACCGAATTAACCTTTTTACTAGTAGGAGCCTTTTCGGTATGCCATTGTGAATAATTTGCCATAATATTATCAAGCAATTTAGTAGCTTAACCCAAAGTAATTTCCATAAAAGTACCACCCACGGCGGAATCTAAATGATTTCTAGAAACAAAATTAATTCCCGCATAAAAATTTGTATGATCATCCAAAGATTTAAACCATGAGTAGGACAATTTCTTAGCGTCAATTTCATTCTTTCCCAGGATTGCGTAACATGTTCATGCTCAAGTTGCTTAAAATTCATGATTTGCGTCCTAAGGGAAATAATTTTCGCGGGCGGAAAATACTTAGTAATAAAACCATCTTTGC
Organism: Thinopyrum elongatum; assembly: GCA_011799875.1. Taxonomy (NCBI): domain Eukaryota; kingdom Viridiplantae; phylum Streptophyta; class Magnoliopsida; order Poales; family Poaceae; genus Thinopyrum; species Thinopyrum elongatum. The sequence continues at coordinate 414,587,592 of CM022300.1, forward strand.
ACTTATCCCAAGAATCGATACTATTGTGAGGTAAAGAAGAAAACCAAATTTTTGCACGATCTCGCAAAGAAAACGGGAATAATTTTAACTTCACAATATCATTGTCCACATCTTTTTTCTTTTGCATATCGCATAATTCCACGAATGTGTTAAGATGGGACGCGGCATCCTTTTTAGGAGTACCGGAAAATTGATCTTTCATAACAAGATTCAACAAAGCGGCATTAATATCACAAGACTCCGCACTAGTGGCGGGAGGAGCAATCGGAGTGCTAATAAAATCATTGTTATTGGTATTGGAAAAATCACACAACTTGGTGTTCTCTTGAGTCATCGTGACTACGCAACAAGATTGCACTAAAAAACAGATCTGGCGAGGAAACGGCGAACGAAAAAGAGAGCAAATAAAACAGCAAATTTTTGTGAAGTGGGGGAGATAAAAACGAGAGGCAAATGGCAAATAATGTAAATTGCAAGGAGATGAGATTTGTGATTAGGAACCTGGTAGATGTTGATGATGTCTCCCCGGCAACGGCGCCAGAAATTCCTTTTGATGTGGCTTGAACTATGTCGGTATTTCCCCAAAGAGGAAGGGATGATGCAGCACAACTACGGTAGGTATTTCCCTCAGTGATGAGACCAAGGTTATCGAACCAGTAGGAGAACCACGCAACACCACGTAAACGGCTCCTGCACACAAAGAACAAATACTTGCAACCCGACGTAAGAGAGGGGTTGTCAATCCCTCACGGGTAAAAAGATAGGTAAAATTGTAGTAGATTGGATAAATAGATCTCGCGGGAACGCGAGATAAAATAAATAATAATAAATTACAGCAAGGTATTTTTGTGTTTTTGGATTAATAGATCTAAAAATAAAAGCAAATAAAAATAGATCTCGAAGGCAAATATAATAATGAAGAGACCCAGGGGCCGTAGATTTCACTAGTGGCTTCTCTCGAGAAAAAATAGCATACGGCGGGTAAACAAATTACTGTTGGGCAATTGACAGAATTTCAAATAATCATGGCGATATCCAGGCAATGATCATTATATAGGCATCACGTCCAAGATTAGTAGACCGACTCCTGCCTGCATCTACTACTATTACTCCACACATCGACCGCTATCCAGCATGCATCTAGTGTATTAAGTTCATGGAGAAACGGAGTAATGCAATAAGAACGATGACATGATGTAGATAAGATCTATTTATGTAGAAATAGACCCCATCTTGTTATCCTTAATAGCAACGATACATACGTGTCGGTTCCCCTTCTGTCACTGGGATCAAGCACCGTAAGATCGAACCCATCACAAAGCACCTCTTCCCATGGCAAGAAAAATCGATCTAGTTGGCCTAACTAAACCAAAGATTCGAAGAAGAAATACGAGACTCTAAGTAATCATGCATATAAGAGATCAAAAGACTCAAATAACTTTCATGGATAAAAAAATAGATCTGATTATAAACTCAAAGTTCATCGGATCCCAACAAACACACCGCAAAAAAGAGTTACATCAAATAGATCTCCAAGAGACCATTGTATTGAGAATCAAAAGAGAGAGAGGAAGCCATCTAGCTACTAACTACGGACCTGTAGGTCTACAATGAACTACTCACGCATCATCGAAGAGGCACCAATAAGGATGATGAACCCCTCCGTGATGGTGTCTAGATTGGATCTGGTGGTTCTGGAACTTGCGGCGGCTGGAATTGATTTTCGTCGACTCCCCTAGGGTTTCTGAAATATTGGGGTATTTATAGAGCAAATAGGCGGTGCGGGAGGCCACCGAGGTGGGCACAACCCACCAGGGCGCGCCTGGGGGCAAAGAGGCGGTGCGGGAGGCCACCGAGGTGGGCACAACCCACCAGGGCGCGCCTGGGCCCCCAGGCGCCCAGGTGGGTTGTGCCCCCCTCAGGGCACCCCTCTGGTAATTCTTCGGCCCATCTTGTGTCTTCTGGTCCAGAAAAATTCTCCAAAAAGTTTCGCTGCGTTTGGTATTGATTTTCTGCGAAGTAAAAAACAAGCAAAAAACAGCAACTGGCACTGGGCACTATGTCAATAGGTTAGTCCCAAAAAATGATATAAAGTTGCTATAAAATGATTGTAAAGCATCCAAGAATGATAATATAACAGCATGAAACAATAAAAAATTATAGAGACGTTGGAGACGTATTAGTGCCCGAGGGGCCCACAAGCTCGGGGGGCATGCCCTAGGGGAGTGAGCGTGCCCCCCAGGCTTGTGGCTTCCTCGGCCACTTCCTGGCCTAGTTCCGGTGCTTCGAGGGTCTCTTTTGGTCCATAAAAAATCACTGTAAATTTTCGTCCCATTCCGAGAACTTTTATTTCTGCACAAAAAATGACACAATGGTAATTCTGCTAAAAACAGCGTCAGTCCGGGTTAGTTCTAATCAAATCATGCCAAAACCATATAAAATTGTTGTAAACATGGCATAAATACTTTATAAATTATAAATATGTTGGAGATGTATCAGGCGTACCTCCGGGGCACAACACGCAAAAACTTGCGTACCACACGGTCATCAGCGACCGGATTGCCGTGGATGGAGAGGTTATTGCCTACTAAGATGCATCAAAATCGTTGACGTTCTCACCGGGCTTGAAGCGGGTGTCCCCAAAGTCCCGACGGTGACCCTGGGTCTTGGCCTTACGCACAGCGGCCGAGCCCATGTGCATCATCTTTACCGCGTCCTAGGCCTCCTTAGCCATCTGCTTGGTGAAGAGGACGACGAGCATCTCCAGGGGCACCACCCGGAGCACGGCCTCGAGTGCAACTCGATCATAATGGTAGTCAGCGACGCCGGTGTCCACGCGTCCCACAGACCGTGCGTCTGTAGGGATGGCTCTCATCAGAAGCGACCATTTGCCACAGTTGCTCTGCGTCAGCATCGGGAATGTGGTGGGCAGCGACACCTCGCGCTTCTGCACCACTGGCATGGCGAACTCGCACCCGCGGATGGTGCGGCTCCGCCCCCGCCTCGTGGGCGAGCGTCAGAGCAAGTGCTTCCACCGTGGCGATGGTGTCCTTTAAGTCGGAGCCACCTTCATTCCCAGACGCCGCCTTGGTCCCTGCCATGTCCGTCGGACTGAAAACTCACCCTGATGCCACTTGTCAGCACAATTCACACGCACACTCACGTTGAACACAAAGACTCGATTGGTTTTGCGTTGCGTGCTAACGTTGCAGCTTTTTTTGTTTTTCTTTCCTTCCTTCTAACTCTGTTACAAAGTGGAAAGAGCCACCAACGCCTCGAGAAAACTGCTCGCCGCGAACCTTGGCGATCGTGCCATCCCCTGATCATGCGGGCGTGGACTAAATCTCCTGCTTAAAATTAGCCAACCAAACTAGCTACTTAGCTGAAAACCAGCCGTTATTGTGCTAAGAGCGTCTCCAACAGGCGCACGATTTTAGCGTCGCGCTGTAAAAATCACCTTTTTTACGCGCGCATAGCTGTTCCGGGCGCTCGAGCGGTCGCGCAAAAAACGCGCACACGCTATAGCTGGTTCAACGCACGGAGCAAAACGGCATCGCGCGCCGCTTATTTCGTGCGCCCGCTCCCGCGCGCTGCGCGCTCAAGCGCCCGCGACCCACTGCTGCCACCCTCTCCGGCCGCCCCGCCTTGCCCCGCCCCGCGTCGGCTGCGGAGAAATTCGACCGTTGGAAGGCCACGCCGACATCCCCCCAAACCCTCCCTACACCCACGACCCCTCCGCCGCCGCCGCAAACCCTAGCTTGGGGTTGAGCTTCGGCTTCGCCGCCGCCGGCCCTCCTCCTAGCACCGTTCTTGCACGCAGCCTTTTCATGGCGCCACGGACGACCTCGGCTGGTGGCGTTGCGCCGGCGCCCACCGTGAAGCCACGGGGCCCCCTCTCCAAGCGACCAAATGCGGCGGCGGCGAAGGTGGGCAAGGTGTCCGGGAAGAAGAACAAAGCGGCGGACGGCTCTTCTAGGTGGCCAAAGAAGAAGCTTGCGGGACGTGTGGCGGATGCGGCGCCGACCAAAGCGCCGGCGAGCTCGCTTGTTGCGCTGGCGGCCGATGCGCACAAGGTGTTTGATGAAATGCCCACAAGGTATGGTTTTGCCCCCTTTTTTCGGTTGTTGTCTTTTACATGAATGGACACATATGGATAGCTTAGTTTTCTAGTACATACTTTGTAGTTTCAATGATGAGACATATATGTCAACTGTGGGTGTTGGCTCCAACAATTCTCATTGGTCTCAAACCAATGAAGTGCATTTAGATGATCATGAGTTTGAAGTGGATGAGGATGGTGAGGCTATCGTCGATGCACCGAAAGGTAGAGCGGGCAACTACACCATGGAGGAGGACATCTTGCTATGCAATACATGGTTGCAAGTGTCTATGGATGCCAACGTTGGAGGGGACCAAAGTAGAGATGCATATTGGATCCGGATGAAGGAGCACTTTTATGTACACAACACGAGTGGAATTGACCGCACGAAGAGATCTCTTCGCTACCGGTGGTCGACGAACAACAAAGATTGTCAAAGGTGGGCGGCGGCACTTAAGGCGGTTGACACGATCAACCAAAGTGGCACTAATGATAGAGATAGGGTAAGCCCTTTCTTTCATGCTAACTTGTTCCTTCCATGTCCATGCTTTTTTTTGTTGTTTGAAATGCTAACTTGTTTTTTTTTGTTTGTAGCTCACTATTGCACAAAACTTATTTCAAGGAGAAGAGAAGAAGACCAAGAAATGTGTCGGAGTAAATGACCACGGGTAGCCTCATCAGCTCCCCTTGGTATTTCAAGACATCGGGGCAGGCTGCGCCCCTCAAACATCAAAGACAAAGGACCGCCTTCTTGGGGCCGACTGGTCCAAGCGGCCGGTTGCCAGGAGGCGGCGGAATCCAGAAGACGGCCATGAAGTGGGCCGACTCCTAGCAGGCGGCTTCCTGGGAAGCCGGGTCCTAGCAGGCGGCCCCTGGCGCCCTCGAAGTTAGCACCCACATAAACACGACGAGACGGGGCGTGGCTACAGTACAAGCCTGGCACCCCCGAATCCAGGGCAGAGCGTGGCCACAGTGCAGCGTACCAAGCGGACATCTCACGCCCGATGCGGCACTGTTGCCATGCTGCTCATGACATCACCCATGGCAGAGGAAGCCATGCTCCCACGATGGGCTGTCGGTACGGCCCGCAGGCAGCGGGCCCTACCGGTCCATGAGAGGCCAGAAGGCGGCAAGCCCTGACCAGTCGGCTCAGGGGGAGGCTGGCTCCTAGCAGGCGGCCCTCCCCTTTCCTTGAAGTTTGTGCGCCATTAACCAGAAGAGACGGGGAGTGGCTACAGTGAAACGCCCGCCAGGCAGCGGGACTGTAGCCACGCTCTCCCCGACCAAGCAAGCATCATCAGTGGTACGACTACAGTGCTACGCAGCCGACAGGACCCGCAAGCGGCGGGCCCGGCTTGTCGGCCGAGTATGAGACAGCCGGGGGGACCCACCAGGCGGCGGGCCCCTGCAGTCGGCGGAGAAGCCGGCGATCGGAGACACTGACGGCCGGGTCCTACGCCCGGCCGGATTACCATTGTATCCCTGGGGGGTAGGCCTATATAAACCCCCCAGGTCACCCCATGCAAGGGGTTGGGACCTTGGTGGAGAGGAGAAAGCCTTCTGAGTTCAGCACTCACACACATACATAGGGAGAGGAGTAGAGCTAGCCTTGCCCTCCTTCCTCCTCTAGCAAAACAGCTCAAGGAGCAAGTTTGTAGCTACTTGTTGAGGTAGTGATCATGCGGAGACCCCGCAGAGCAGGACTAGGGGTGTTATCTCCTAGGAGAGCCCCGAACCTGGGTAAGATTCGCAGGCATATGCGGTCTCACTCATTCCCGCTTCCAAAGCCCGGCGACATACTTTTGTCCCCATCCATGATAAGCCATCCTTTGGCATATGTCGCACGATACCCCCGACATTTTGCGCCCACCGTGGGGCTAGGTGCACCGTCGTCCGGAAACACGTTCTGGACGGGATCCCTCTTCCTTCCTCGCGAGCGCAGCCAGCCCGGCACGCCTGACGATGTTTGTGCTGACACGCTGCGCGGCACGGAAGTTGCTTGCGCCGCAATCAGCTTCACTGACCTCATCGGCGGGATCCGCCTCTCCGACGAGCCCGCACTCATCGCGGGCGCGGCCGGCCCCGAAAGCTGCCTCATCGACTCCCTCGACAAGCTTCACATCGCCAACGAGCCGGTCTCCGACCTGGAGTCCGTTGGCTCCATCGACCCGTCCGACGACATGGTCATCGACGCAGACGTCGCGCTTTCTGATGCCTTCCCCGATGACGTGGTGATCTTCAATGACCCGCTCCCTGCTGCAGACAGCAGCGCCAGCACCAGTGTAACACCCCCAGTGGTTAGCCACAGTAATTCCATTTTGATAATGCCAAGTCAGCATGATTAACAGTGCATAATCATCATTTGCATCATAATGCATTTCAACTCCTAACTCAAAATTCAAATTTAAATGAAAGTGAAATATAAAAGTTGTCCAACATAGAAACTAAATTGTTCATTAAATAGTAGATAAATCAGAGGCTATGTTAAAATTGTAAACAACATTATTAAAATTGGATAAGTGACTCAAACAACTTAAAACAGTGGCTGAAAATAACATTTAGTAACCTTTTAATTTATTTAAAACAAATATGAAATGATGTTTTGCCCAAACTAGTTTTTGGTGTTAGGGTATAAGGCACTGGTATTTATGGACTAGGTCTCCCTTTTTACAAAAACCATTTGGGGCCTAAACAATTAACAGAATAGAAAAGAAAAGAAAAGAAAAAAAAAGAAATGGAAAAATGCCCCTGTGCACTTAAGCCCACAGCCGCACAGGAGCTGGCCCAGCCCAACTAGCCCCCTCCCCCTACCCCTGACGCCGCGGGCGCGCTGTCGAGCACCCTGCGTGCGCGCGCGCCCCCGAGCCCGGCCCCCCTCCCTCGGCACTCGACAGCGCGTCGCGCGCTCGCCGTGGATAAAGAGCACCCCGCGGACACCTCCGAGCCCTCCCTCGCTCACTTTCCCCCCTCTCCTTCCTCCCTGCCTCCTCCCTCCGAGCGCCGCAATGGCCTCGGCCGTCTGATACGCGCGGCCACCGTCGCCCCTACACCTCGCGGCAGTGCCAGATCGGCCCGCCGTCCCCTGCTGCTTCGCCTGCTGCATCGAACCGGAGCGGAAATCACCTGCCTCGTCGCGCACGAGCTCGTCTTCAAGCTTCGGGCGTCGGTGATCGCCGTCACGATTCGCCGTCGTTGCGCTACCCCGAGCCCACCCTTGCACACCTGCAGGAGCGCTGTAAGCTGCCGCTCCTTCTCCCTCTCCTCCCGCCGTCGTTTGGGCCCCTAGCGAGCTCCTCCACCGTAGCCGAACGCGCCGCCGCCCACCTCGTCGCCGGCTTGGCTCCGACGACCAAATGGTCTCGGGCTCGTGCCCGTTAGCATCGCCGCGTCGCGTAGGCCACCCCTAGTTGTTTTGTTCGCTCGCTAGCACACCGCAACGACGAACCCGTCGCATGTCCGAAACGGCCGCCGACACGCTCGCCGCCGTCGCTCCGGTGCATCTCCGGCGACGCCACCGCCCCCACTAGATGCGGCCCATTGCCCGCTTTCGAACGTGACCGGCCGCGCTCAAAACCGAGCACCACAGGAGAATCCCGAGCTCGCCGGAGCTCGGCGCCGCGCTCGGGCTCGCCGGAGCGCTCTCCGGCGGCTGGTCCGACGTGGCACCGGTGGGTCCCACCCCCAGTGCCACTGCCAGTGGGCCAGGCCGGCCCCAGTTGACCAGTTGACTTGGTCAACTGGCTGACTGGGCGCTGCCCAGTCACTGACTGGTGGGGCCACTCTCCCTGTGTCTATGACATATGGGTCCCCCTGTCAGGTGCCTAATTAACTAATTAGGTTAATAAAAATAATTAAAACACTAATCAGTCACTGACATGTGGGCCCAGTAGCCTAATTAGTTGATTAGTTAAAAATAAACTCTGTTTAGACTAATCAGAGGCTGACATGTGGGCCCCACTGGTCAGGTTTGACCCTGGTCAGCCGACCGTTGACTGCTGACGTCAGCATTGCGTCACGATGATGTCACCCTCGTACTGTTTCGGATAATGTTGATTTAATAAATAATTAAATTCCAGAAATTAATAAAAACTTTAGAAAATCATATCTTTTAATCCGTAACTCCGATGGAAAAACTTTGTACATGAAAGTTGCTCAGAACGACGAGACGAAGTCGGATACGCAGTCCGTTCGTCCGCCACACGTACCTAACTATCCGAACATGCAACCGTTCCCCTCCGGTCATCTGTCTGACAAATGTCCGGAACCGGGAAAACATTCCCGGATGAATCCCACCTTCGCCAATATCACCCGGCACTGCGTTAGGTCACCTCCGTCACCACGTATTGCCATGTTATGCTTTGTGCTACACTTGTTCGCTGAGTATTTATACTGTTTCCTCCCCCTCTTCTCTCTCGGTACTCCCCCCCCCCCCGCCACGACGGTCGTCCCCGAGGCCGACGCAGCTCCGGAGCTCGAAGACAACATTGACAACCTTGCCCTTGCCGCCGAGCAACCAGGCAAGCCCCCCCTTTTGATCATCCCGATATCACCCATTCTATTTCTCATGCTTGCATTAGAATTGCTGCTGCTGCTGCTTTACCTATTCTGATGCATAGCCTGTTTATTGTAACCTGCTATTGATAATTACCTGCATACCCTAAACTGTTTAGTATAGGCTGGGTAGAGAACTATCAGTGACCCCACTTATCCCGACTGCCGCGCTGGATCGTCAGAAGACCCGATCAACAGAATTGAAGACCAGGCCCCGACACCGCACATCACCCCCCCTTAGTTGTAACGACACTTCAGCGTTACTATCGAGTGCCGAGGGTGAAACCTCTTGTGGCACTTCTGATGTTAACTCTGTAGAGTAGCTATTCGGTCGTGGTCATCGAGGGTGATTCCTCCTTCACCACTTCCGGTAACGACGCTATCGTGCAACACATCAAGTGTGAACCCATCGAGGGTGAATCCTCCGAGTTCACCTTGACCGACACATCGAGTAGGAATTCCAACGAGGGTGATACCTCGGATTCCCCTGATGTTATGGACACATGGATACTTGGACTTTACACTGTTACTTGGATAGGCGGGTCGACCCTAAGGGGTACCCGCGTGCGCCTGAGAGGCGAGTGTTGTGAAGACGGGTGCCAGTGTGGTGCCCGAGTGGTGAATACGAGGCGCGGCCAGGCATTCTTAACCCTTGCAGCAAGTCCTCGAGACGGGGCGACGGGGTCACATCTTTCGTGAGTCTCTGCTCGTTACCGCAAGCCCTAGTCCATTAACGATTTGCATATTTGATCCGAGCAGGCCTCTAGTCTGATAGCACTAACCATCACGTGGGCATAGTATGGGCGTTCTGCATCGTAGCATCAGCCGAAAGCTCTGTCAGACGTCTAGTTCAGCCTTGCGGCCGGGACGGACCGGCGCCCCCCTGGTGCCTGGCTTCCCCCTGCACGCAACGACTCGGAGTGCACAGGGCGATGGCCCAAGACCTCTGAGCGCTTAGGATGTAGACCGATGGGGACCTCTCTGCTGAGCTCTAGGTAGGGTTGCGATGTGTCGTTTGACCGAGGCCGGGCATGACCCAGGAAAGTGTGTCCGGCCGGAGTTAATCGAGCGTGTTGGGTAAGTTGGTGCACCCCTGCAGGGAAGAACACTTCTATCGATAGCCGGTCCTACGGTAAAGGACACTCGGAGTTGTATCCTGATTGATACAATTAGAACTGGATACTTGGATACTATGGCTCTGGGATTGCTTCTCGCAGGGAGTCGAGAAGGGATCTCAGGACGAGGTTGATGACTGTATGGCTCTGGGATTGCTTTCTCGCAGGGAGTCGAGAAAGGATCTCTGGGTGAGGATGAGACTTAATGATATTACTACATTATATTGAACTATTCTACTCTCTTCTACTGCTGCAAGACCTCTGAAGATGCTAGTCTTCGATAGGACTAGGCCTTCTCTCTATTCTGGCATTTCTGCAGCCCAGTCCACATATACAGCCTCCCTTTGAAAATGTTGCATATGTAGTGTAGATCCTTGCTTGCTGAGTACTTCTGAGTACTCACGGTTGCTTTGTTTTCCTTTTCTCCCCATATCAGTTTGACGTGACCAAGATGACGGAGCCCCTGAGGTAGATGCCCCGTCGATCGACTACTACTACCCAGAGGATGGATTCTACTACGAGTTGACTGAAGACCAGGAGTAGGATCGGAGGGTCCCAGGCAGGAGGCCTACGCCTTTCGATCATAGTGTTTTATTTTGCCCCGCCTTTCTAAAGGCCTTTCTGTTTCTGTTTCATATCTGTACTCAGATATCTGATGCTTCCGCTGACGCTTGTTCGCAAGCTTATGTATTCGAGCCCTCGAGGCCCCTGGCTTGTAATATAAAGCTTGTATGACTTTATTTATGTTTTAGAGTTGTGTTGTGATATCTTCCCGTGAGTCCTTAGGCTTGATCGTGTGCATTTGCGTGTATGATTAGTGCACGATTAAGCCGGGGGCGTCACAAGTTGGTATCAGAGCCGACTGCCTCTAGGAATCCCCCTTCCTAACTCCTTGGCCGAAGTTGAGTCTAGTAATCGAAAATTGTTTTACTAACTTGGCTGTGTGGCTTACGGGCCCACGTCGCCAATTGGGTGGTATTAGAATCTTTTACTTCTCGACCTTTACTCTGGGACTCTGATCTCTCTTCTATTCGGGTTATAATTTTACTAACTCCAACATCAGGTTCTCGTGATCACATCCACCCGGTGTTCTGAAATATTCCCCCCTTGCTCCAAGATTGTGGACCAGGTTCTGCTTGCAGGATCCTCTTATTGAGGGCACCCTGTGTTTCACTTGCAGATTCCTCGCTCCAATAGTTTTCTCCGACGTTGATGTAGCCTTTGCTATGTCTCGTTGTGTACTTCCCTACCGCGTGCCTGCGCGCCGCCTAGATGTCTAGCCCTCCCTTTTCAACTGTCGTAATGCCGGATACTAACCGAGGCTATGAGTGGATTCGAATGTCTGGAGCAAATATGATGAAGTATCTATTGCGCTTCCTGCTGTTGTGCGTGATACTTCATGAATCATTCCATACACATGCAGTTTTTCTTACTAAACTGCCCCTGTTGATTTGGCAGGATGGCTGACGATCCTCCACCTCCACCCTATATTGCCGCCATGATGCAGCAGTTCGAACTCAACCGTCAGCAGTTTGAGCTCAACCGTCAGTTTATGACCGGAGTATTGGCTCAATTCCCAACTCAGAATGCTCAGCAACAGAATGCTCCAATAACTCTGCCAGAATTTGTGCGCCTCAATCCATCCATTTTCCGCAACTCCACCAATCCTATGGATGCTGATGATTGGCTTCGTGACATCCTGTTTGAGATGGAGTCAGCTAATGTTGCCCCTGACAGTTACATCACCTTTGCGACATTCCACTTGAAGGGTCCAGCTGCCAATGGTGGGAAAGCCACAAGGCTATGTTGCCTGCAGAGACTGTAACCACTTGGCAGGAATTTCAGTCAGCTTTTCATGCACGTTACATTCCTCAAGGTCTGATGGACCAGAAGAAGCAGGAGTTCCGTAAACTCTCACAGGGCACCATGACTGTGGATGAATATCATAGGAAATTCCTTGAATTATCCCGCTATGCTGCGGATGACGTCGACACTGACACTCGCAAGCAGGAGAAATTCCGTGAAGGACTACGTACTGATATAAAACTTGCACTTGCTGTCCATGATTTCACAGACTACGCAACGCTTGTCAGCAAATCTTTCCAAGTTGAAACAGCTCTGATTGAGTACCAGGAGTCGCTCAAGCGCACTCGTGATGTTGGTTCATCTTTGGGTCGACCTGTTCAGAAGCGTCGAGTGTGGATCCCTCACAATGTTCATCACCGACCTGCTCCAACACCAAGACCGTCTTATGTTGCACCTCGTCTGCCTTCGCCGCCGAGACAGCTAACGATTCAGGGTGGACAGTCCAATGCCATGGCTACACCTCAGGCTGCACCACGTCCTCCTGATGGTCGTCCGAAGGGCCATCGAACCCATTGTTGCAGAAATCGTAAGGCCAGGATGTCTGCTATGGACCGAGGCCAGGTTACTCACGTCAAAATGGGAGAAGCTCGTGAGTCTCCAAAAATCGTGATGGGAACTCTGTCAGTTAATTCAGTTGCAGCTTCTGTTCTCTTTGATTCCGGGGCATCACATTCCTTTGTGTCTCAACAATTTGCTCAGCGACATGAGCTACCTCTAGAGTTATTGCCTACACCATTAGAGATTATCACTCCCCGTTCTAGGTGGCAAACCAAGATGGTAAGTCACAACAATCAGATCAAAATTGAAGGGTTGATGTTCTCTGCTTCCCTTATTGCTCTTGGACCTTCCGACATAGACATCATTCTCGGTATGGACTGGTTGACAGCCCATAATGCTTTGATTGACTGTGCTACTAAGACAGTCCAGCTCACACACCCTTCTGGTCAGGTGATCAATTACTCAGCCCGAATAGCTCAAGATGCTGAAAGCCAGATATATGTTCTGAATGCATTGAACGCTTCACCTCTTGAAGGCATCGAGAACGTTCCAGTTGTTCGTGATTTTCAAGATGTATTTCCAGAAGAACTTCCAGGAATACCCCCTGCTAGAGCTGTTGAGTTTGTCATCGAATTGAAGCCTGGCACTACCCCTATTGTGAAGCGTCCTTATAAGATGCCTCCGCATCATCTTCTTGAACTTAAGGAGGAAATTGACACGTCACTTAAGAAGGGCTTCATCCGCCCCAGTTCCTCCGCTTGGGGAGCACCTTCACTCTTCGTTAAGAAGAAGGATGGAACTAACCGATTGGTTCAGGATTATCGACCCATTAACCAAGCCACCATCCAGAACAAATATCCGCTTCCTCGGATCAATGATTTGTATGATCAACTTGCCGGTTCCTCAGTATTCTCTAAGCTTGATTTGAGATTGGGATACCATCAGATCCGTGTTCGCGAAGAGGATATTTCGAAGACTGCATTTGTTACTCGTTATGGCTCCTATGAGTACACTGTCATGTCATTTGGCTTAACAAATGCTCCAGCCACATTCTCCCGTCTGATGAATTATATCTTCATGGATTACCTCGATAAGTTCGTCGTGGTTTATCTAGATGATATTCTGGTCTATTCAAAGAATAAGGAAGAACATGCCGAACACCTCCGTCTTGTACTGGAAAGGCTCCGAGAACACCAGTTGTATGCCAAATACTCCAAATGCGAGTTCTGGTTATCTGAAGTGACATATCTTGGTCATGTGATTTCAAAAGATGGAATTGCCGTTAACCCAGAACGAGTTCAGGCTATTCTGGACTGGACTCCTCCGAAGAACGTCAAGCAAGTGAGAAGTTTTCTCGGCCTTGCAAGTTATTGCCGTCGATTTGTCGAGAACTTTTCTAAGATTGCTAAGCCTTTGACTGATCTGCTTCACAAGGGCGTTAAGTTCGAATGGACAGAAAAATGTCAGGAAAGTTTTCAAGCACTCAAAGACAAGCTGACATCTGCCCCAGTACTATCTCCTCCAGATACCCGCAAAGACTTTGTGATCTATTGTGATGCATCCCGTGAAGGATTAGGCTGTGTCCTAATGCAAGAGCGTAAGGTGATTGCTTATGGCTCTCGTCAGTTGCGTCCACATGAAGAGAATTATCCGATACATGATCTAGAACTAGCTGCTGTCATCTATGCACTGCAGTTGTGGCGACATTACCTTCTCGGTAATCGTTGCGAGATCTACACGGGTCATAAAAGTCTGAAGTACTTGTTCACTCAGCCATCTCTAAACCTCCTTCAGCAAAGATGGATGGAGGCCATTGCGGACTATGATTTGGGTATATCCTATACCCCTGGCAAGGCTAACGTGATGGCTGATGCCTTAAGCCGCAAGTCCTATTGCGACAACCTCACGGTTAGGCAAGCACAACCTCGTCTTTTTGAAGAACTGTGCAAGCTGAATCTGTGTATTGTTCCACAGGGTTCTCTTAATAACCTTGTGATACAACCAGATCTTGAGAAAGCTGTTAAGGATGCGCAAGCTAAAGATGCTAAAATTGATCTCATGAAGAAAGACCTTCACCTTGTAAAGTACAGGGATTTCTCGCTGTCTGAAGATGGAACCTTGTATTTCAGAAACCGCATTGTCGTACCTCGCTTCGAGCTTATGACTGACAAAGTCATGAAGGAGGCACATGATACCCCGCTGTCTATTCATCTGGGTAGCACCAAGATGTATCGTGATCTCCGTCAAAGGTACTGGTGGTCTAAAATGAAGCAGGACATTGCTCGATATGTTGCTGAATGTGATGTTTGTCGTCGCGTTAAAGCAGAACATCAGAAGCCTGCTGGAATTCTGCAACCACTTCCTATTCCTCTATGGAAATGGGATAAGGTTCAGATGGATTTCGTTACAGGACTTCCCAGGTCACAGAAGGGTCACGATGCTATTCTTGTCGTCGTCGACCAACTCTCTAAAGTTGCACACTTTCTGCCTGTCAAGGAGACGATCACTGCTAGTCAGTTAGCAGAGTTGTATATCTCCAGAATTGTTTCACTCCACGGTATTCCGAAGGAGATTAGTTCGGACCGTGGTGGTCTTTTCACCTCAAAAATCTGGGAAAGTTTCCAAACAGCTATGGGAACTCATATTACCTGGAGTTCAGCTTATCACCCCCAATCTCAAGGCCAAGTCGAACGAGTCAATCAAGTGCTTGAAGACATGCATCGAGCTTGTGTTATTTCTTTCGGCAAGAAGTGGGAAGAATCTCTCCCGTATGCCGAGTTCTCTTATAACAACAGCTATCAAGCCAGCTTGAAAATGGTCCCCTTCAAAGTACTCTATGGACGTAAGTGTCGAACCCCTCTGAATTGGTCAGAAACTGGGGAACGACCGCTCGTGGGTCCGGATATTATTCAACACGCCGAAGAACAAGTTCGTATTATCCGGGAAAATCTCAAGGCGGCTCAGGACCGCCAGAAGAGCAACTATGATCGCAAACGATGGGGTTTGACTTATCAACCTGGTGATCAAGCTTATCTTCGTGTCACTCCTATGAAGGGCACTCATCGTTTTGGAATCAAGGGCAAGCTAGCTCCACGCTACATTGGTCCTTTCCGCATTATTGCTAGACGTGGTCAGGTGGCATATAAATTGGAATTGCCGCCGCAATTCTCCCATATCCACGACGTCTTCCATGTGTCGCAACTTCGTCAATGCTTCAAGAAATCTCCACACCGAGCTGTGGATCACGAGGTGCTCGAATTGCAAGATGACCTATCTTATAAGGAGCATCCGATCCGCATTCTCGATGAAGCTGAACGTCGGACCCGCCAGAAGGTTACCAAGTTTATCAAAGTGCAGTGGTCAAATCATACCGAAGATGAAGCCACTTGGGAACGCGAGGATAATCTTCATGCGGAATACCCCGAACTTTTTCCTTCTACCTCTTAATTCTCGGGACGAGAATTCTTGTTAGTAGAGGAGATTTGTAACACCCCCAGTGGTTAGCCACAGTAATTCCATTTTGATAATGCCAAGTCAGCATGAATAACAGTGCATAATCATCATTTGCATCATAATGCAATTCAACTCCTAACTCAAAATTCAAATTTAAATGAAAGTGAAATATAAAAGTTGTCCAACATAGAAACTAAATTGTTCATTAAATAGTAGATAAATCAGAGGCTATGTTAAAATTGTAAACAACATTATTAAAATTGGATAAGTGACTCAAACAACTTAAAACAGTGGCTGAAAATAACATTTAGTAACCTTTTAATTTATTTAAAACAAATATGAAATGATGTTTTGCCCAAACTAGTTTTTGGTGTTAGGGTATAAAGCACTGGTATTTATGGACTAGGTCTCCCTTTTTACAAAAACCATTTGGGGCCTAAACAATTAACATAATAGAAAAGAAAAGAAAAGAAAAGAAGAAATGGAAAAATGCCCCTGTGCACTTAAGCCTACAGCCGCACAGGAGCTGGCCCAGCCCAACTAGCCCCCTCCCCCTACCCCTGACGCCGCGGGCGCGCTGTCGAGCACCCTGCGTGCGCGCGCGCCCCCGAGCCCGGCCCCCCTCCCTCGGCACTCGACAGCGCGTCGCGCGCTCGCCGTGGATAAAGAGCACCCCGCGGACACCTCCGAGCCCTCCCTCGCTCACTTTCCCCCCTCTCCTTCCTCCCTGCCTCCTCCCTCCGAGCGCCGCAATGGCCTCGGCCGTCTGATACGCGCGGCCACCGTCGCCCCTACACCTCGCGGCAGTGCCAGATCGCCCCGCCGTCCCCTGCTGCTTCGCCTGCTGCATCGAACCGGAGCGGAAATCACCTGCCTCGTCGCGCACGAGCTCGTCTTCAAGCTTCGGGCGCCGGTGATCGCCGTCACGATTCGCCGTCGTTGCGCTACCCCGAGCCCACCCTTGCACACCTGCAGGAGCGCTGTAAGCTGCCGCTCCTTCTCCCTCTCCTCCCGCCGTCGTTTGGGCCCCTAGCGAGCTCCTCCACCGTAGCCGAACGCGCCGCCGCCCGCCTCCTCGCCGGCTTGGCTCCGACGACCAAATGGTCTCAGGCTCGTGCCCGTTAGCATCGCCGCGTCGCGTAGGCCACCCCTAGCTGTTTTGTTCGCTCACTAGCGCACCGCAACGACGAACCCGTCGCATGTCCGAAACGGCCGCCGCCGACACGCTAGCCGCCGTCGCTCCGGTGCATCTCCGGCGACGCCACCGCCCCCACTAGATGCGGCCCATCGCCCGCTTTCGAACATGACCGGCCGCGCTCAAAGCCGAGCACCACAGGAGAATCCCGAGCTCGCCGGAGCTCGGCGCCGCTCTCCGGCGGCCGGTCCGACGTGGCATCGGTGGGTCCCACCCCCAGTGCCACTGCCAGTGGGCCAGGCCGGCCCCAGTTGACTTGGTCAACTGGCTGACTGGGCGCTGCCCAGTCACTGACTGGTGGGGCCACTCTCCCTGTGTCTATGACATATGGGTCCCCCCTGTCAGGTGCCTAATTAACTAATTAGGTTAATAAAAATAATTAAAACACTAATCAGTCACTGACATGTGGGCCCAGGAGCCTAATTAGTTGATTAGTTAAAAATAAACTCTGTTTAGACTAATCAGAGGCTGACATGTGGGCCCCACTGGTCAGGTTTGACCCTGGTCAGCCGACCGTTGACTGCTGATGTCAGCATTGCGTCACGATGACGTCACCCTCGTACTGTTTCGGATAATGTTGATTTAATAAATAATTAAATTCCAGAAATTAATAAAAACTTTAGAAAATCATATCTTTTAATCCGTAACTCCGATGGAAAAACTTTGTACATGAAAGTTGCTCAGAACGACGGGACGAATTCGGATACGCGGTCCGTTCGTCCGCCACACGTCCCTAACTATCCGAACATGCAACCGTTCCCCTCCGGTCATCTGTCTGACAAATGTCCGGAACCGGGAAAACATTCCCGGATGAATCCCACCTTCGCCAGTATCACCCGGCACTGCGTTAGGTCACCTCCGTCATCGCGTATTGCCATGTTATGCTTTGTGCTGCACTTGTTCGCTGAGTATTTATACTGTTTCCTCCCCCTCTTTCTCTCGGGGTAGCCCCCCCCCCGAACCGACGTCGTTCCCGAGCCCGACGCAGCTCCGGAGCCCGAAGACAGCATTGGAAACCTTGCCCTTGCCGCCGAGCAACCAGGCAAGCCCCCCCCCTTTGATCATCCCGATATCGCCCATTCTATTTCTCATGCTTGCATTAGAATTGCTATTGCTGCTTTACCTATTCTGATGCATAGCCTGTTTATTGTAACCTGCTATTGATAATTACCTGCATACCCTAAACTGTTTAGTATAGGCTGGGTAGAGAACTATCAGTGACCCCACTTATCCCGACTGCCGCGCTGGATCGTCAGAAGACCCGATCAACGGAATTGAAGACCAGGCCCCGACACCGCACATCACCCCCCCTTAGTTGTAACGACACTGCAGCGTTACTATCGAGTGCCGAGGGTGAAACCTCTTGTAGCACTTCTGATGTTAACTCTGTAGAGTAGCTATTCGGTCGTGGTCATCGAGGGTGATTCCTCCTTCACCACTTCCGGTAACGACGCTGTCGTGCAACACATCAAGTGTGAACCCATCGAGGGTGAATACTCCGAGTTCACCTTGACCGACACATCGAGTAGGAATTCCAACGAGGGTGATACCTCGGATTCCCCTGATGTTATGGACACACGGATACTTGGACTTTACACTGTTACTTGGATAGGCGGGTCGACCCTGATGGGTACCCGCGTGCGCCTGAGAGGCGAGTGTTGTGAAGACGGGTGCCAGTGTGGTGCCCAAGTGGTGAATACGAGGCGCGGCCGGGCATTCTTAACCCTTGCAGCAAGTCCTCGAGACGGGGCAACGGGGTCACATCTTTCGTGAGTCTCTGCTCGTTACCGCAAGCCCTAGTCCATTAACGATTTGGATATTTGATCCGAGCAGGCCTCTGGTCTGATAGCACTAACCATCACGTGGGCATAGTATGGGCGTTCTGCATCGTAGCATCAGCCGAAAGCTCTGTCAGACGTCTAGTTCAGCCTTGCGGCCGGGACAGACCGGTGCCCCCCTGGTGCCTGGCTTCCCCCTGCACGCAACGACTCGGAGTGCACAGGGCGATGGCCCAAGACCTCTGAGCGCTTAGGATGTAGACCGACGGGGACCTCTCTGCTGAGCTCTAGATAGGGTTGCGATGTGTCGTTTGACCGAGGCCGGGCATGACCCAGGAAAGTGTGTCCGGCCGGAGTTAATCGAGCGTGTTGGGTAAGTTGGTGCACCCCTGCAGGGAAAAACACTTCTATCGATAGCCGGTCCTACGGTAAAGGACACTCGGAGTTGTATCCTGATTGATACAATTAGGACTGGATACTTGGGTACTATGTCTCTGGGATTGCTTCTCGCAGGGAGTCGAGAAGGGATCTCAGGACGAGGTTGATGACTGTATGGCTCTGGGATTGCTTTCTCGCAGGGAGTCGAGAAAGGATCTCTGGGTGAGGATGAGACTTAATGATATTGCTACATTATATTGAACTGTTCTACTCTCTTCTACTACTGCAAGACCTCTGAAGATGCTAGTCTTCGATAGGACTAGGCCTTCTCTCTATTCTGGCATTTCTGCAGCCCAGTCCACATATACAGCCTCCCTTTGAAAATGTTGCATATGTAGTGTAGATCCTTGCTTGCTGAGTACTTCTGAGTACTCACGGTTGCTTTGTTTTCCTTTTCTCCCCATATCAGTTTGACGTGACCAAGATGACGGAGCCCCTGAGACAGATGCCCCGTCGATCGACTACTACTACTACCCAGAGGATGGATTCTACTACGAGTTGACTGAAGACCAGGAGTTGGATCGGAGGGTCCCAGGCAGGAGGCCTACGCCTTTCGATCGTAGTATTTTATTTTGCCCCGCCTTTCTAAAGGCCTTTCTGTTTCTGTTTCATATCTGTACTCAGATATCTGATGCTTCCGCTGACGCTTGTTCGCAAGCTTATGTATTCGAGCCCTCGAGGCCCCTGGCTTGTAATATAAAGCTTGTATGACTTTATTTATGTTTTAGAGTTGTGTTGTGATATCTTCCCGTGAGTCCTTAGGCTTGATCGTGTGCATTTGCGTGTATGATTAGTGCACGATTAAGCCGGGGGCGTCACAACCAGCACCGTCACCGGGGTGCTGGTCGTCAGCCACGACAGAGCCTCCGACCAGGCCGGCCGGGACCCGTTGCAGGCGGCAATGCGGGACCTGTCCGCGCCCGTAGTGCCTGGTGCGAACGGCGAAACGCTGGAGGCGTGCCGTATCACACTCCTCAACAGCGCCAACAAGTTGGCGGCCATGAGACGCCTCACCGAGGCCTACCACCGCGAGATCGACCGTGCCGTCTGTGGCACGCCGGCTGCTGGCGAACCCAGCCGTGCGGGCATGGTCCGGCAGCGCGGCGCAGCCATCGCCAGCATGTTGGGGGCCGACCGCCCAGTCTACGCTACGCCGATGGAGAACTTACGCGCCGCCCAGGCGGCGGCAGACGAGCTGGACCACCTGGAGGGCGATGAGCGTCGCTGCATGACGGGGCGCGTCCAGCAGCTCATCGACGCAGCCGCCGCGTAGCAAGAAGCTGGCCGCCGCGTGGTGGAACCCGGCTTGCAGGCCGGGAACCTTCCCCCTCGCCGAGAGCATGGCGCGACCTCCCGGACGCCGACAGGGGGCGCCCGCGACCAAGAACCAGTTGCTAGCCGCAGCCACACCCGCATCTCCATCGAGCGCGACTAAGACGGCCGCCCACGAGCAGTGGAACGGCAGGACGGTCGTCCGCCTCTCCCGCGCAGGGAGAGGCGCGCCTCCCCGCCGCCTGTTGAGCATCCGACTCTCGGAGGCCGGCTGGGCCCCCGTGAAGGAGTCGGAGAGAACGACGCCCGCCACCGGATCGACCGCTTGGCTCGATCCCTGGCGTTAGAAGAAGAAGACGCGATCGGCCCGCCTTGTTTCGGCCCCCACATTCGCGACGAGCCCTTCCCCAAAGGGTTCTTGCTCCCTCGGGACACCCCCAAGTACAATGGCTCTGTGAAGCCGGAGGACTGGCTGGTGGACTACTCCACAGCCGTCAGCATAGCGAACGGCAACAAGCGCGTTGCCGTAAAGTACGTTCCGCTCATGCTCCAGGGCACGGCCTGGACATGGCTGAACAGCCTCAAGCCCTACAGCGTCAATAGCTGGCTAGACTTCACCGAAGTTTTCATCCGCAACTTCACCAGCACCTACAAGCGACCGCCCAAACCTCGCCAGCTCTCTCTATGCATCCAAGGCCCGACTGAGTCTACCCGCGACTACTTGACGCGGTGGGCTGAACTGCGCAACTCCTGCGAAGGGGTGCATGAGGTGCAAGCCAAAGAATACTTCACTGTTGGGTGCCGGGAGGGCACCCTATTCAAGCACCGACTCCTCTGCGACGAGCCGGCCACCCTCGACGAGCTGCTAATCATAGCGGACAAGTACGCCACTGCTGACTCCTCCATGAAGTCGGAGCTCCGAGTGGACGCATCAGGAAAGACGCTCCCTCCGGCCCCTCAGACGCCGGCTGGTGATTCCAGTCGGCGCCAACACTCAAACGACAACAAGCGCAAGGCCCAGCAGCCGGCTACCACCAGCCGGCAGGTGGCGACGGGCGAAGACCGGCAGCCAGAAGAGCAACCCGGCCCCAAGCGCCAGAAGGGCGGCAAGCCTGCCTGGCTGCCCGCCTTCTCGTTCGAGCAAACCCTTGACGCTCCCTGCAAGTTCCACAGTGGCGCGAGGATATCCAACCACACCACCCAGAAGTGCCGTTGGCTCACCTGCATCACCAAGGGCGAAGGACTGCCTCCCCCGCCTGCTGGCCCACCACCTCCGCCTCCCCAGCAGCCGGCGGTCCGGCCGGTCGGCGCAATCCAAGATGAGTTTCCCGAAGAGCACGGAGCTTACGTTGTCTTCACCAGCGTGGCTGACGACATGCATAGTCGGCGTCAGCAGCGCCGAGAGGTGAATGCTGTCTCCTCTGAAGCCCCAGAGTTCATGCACTGGTCCGAAAGGCCGATCAGTTGGAGCCGAGCTGACCACCCGGAGGTGATGCCTTCTCCGGGTTCCTATGCTCTAGTGTTGGATGCCACCTTTGCAATAGAGAGGCGAGTCGCTCGTTTCTCCCGGATTCTGATAGACGGTGGTAGCAGCATCAACATCCTCTACCGCGACACCATGGAGAAGTTGTGCATCAAAGAGAAACAGCTCCAGCCCACCCGGACTGTATTCCATGGCATTGTGCCTGGCCTTTCCTGCTCACCAATCGGCAAGATCAAGATAGACGTCCTCTTTGGAGACAAGGATCACTTCCGCCGAGAGCCAATCTGGTTCGAGGTGGTTGACCTTGAGAGCCCCTACCATGCGTTGCTTAGCCGGCCTGCCCTGGCCAAGTTCATGGCAGTTCCCCACTACGCCTACCTTAAGATGAAGATGTCGGGTACCAAGGGCATTATCACTGTGGCCGGCGACTACCAGAAGTCTGCCGAATGTGCCGCAGCCAGCAGTCGGCTGCCCGAGTCCCTTGTGATTGCTGCCGAAAAGCGGCTCCTTGACCGAGTTGTGGCCATGGCCGGCAAGCAGCCGGACCTGTCGCTAGATCCCAAGGAGTCAGAAGCTCAGGGCTCTTTCCAGCCGGCCAAAGAAACCAAGAAGATACCCTTGGACCCGGAGCACCCGGAGAAGTTCGCTGTCATAGGAGCCTACCTTGACAGCAAATAGGAAAGCGAGCTCGTCGATTTCCTCCATGAGAATCGGGACATCTTTGCATGGTCTCCAAAGGACATGCCGGGTGTTCCGACGGATTTCGCCGAGCACAAGCTACATGTCAGAGCAGATGCAAAACCAGTCAAGCAACCCCTCCGCCGCCTGTCGGAGGAGAAGAGAAGAATTGTTGGTGAAGAGATAGCCCGGCTTCTAGCAGCCGGCTTCATTATGGAAGTGTTCTTTCCAGAGTGGCTTGCCAACCCAGTTCTTATACTGAAGAAGAACAACAAATGGCGCATGTGTATTGACTACACCAGCCTCAACAAAGCTTGCCCCAAAGATCCGTTTGCCTTGCCTCGGATTGACCAAGTGATAGACTCCACAGCCGGATGCGAGCTGCTGAGTTTCTTGGATGCCTACTCAGGGTACCACCAGATCAAGTTGAGCCCGGCCGACCGCCCGAAGACCGCCTTCATCACACCATTCGGAGCCTTCTGCTACCTGACCATGACATTCGGCTTGAGAAATGCCGGTGCCATGTTCCAGTGTTGCATGCAGAAGTGCCTCCTCAAGCAACTCGGCAGAAATGCCCACGTCTATGTAGACGATATTGTGGTAAAGACAAAGAAGCGCGGTACCCTCCTGGAAGATCTCAAGGAAACTTTTGATAATCTGTGCCGTTTTCAAATCAAGCTCAACCCAGAGAAGTGTGTTTTTGGAGTACCAGCCGGCCAGCTCCTCGGTTTCCTTGTCTCAGAGCGCGGCATAGAGTGCAACCCTGTTAAGATCAAGGCCATCGAGAGGATGGAGAGGCCCACCCGACTGTGAGACATTCAGAGGTTCACCGGCTGCTTGGCATCCGTCAGCCGCTTCATCAGTCGGCTGGGTGAGAAGGCTCTTCCCCTGTACCAGTTGATGAAGAAAACCACTCATTTCGAGTGGAATGACAAGGCGGACGAGGCTTTCCTCCAGCTCAAGAAGATGTTGACCACGCCGCCCGTTCTGGCCGCTCCGGCTGCAAAGGAGCCCATGCTTCTTTACATCGCCGCCACCAGCCGGGTGGTCAGCACAGTCATGGTGGTAGAGCGCCAAGAGGACAGCAAGGCACAGCCGGTCCAGAGGCCCGTGTACTACTTGAGTGAGGTGCTGTCAGCCTCCAAGCAGAACTACCCCCACTACCAAAAGATGTGCTACGGCGTGCACTTTGCCGCCAAGAAGCTCAGGCCATACTTTCAAGAGCACCCCATCACGGTTGTCTGCACTGCCCCGCTTGCGGAGATCATAGGCAGCAGAGACGCGTCGGGCCGGGTGGCCAAGTGGGCCATCGAGCTGGCCCCCTACACCATCTTCTACCAGCCTCGCACTGCCATCAAGACCCAAGCGCTGGCCGACTTCCTCGTCGACTGGGCCGAGACCCAGTACCTGCCGCCAGCTCCGGACTCCACACATTGGCGGATGCACTTTGATGGCTCAAAGATGCGCACCGGTTTGGGAGCCGGCATCGTCCTCACCTCTCCCGAATGCGGCAAGCTCAGATACACGTTGCAAATCCATTTTGCCGCCTCCAACAACATGGCCAAGTACGAGGCACTAGTACACGGACTCCGGCTGGCCAAGGAGATTGGCATCCGCCGGATTCTGTGCTACGGCGACTCGGACTTGGTGGTCCAACAGTCGTCTGGCGACTGGGACGCCAAGGATGCAAACATGGCGAGCTACCGCTCCCTCGTCCAGCAGATCAGCGGATATTTTGACGGGTGCGAGTTCCTTCACGTGCCACGGGCCGACAACGAGCAAGCAGATGCCCTGGCGCGGATCGGCTCCACCCGGCAAGCCATACCGGCCGGCGTGTCCCTTCAGTGCCTCCGCAGGCCGTCTATCAAGCCTTCCCCAGAATCAGAATCCATCTTCGTGCCGGCTGCCCTCGAAGCAGTCGGATCCGACTCGGGGGCTGCAGCAGCCGGCCCGGGTATTTCGGCAGGTGGCACGGGGACTGCGGCAGTCGCACCCGGCCGGGGACTTCGCAACCCGGCCCGGGGGCTGCGGCAGCCGTCCCAGGGACTTCACCAAGCGGCTCGGGGACTGCAGCAGTCACACCCGGCCCGGGGACTCCACAACCCGGCTCGGGGGCTGCGGCAGTCGGCCCGGAGGCTTCAACAACGCAGCAAGACAGGGCCGACTTCACCCCGCCTCCCAACCCAACCGCCCTAGTTTCAGTGGCCATAATGACAGTGGATGAAGTCGAAGCACCACCATGGGCGCAGCCCATCCTCAACTTTCTGGTTAGCGGAGAGCTGCCAGATGATGAGATCTCGGCCCGGCAGGTGCAACGCCGGGCAGGAGCTTACACGATAGTAAACAGAGAGCTTGTCAGGCGCAGCATGACCGATGTTTTCCAACGCTGCGTCGAACCAGAGAAAGGCAAAGCAATCCTCAGAGACATACACCAAGGCGAGTGCGGCCACCACGCGGCCTCCAGATCCCTTGTCGCCAAAGCTTTCCGCCATGGTTTCTTCTGGCCGACTGCTTTGGAGGACGCCAAGGACCTGGTCAAGAAATGCAAGGGGTGCCAGAAATTCAGCTCCAAGCAACATCTGCCGGCTTCTGCACCCAAGACCATTCCCCTTACCTGGCCTTTTGCCGTTTGGGGGCTGGACATGGTGGGCCCATTCAAGACAGCACGCGGCGGCATGACCCATCTGCTCGTCGCCATCGACAAATTCACCAAGTGGATTGAAGCAAAGCCAATCAAGAAATTGAATGGTCCGACTGCTGTGACCTTCATCGCAGATATCACTGTCCGGTACGGTGTACCACACAGCATCATCACCGACAATGGCACTAACTTTGCCAAAGGCGCCTTGGCCCGTTTCTGTGCGACGCGGGGCATCCGACTGGACTTAGCGTCCGTTGCCCATCTGCAATCAAACGGCCAGGTCGAGCGAGCAAACAGCCTCATCTTATCTGGCATTAAGCCCTGACTGGTCGAGCCATTGGAGCGCTCGGCCGGATGCTGGATCGACGAGCTGCCGGCCGTCCCCTGGAGCCTCCGCACCATCCCGAACAAACCAACCCGCTTCACTCCCTTCTTCCTCGTGTACGGGGCCGAGGCCGTCATCCCAACTGACATCGAGTTCGACTCACCTCGCGTCACCATGTACACGGAGGCAGAGGCGAAGGAAGCACGAGAGGACGGCGTCGATCTGCTGGAAGAGGGCCGGCTGTTAGCACTCAGCCGGTCCGCCATCTACCAGCAGAGCATGCGCCGCTACCACAGTCGGAAGGTCAAGCCACGATACTTCCAAGAGGGAGACCTTGTGCTCCGGCTGATCCAGCGAACAGCCGGCCAGCACAAGCTCTTGGCCCCTTGGGAAGGCCCCTTCATCATCAGCAAAGCCTTGGGCAACGACTCCTATTACCTGATCGACGCGCAGAAGCCCAGGGCGTGCAAGAGGGACGATTCTGGCAAGGAAACAGAGCGCCCATGGAACGCAAATCTCCTCCGAAGATTTTACAGTTAATACAGTATGTACCACGCTACCTTTTGTATTAAGCGCAAAAACACCAGGTCCCTCGAAGAGCACTCGGGGGCTACCTCTCTCATCTATATGATAAGTTTCATGCCTGTGAATGAGTTTTTTCATTCCTCCGCCCGGCACCGGGTCCGACCAGTCGGCCCGGGGGCTTGCCGCCTTGTACTATGTCAGTGCTACCTGCGGTCGGGCAAGTAGTGTGCCGGTAGCTAAGCCCTCTCTTACCATAAGCAGCAGCTTGCAGAGCGAATGTCTGGCTGGTAAGAGTCAAAGGCAGGAAATGGTGCCCACATGAAAAATGGCTAAGGACGAAAGCACTCACATAGGCCAAGCCGGCTCCTCGCCTAGCCGTCCGGCTGCTGAGCAGCCGGCCGGCCGGCTTCTCACTTAACTTGCTACGTTCTAAGCGGCCAAAGTACTTGCCTTCCCAAAATGGCAAAGTACCTGACCCAGCCAACAGATCGAAGAACGGTTGTCTGGCTGGCAAGGTGGCAGCCAAGGGAAGGCGGCAAAGGAAAAAGCCAAAAGAACGGAAAGCAAGACAAGTCGGAGCTCGGCAAAGCACAACTTGTGCGAAAATTAAATTACATACCAAGAGGCCCTCGGCCAGCATTCAACAAAGTTTGAATACACCCCCAGTGGGTGGAACTGCGCGAATTTATCAAGTTCGTTCTAGAGATCACAAAAGCAGGAAAAGATAAGATGAAGCTGGCAGCCTAGGCCAGAGGAGCGGCAGGCGGGTCCGACAGGTTGGTGGAGTCGGCGGCGCCGGCTGGTGGAGTGGCCGTCTGGCGAGTCTCGGCTTGGTCGCCATCAGCAGCAGTCGGTGCACTCACACGCGGCTCATTGCTCGAAGCCCGATCGAGCTGAGGTTGGCCGTCCGCTCCGCCCTCCGGTGCGTCGTCTTCATCATCCTCGTCTTCATCGTCCTCGCCTTCGTCACTGGAGGCGATTTCTTCCGCCAAGTCCTCGCCGTCATCCGGGTTCAGCCCGAACCAGTCCGGCGGAACCTCGGCACCCTCCTCGTCCAGCTCGGGGAGGAAGACACCGGTCTCGGTGTACTCGGCGATCGCCGCCGCACATCGAGTGAGCGCAGGCCCCACTGCCACCAACTCTTCCCTGGCCTCCTGCCGGAACGTGGCCAACTGGGCTAGGTTCAGCCCAGGATACCACGCCTTGACGAACTCCAGGGCCCTTCGGGCGCCTGCCCGAGCGGAGGAGCCCTTCCAAGCCTCGAAACGGCCGATCGCCACCTCTAACCAGTCGGCGGTCCAACTGGGGGTGCGTGGAGCTTGGATGCCTGGCCAGAGGGCGGAAACCAGCTGGGACCCGACGCGCTGAAGGCGGTGGAGCAGATGGTGAATCGGCTGCAGGCGCGTCCTGACGGCCAGGAGCTGCTCATTCATGTTTCGAGGCGCATCGAGCGGGATCTCCACTCCTTCCCTCCTACGCTGGTCACGCCGCGCCTCGATGGCCTGGCTGACGGCGACGGCGTGTCTAGGAAAGAAGTCTATGCGAAGAAAAAACAAAGATCAGAAGTCGGAAGCCGACTCTCGATGCAGTCGGCAGCTATTCCAAAGAAAGAAGATTACCATGGATCATATCCTCAATCTCGCCGTAGCCAGCGGCGAGGATAGCCTCCTTCTCAACCCACTTCGAGCGCTCGGTCTCAAACTCGGCCTGGAGGGCGCCTTCTGCCTCCTTGAGTTTCTGGAGCTCCGCCTTGTGCTGGTTCGCCTGGTCCGCCAACTTCTTGGCCAGACGGTCGCGCTTCTGGGCCGCCTTGATGCACTCCTCCTCCTTGGCGCGCAGCTCGGTCTGGACCTCGCCCAGGCGCTGCTGCAGTGTGGTGTTCGCTCCTGCAAAATTGAGAAAGAGAAGACAATCAACAAAGTTGACCAAAAAGAAAAGTGGTTGCCGGAAGATCCGGCCCGACTGCTCAGCAGTCGGCCCGAATCTCGGGGGCTACACCCAGCAGGTGCGCTGACACGCCCCCACGAGAAAGAAGACAGAATGCTTACTCCGGCTTTCGGTCAGGTCGGCGGTCCGCTTAGCCAGCTCCTGGACCTGGGAGTTGAAGGCGGCCGCGCGGATGTTGTGGTAGTCCTATAACGAAGACAAAAGGAGAGAAAACAAGTTAGCGCTTGGAACTTACCTTAAAGTTCCGAGCCGCCTGCTCAGCAGCCGGCCCGGAACTCGGGGGCTACACCCAGTGGGTGCGCTGGCGCGCCCCCACGGGAGATCGCAAGAGAAAAAACAAAACAAAGCAAAGAAATGTACCCGGACGGCCGTTCGCGTCGCCAAGAATGTCTTCGTATACTGCTGGAGGGCGGTGCCTTGGGCCTGGAGCTGGGCCTGAACGTCCTGCACGGCCTTGTTCAGCACGCCCATCCCGCCCCCACGCGTCCACTCTGGCGGGGCGGCACTGGTGGCCTCTGCATCTGGGGCCGACGAGCTTGCTGCCCCGATCTCCTGCGCTCGCGGCGCCGAGGCCGCTTTCGCCGCACGCCGGCGCCCCGGAGGACGGATCACACGGGTCTCCCCCACCGCCAGCTCGCCTCTGACTGGCGGCGCCGGTGGCACGTTAGACCGACTGCCTCGGGCCTCGGGAGTCGGCGCTTGCGGGGGCACCTTCGCCCTCGGGACGATGGCGTCGCCTCCTCTCCTCTCCACAGCCGGCTGATCATGGCCGGCTCCTCCAGTTGGCGCCGGGTTCTTTGGCGCTGGTGGCGCTGCGCGCAGCAGGATGACAAGTTGCGGAGTCCGGCCGCGTGCGGCCTCTTCCGCTTGCACCTTGGCGGCCGCGTCCGCCTGGGTCTTGGCTGCGGCCTCCGCCTGGACCTTGGCCGCAACGTCGGCTTGGGCCTTGGCCGCCGCATCCGCGTCCGCCTTGGCCGCCTCCGCCTTCTGCCACTCCACCTCCTCCCGCTCCTCGCGCGCCTCCCGCGCGTTCCTCTCCGTCGCCTCCCGGAGGTCGGCGAGCGGGTCCACGCGGCGGGTGTTGGTGGAGCCCTTCGCCGCCCCGATCACTGAAGTAGCAGTGGACCGCTCAAGAGAGAGCGGGGCCCTGTCCAAACAAGACAGGAGGAAACTCAGAAAGAGTTGCAAGAAAGAAGAATAGAAAACGCAAGAGAAACCAAGCACTTACGCGGACACCATCGAGGGCTGCTTCGGGGCCTTCTGGAACTGGGCCGCCTTCGCGGCGGCCTCCTGCCGCTTGGTCGTGGCGGCCATGTTCTTGGGCTTCTTCGGCCGGCTGCCGAACAGCAACGAGCCGGCTCGGCGCTTTGGTGCGCCACCTGGCGCAGTCGGCACGGCTGGAGAGCTCGCGCCTGCTTTGTCAGTGCCGTGCGTGCGGCGCGGCTCGTTCTCCTCCTCGTCGTCATCCGGCCAGGACTCGAGGCCGCCTCCTCCTCCGGAGCCGCCTGCTCCACCACCGCCACCTGTGGCGTCGTCCTCCTCCATGGCGGCCGCCCCCAAGTCGGGGTCGTCCACGTCGCTCCTCGTTCGGTCCTGCATGTACTGCTGACCTGGATCCAGAGCACCGGCAGCCGACTGGGCCGGGAGGACCTGCACCATGGCCGACTGGTCAGACGGCAAAACAAGAACTCGGACCAACAAAAGAGAAAAAGAATTGCAAGACTCACCGCAGGCGGCGGATGTGCGCGGTCGTACGGCCGCTTGCCGAACCGCCAGTCCGTCTCTGATAGCTTGCAGTTGGAGAAGTAATTGACCAGCCGGGCCACCTCCACGTCCGACAGCTCCCATGTGCACATACGGCATGGGGCTCGGTGCCCGCTCATGCAGCTGATGATGTGAGGCCGGGCTTGGAGGGGAAGAACTCGGCGCGTCACGAAAGCGGTCAGCAGATCCGAGCCCTTCAGGCCCTCCGACTCCGTCATCACCTGAAGTTGGGCGAGGGCGGCGGAGGAGGCGGCCAATAGGGAGCTCGGCCTGTACTGCCAATTGGCGTGCGGCTCGGCTGGCGGGCCGGCTACGTAAGCCGGCAAGTTGACGTAGTCGCTCGTCGGGTGGATGTTCTTGACGTAGAAATAAGATTTCTGCCACAGCTTGGCCGACTGCAGCAGGGAGATGGGCGGGAAGCGGTTCCCGGTGCCCGGACGCTGCACCGCCACGCAGGCTCCGCATTGAGCCGCCTGGCCCTTGGTGGCGGTGCCGAGTTTGAGATAAAAGCACTCCCCCTAGAGCTCAAGGGTGGGGAGAGTGCTGAGGTACCCTTCGCACATAGTGACGAAGGCGGCCAGCAGCACCACCGTATTCGGCGTGAGGTGGTGCGGCTAGACTCGGTAGAAGTCAAGAAAGGAGCGGAGGAAGCCACTCGCGGGAAGGCCGAAGCCGCGAAGAAAATGGGACCGGAAGACGACGCGCTCATCGCCTTCCGGCACCGGCGAGATTTCTGCCTCGGGGGGGACACGTACCCGCACGTTCGTCTCCCGGGGCAGCCGCCGTGTTTGACGAAGGAAGGAGAGGTGATCCTCATGGACGTTGGAACCGTCCTAGTCGCCGGCCCGTGAGCGCGCCATGGGCGAAGGAACTCGTCGTAGGCGCGGCGCGGTGGCGAGCGGGCGAAGCCGCGGCGGAGCGAGGAAGCCGCGGCGAGAAGAAGCTCGGCAACGATGGGGCTTCGGCAACGCTTCGGCAAGAGGGAGAGGCGCTGCGGCGGCAGCAAGAAAGAAGAATGGCGAAGGGAGAAGAGGGCGCGCGTGCGTCTGCCACCCCCCCTCTTCCCCCTACTTATAGCCCCAGGCGGCGGAGCCGAGGAGGCGTGAGCATGGGGATCATGGGATTAACTGCGCCCACTCCCCTACGATCCCACGATTGCGGCGCCAGTAAAGGCGCGTATTAAATGCCGCAGAAGCCCAACCGTCTACCTCGGCCGTAGCGGATCCGCGCGTGTGCCGAGGCACTGTAGTGGCGGGCCCCGGCCTGCGGCGACGTCCCGTCGCGCGCGTGGGCTGGCAGGCCGGCTTGGCCTGCTGAAGCCGCGTGGCCGGCATGCACGGGCGGCGAGCCTGGCGTCCGGCTGCCATGCCGCCTGGTCCCCACCACGGCGTTACGAAATCGCCAGGCGGCCAGCCTGGTCACGGCCAACACCTACCAGTCGGCACTTCGGAAGACGGACGAAGCAGGACACCAGACAACCCAGAGTAAGAAGCTGCTAGGGCTTCTCGCCCTTTCGGTCGCAGCGCCCCACCAGCTTCGGGGACTACTGTCGGAGTAAATGACCACGGGTAGCCTCATCAGCTCCCCTTGGTATTTCAAGACATCGGGGCAGGCTGCGCCCCTCAAACATCAAAGACAAAGGACCGCCTTCTTGGGGCCGGCTGGTCCAAGCGGCCGGTTGCCAGGAGGCGGCGGAATCCAGAAGACGGCCATGAAGTGGGCCGACTCCTAGCAGGCGGCTTCCTGGGAAGCCGGGTCCTAGCAGGCGGCCCCTCGCGCCCTCGAAGTTAGCACCCACACAAACACGACGAGACGGGACGTGGCTACAGTACAAGCCTGCCACCCCCGAATCCAGGGAAGAGCATGGCCACAGTGCAGCGTACCAAGCGGACATCCCACGCCCGACGCGGCACTGTTGCCATGCTGCTCATGATATCACCCATGGCAAAGGAAGCCATGCTCCCACGACGGGCTGTCGGTACGGGCCGCAGGCAGCGGGCCCTACCGGTCCATGAGAGGCCAGAAGGCGGCGAGCCCTGACCAGTCGGCTCAGGGGGAGGCTGGCTCCTAGCAGGCGGCCCTCCCCCTTCCTTGAAGTTTGTGCGCCATTAACCAGAAGAGACGGGGAGTGGCTACAGTGAAACGCCCGCCAGGCGGCGGGACTATAGCCACGCTCTCCCCGACCAAGCATGCATCATCAGTGCCACGGCTACAGTGCTACGCAGCCGACAGGACCCGCAAGCGGCGGGCCCGGCTTGTCGGCCGAGTACGAGACAGCCGGGGGGACCCACCAGGCGGCGGGCCCCTACAGTCGGCGGAGAAGCCGGCGATCGGAGACACTGACGGCCGGGTCCTACGTCCGGCCGGATTACCATTGTATCCCTGGGGGGTAGGCCTATATAAACCCCCCAGGTCACCCCATGCAAGGGGTTGGGACCTTGGTGGAGAGAAGAAAGCCTTCTGAGTTCAGCACTCACACACACACATAGGGAGAGGAGTAGAGCTAGCCTTGCCCTCCTTCCTCCTCTAGCAAAACAGCTCAAGGAGCAAGTTTGTAGCTGCTTGTTGAGTTAGTGATCATGCGGAGACCCCGCAGAGCAGGACTAGGGGTGTTATCTCTTAGGAGAGCCCCGAGCCTGGGTAAGATTCGCAGGCATATGCGGTCTCGCTCATTCCCGCTTCCAGAGCCCGGCGACGTACTTTTGTCCCCATCCATGATAAGCCATCCTTTGGCATATGTCGCACGATACCCCCGACAAAATGGAAGGTCAAGAAAGGAAGACCATTCATGTTTGCCCATTGCTAAATGTGTTGAAGGATGAAGAGAAATGGAAGCCCCATGATGAAGAAGAGGAGAGCAAGAAAAGCAAGGCAACTATTGATTTGGATGATAAGGAGGAGGAGGCATCAAGTGATGGCGGCAATAGAATCCCTACACCAAACTCGGTTGCCTACTCCAAGCCAAAAAGACCAAATGGAGGCAAGAAAGATGCAAAAGAAGAAGAAGAAGAAGAAGAAGAAGAGAGGAGATGATGATTTGAAGAATGATATGGAAGCTATTGTGAAGGTAAGAAAGGAAGCGAACGAGGTGAGGATGATGGCAAGGAACCAAGATGCGGCGGCCGAGGAGAGGAGGGTGGCGGAGGAGGAGAGGAAGGTGGCATTGGAGGAGAAGAAATTGGCCATGGAGGAGCGATCTAGATTATTGGAATGGGAGAAGTATTTGTTCTTCATTGACACATCTAACCTCGATGCTAAGCAAAAGGAGTACGTCAATCTTTCCCGTGAAGAAGTCTTGGTCCAAAAAAGAGCCATGGCCATGGCAGGCATGGGTGGCATGGGAGGCATGGGAGCACCTACGGGAGACATGGGTGGCATGAGAGGCATAGGTGGCTTCGGAGCTACCTTGGGCGGCATGGGAGTCATGGGTGGCTTCGGAGCTACCATGGGAGGCATAAGTTTTGGGTCTCTCATGGGAGGCATGGGAGCACCTCCAGGTGACATGGATGGACGCATGTCTTCCGGTGTGCCTCACATACCTTCGCATGATGCCGTTGAAGATCTTGCGAACACCATCCGACGTCCCGATGACGATGCGGCGCGCGACAATGAAGAGGAGGAAGAATCGTCTTCGAATGAGGATGAAGAATCGGAGGAAGAGGACGACGATGATGATGTGACATGATTGTTGATGTGCCATTTGTTTGTGTGAACTTTTTATGTGTCATGAACTTGGTTGGGTGATTTTGAACTTGGTTGGATGATGATGTGGCATAATTGTTGATGTGCCGTGCAATTGAACTATATTATGTCTTTATTTTTGTACATTTGTTTAATGTTTGAAACATCATCATATTGTCAAAATGAACATGTAAATCTTATTTACAAGCGTCGGCTGCTCGCGCGCGCTGTAAGTTAGCACGCCTGCTAGAGCTGCTCTCGCGCGCCATATTTTGCCGCGGCCGCTGTAACCAGCGCCCTGCCGCGCGCAAAAAAACTACTATTTCCGCGCTATAAAAACGTTTTAGCGCGCGGCGTGGTTGTTGGAGATGCTTCAAGGAAAAAGAGTTGCCGTTGCAGCGAAACCAAAACGGTTGCCATGGCACCGAAACAGGGCAGACTAGGTTTATGTCATCATCTGCCTCTTAAATTCGTCTCGCTGCCGCACAGCCGCCGAGGAGGGATTGTGCTCCGATATCCTTGTCACGCCCGATGACCAGATTTGGGGGATTTTGGTGGATCGCTAGGGTTAATGAGCTCGTCGACAGAGGGGAATCGGGGTAGGTGAAGGAAGGAGACGCACTACTCTAAAGTAAACTAGTTGTAGCATCTTATTTCTTACTTCTTGTTCAGGCATAGCCGGCTTATATAGTGTTTACAGGAAGGCCAACGCTCTGCGCCGGCATGCTGGCCCAAATTTAGGCCGGTCGCTGCGTAGCCGTCTGATTAGAACGCGTTTAGTCATTGGATTAGATCTCCTTCTGTGTGTCTTCTTCTTCTTTCCCCACGCTCCTCCACGCTCGCACCTCCAAGGACAAGCGCACGCCCGGCCTCAAAGCACCACAGCCCGCGCGCTCGCCAGTCGCCGCCCTCGCCGCCAGTCGTCGTCCTCGCCGCCGGTCCGCATCTCGCGCAGCTCCTAGGGATGTGCGGCGCCACGCTCTGTCGCCTCCGGTCACAGCATCGCGCCACCCCCGTCGCTCCAAAGCTGGGTAGTCGTCCTGCTCGTCGCCGCGCTCGTCGCCGCCGCCGTTGGTGGTGGCTCGCAGCAACCCGCCACCAACATCTGTGAAGCACTGCAGGAGACTATGAAAATGGATGTAGCAAAAAAGTCGCCATTAGTAGCAAAAAGATGATACGGTTGCAGCAAAAAACTTCGGTTGTCGTCGCCGGTTGTAGCTCGCCGTGTAGGTGCATGTAGCTTCGTCGTCTTCTAGGCGTCGTGGGTTGCAACTTTTTGACAAAACAATCGTAGCATCTGTCATTGCCGCTTGCAGCCTTTATTGTCCATAGTCGTAGCATTCGTCGTCGCCGGGGTCGTTCATGGTTGTAGCAATTGTCGTCCATGGTTGTAAGTTGTAACATTCTTGTCGAAGGGTTGTAGCATCTGTTGTTGCCGGTTGCATCATCCGTCGTTCCATGGTTGTAGCATTTGTCGCAGGCCGTTGTCCATGGTTGTAACATTTGTCGTCATGGTTGTAACATCTATCAAAAGGGTTGTAACTCTTAACTGCGCGGTTGCAACCCTCGTCATAGCTTCCAGCAAAAAAATGTTCGCCGCGGTTGTAGCAAATTTTCATCGTGGTTGTAACTCCGACGTATGCCGGTTCCAGCAAAAATCCTCTGGTTGTAGCTCGACGTCGGTTAGTTTTAGTGCGTGGTGACCGCGTCTCCAACCTCGGGCTGCCGGGGTTGCACCTCCGGCCATCAGCAAAGAGGCTGCGTCGCAAAAAAATGGAGGAGGGGGAGGAGGGAGGCTGCTGGTCAGCGACGGGGCGCGGGGCGAGGGCGCACGGCCGCGCAAGCTCACCTGGCGGTGGTGGTTTGCCCGGGGGGGGGGGGGGGGGGGGGGGTGGGGGGGGGGGGGGGGGGGGGCGGGGGGGGGGGGGGGGGGGGGGGGGGTAAGAAGAAAAAAGGACGAGATCTGGGAGAGGGCGTGCCGCGCGTTGGCTTCGATCCAACGCCTCGCGCGCGTCCGGCGGAACGGTTCCGCCGCACGGGTGGGAAACGTTTCCCTTACAGGAAAGACTGAGGTAAAGGAAAATGGTTTACATGGGATAACTGTTCCAACGGTCGATAAGGTATAGTGAGCTCTCGGATGGAACGGCAGCCGTTCGATAACTGAACCCGCCAGTGTCGATCATTGTTGACACCTTCGTCGTCAGTCAGCGCAGTGTATCCTGGGCATGACACCGCTGCCCTCGCTCAATGCAACCCCCATCAGATTCGGCAATCAGATTCGAGTCTGGGACACAGCAAAGCGGCACCGAATCGAGCCAGCCTGATTCCAAGGTCGCCAGCCCCCCTGCCGTATGTACCCTCCCATCGCTCTCGGAGAGCCGGCCGCCCGACACGCCGTCGATCGTGAGTGGCGCCGCTTTCCCTACGTGGACAGCAGCACGCATCTCTCCCGCCGTGACGACGGAGGCCATGCCCCCCGCGGCCACGCGAAGCGCCGGCGCGGCGGGCCGTATCCATTAGCCAAGCTCGCGAGGCACGACACGTCGACCGGTGAATCCCTGAGACAGCACACCACTGCGCTTGTCCCTACCGCGCGTTGGAGTTGGCCCGAGGGCTAGGTGCCCCCGGCTTCCGGAAAGGGCGAGGGGAGATGCAAGATGCAAAGCTGAGCGCAACACGGTCGCACCAAGACGATCGAGGGTATCCTGTGCTGTGCTGCGCTGCCTGCAGAATCGTCCTGATGGCATGACCCTGGGTACGTGCACGTGTCGGCCGCCCCTTGTTCCCCTGGCGTCTCGCGCTCATGGATGGACACATAGACCGGCCCTGCATGCGCAAAGAAGACCAAGGATTCGATTCCCAGCCATATGCATGCATGCACATGCGACCAACCGCTGGGCGGCCGTGCCGCATCGGCATCGCCTGTTGGGCAGATGATGTGTTTGTGGCTTCAAATCGCTGGTGTGCTGCTGCTTTACCATGCCTACTTGCTCTTTTAAAACTAGACGTGACATGACATGCTTGCGTGGATTGAGATGTCCACCAGTCCGTTGGCGTTCACTTGCCAATAATTACTCCTATCGTTGCTATGGCCCACCATGTTCGAGTTTTGGAAGAACATGCACCCGCCCAGTTAAAGGTGGTGTCTCGGTTGGCATAATTGGGTTCTCACAATATGTATCTCCATCTCCATTGGATCTTTGGCCCATGCTTTCTAAGGATGGGATGAGGGAAAGATTATGGTACCTAATAACAGTTGAGCTACCTCTGTTGGATGGACTGAAAGGATTGCATGCATCGATAATTCGTTGGTCGTGTGCGACATGTACAATAGACAACGTACGTTCAACCCCCCCGGCGCGCAGTCGAAGTGTCGCCGGAGACACAGAGACTGGACCGAAACTCCTCAAAGATAGAACTCGGTAGCCCCTTTGTCATAACATCGGCGAATTGCTGAGCGGTAGGCACATGTAGAACCCGAATACGCCCAAGCGCCACCTGTTCTCGAACGAAGTGAATGTCAAGCTCAATGTGCTTCGTTTGGCTATGATGAAGAGGATTAGCGGAGAGGTAGACGGTGTTAGGGCATATTTCTCCCTTAGTGGTTTTGGTGATTGATGACAATACTTTTGCGGACTAATCATGTGCATTGAGCATTTCAGATAATCTATCCTATGGCACAAAGACGATTTGAACCCCTCTGGATATTTATGAAGACGGTGTTTTTCTTGCGTTTCATATTCGGTGGACTTGAGTCATAGGATCACTGTACTATTAAGAGGGGGTCCGCTTCGGAAAGGTTTGGGTGGAATCAACACGTACACGGTCACCTTGTACCCTCTTTCTTTCCCGGCTCGTGAGCTTGTCCCTCCTTTGTGCTTGGATCTTGTCAGAACAGCCTAAGCGGCAGTACCGCTCTGCCCTGAGGTAGTACCGCTACAGCGGTACTGCTGATGTGCAGTGCGGCTCCTACTTCCGCCTGTTTTCAGTGTTCTATAAACGGGCGGTAGTAGAGCGGCAGTTCGGCGCGGTAGTACCGCTCCAGTGGTACTACGGGCCTAATTGCCTCCCAACTACCGCAAGCTTACTGGGCTCTCTCATGCTAAGCGGAAGTACCGCTGCTCGCCGCGGTAGTACCGCTCCGGCGGAACTACCGCTGGCTTCTGCCACGGGGAGTACCGCTTATCTATTGCGTTCTGGACTGTTATGTCTCGCGGGCGGAAGTAGAGCGGCAGTTCCTAGCGGTAGTACCGCCCCGGGCGGCACTACCGCCCTGCCCCCCTCTTCTACCGCGGTCTTTGGCTACTGTTCAGCACCGAGCGGAAGTACCGCTGGTGGGAGCGGTAGTACCGCTCCGGCGGAACTACCGCCTCCGTGACTTGCTCAGTTGTACACAGCTGGTAGAACTTCCGTGCCAGTGGAAGTACCGCTCCCCTGAGCGGTACTACCGCTTGTGCACGGGCTGTGGGTGCATAATGGTTGGATTTTATCCCCCACTATATAAAGGAGTCATCTTCCCCAAGTTGACTTACCTCTTCCTCCCCCAAGCTCCATTGTTGCTCACAAGCTCATTCTTGCCCGATCTCTCTCCCTAGCCAATCAAACTTGTTGATTCTTTAGGGTTGCTTGAGAAGTCCTAGATCTACACTTCCACCAAGAGAAATTTGATTCCCCTCACTAATCTCTTGCGGATCTTATTACTCTTGGGTGTTTGAGCACCCTAGACGGTTGAGGTCACCTCGGAGCCACATTCCATTGTGGTGAAGCTTCATGGTGTTGTTGGGAGCCTCCAATTCGGTTGTGGAGAGAGCCCCAACCTTGTTTGTAAAGGTCCGGTCGCTGTCTTCAAGGGCACCACTAGTGGAATCACATCATCTCGCATTGTGTGAGGGCGTGAGGAGAATACGGTGGCCCTAGTGGCTTCTTGGGGAGCATTGTGCCTCCACACCGCTCCAACGAAGACATACTTCCTCTCAAAGGGAAGGAACTTCGGTAACACATCCTCGTCTCCCCCGACTCCACTTGTGGTTATCTCTTACCTTTACTTTGTGTTTGCTTTAGTTGTGTTGCTTATGTTGATCAAGCGTGGTGTTGTCTTTGCTAGCATCATATAGGTTGTTCACCTAGTTGCATATCTAGACAACCTATTTGTTGCTAACCCTAATTTGTTTAAGAAAAGCTTAAAATTGGTAGTTGCCTATTCACCCCCTCCCTCTATTCAACCGCATCGATCCTTTCAGACGGCAGAGACGTTATCACGTAGACGATCGTGGCCTTGTGAACCTCACAAAGCAGCTCCTGAAGCAACTGACAAAGCCAAGAGCACTCCGCAACAGCATTAGCCACGACGCGATACTCCGTCTTGGCACTCGAGCGAGAGACCGTAGGTTGTCGCTTGGACGACCACGAAATCAGTGAAGGCCCGAGATAAACACAGTAGCCTGACATGGAGCGACGCGTGTCCGGGCAGCCAGCCCAGTCGGCGTCAGAGTAGGAGACGATGTCGGTGGAGATGAAGGCAGCCAGGGTGAGCCCCAAGGTCATAGTGTCGCGTATGTACCGGAGGATACGCTTCACCAGAGTCCAGTGGGAGTCACGAGGAGCATGCATATGGAGGCACACCTGCTGAACAGCGTACTGCAAATCAGGACAGGTGAGTGTCAAGTACTGCAAAGCACCGATGATGGAGCGATAGAACGCAGCGTCAGGTGTGGGAGAGCCCTCCAAAGCGGAGACCTTCGCCTTGGTGTCAACAGGCATGGAGGCGGGCTTGCAATTAAGCATGCTAGCGCGCTCGAGCAACTCTTGAGCATACTTCTACTGATGCAGAAATAATCCATCAGTAGGCCGAACCACCTCAATACGGAGGAAGTAATGCAGGACCCCCAAGTCCTTGAGGGCAAACTCATCACGAAGATGAGCAGTGAGCTGCTGAAGAAGCTCGAGAGAGGATTCCGTCAAGATGATGTCGTCGACATGAAGCCACAAATATGCGGTAGAGGTGCCCTGATGATAGACGAAAAGGGAGGTGCCGGAGCGAGTGGTGCAAAAACCAAGCTGTTGGAGGAAGGCCGCAATACGTTGGTACCACGCTGAGGCGCCTGCTTCAATCCTTAGAGAGAACGGGACAACAGACACACGTGATCCGGATGCTCGGTGTCGGCAAAGCCAGTGCGCTGCTCACAGAACACCTGCTCAGCAAGATGACCATGCAAGAATGCGTTGGAGACATCCAATGGATGAACGGGCCACGCACGAGAGACCACCAACCACAACACAATATGAATCATGCCCGGTTTGACAACCGGAGCAAAGGTGTCGGTGAAGTCCACGTCGGCACACTATCGGAAGCCACGAACCACCCAGCGAGCCTTTTAGCGCTCGAGAGAACTATCAGGAAGTGTCTTGTGGCAAAACACCAATTTTCCACTGATAATGTTGGTGTGGGGAGGCCGCGGAACAAGATGCCATGTGCGGTTAGGCTGCAACGCGTCGAACTCCTCATGCATTGCAGCGAGCCAGTGTGGATCATGAAGGGCTGCACGAGCGGAGGAGGGAATGGGTGATGGTGAGGTCGTCAACGCGGCACACACATACTCGTCAGAAGTGTACCGCGTGCTGGGACGGTGGACACCGGCGTGTGCCCGAGTCATCATACCGGGAGGCGGTGCTGGAGCGGCTGGTGGAGACGGCGCATCGCGCGAGGGCGGGGGCGAGCCCGTCGTGGAGGATCCGGCAGCCGTAGCAGCGCTGGAGGCCGAAGTGAACGGGGCGGCCTCGGTCACCGAACCGGAGGAGGCCGCCACGGCCGAGGAGGCTGCAGGAGAAGCCACCAAGGGGGCGCTACCCAATGAGGCCGCAGCGGAGGGGTGGCACCAGGGAGGCCGCGTCGAAGGCCGCACCGGGCGCCTGACCGGGTGCCACACCTGGTGCAGCACATGAAGAGTCTGACGCGACTAGGGGCGAAGGAGCGAGTAGCCTGCCCGGGGGAGCGAGCCACACCTAGGCCGGTAGCCATGCCGCGACAGGCGTATCAAGGATCGCTGCAGAGTCCGCTGTAGGAGGTGGTACCGGGTGAAAAGGAAAAACCCGCTCATCAAAGTACACGTGCCGTGAGGTGTAGACACGATGGGAGACATGATCATAGCACCGGTAACCTTTGGTGTTGGGAGGATAGCCTAGGAAGATGCAAGCGAGGGAACGAGGTGCAAGTTTGTGTGGTGTGGTAGACGTGATACTAGGATAACAGAGACACCTGGATGTACGAAGACCGTCATAGGACGGAGGAGAGCCGAAGAGAAGCTGATGAGGAGCATAGTTCCAACGGGGACGACACGGGCGAATGTTAAGGAGTAAGGTGGCGGTGGCGAGGGCATCCGGCCAAAAGTGAGGGGGTACGTTTGAGTGAAAGAGCAATGTATGGGCGCAGTCATTAACAGTGCAAAGGATGCGTTCAGCACGACCATTTTGTTGGGAAGTGTAAGGACAGGTTAGACGAAAGATGGTGCCGTGGGAGGCAAGAAGATTACGAACAACAACGTTACCGAATTCTTTTCCGTTGTCTGCTTGAAGTGCGAGTATAGGGCGACCGACTTGTGTGGTGGCATAGGAATAAAATGCTGTGAGGGTAGCTAGGACATCGGATTTTCGGCGCAGAGGAAATGTCCACACAAAATGAGAGAAGTCATCTAAAAGCATAAGATAATATAGATAACACGTATTACTCGTAACTGGAGATGTCCACACATCACTATGAAGTAATTGAAACGGAAAAGTGGGAATAGTTGTGGATGCACTAAACGGAAGACGAACGTGCTTCCCGAGACGGCAATCATGACAAGTATGATTGTCTATCTTATTACTGGAGATTGAAAAACTCCTAAGGATCTGACGAAGGACGGCGGAGTTGAGATGACCCAAACGAACATGCCATAAATTGACACAGGCGGAGAGGGTAACTGGAGCGACAGTGGTGGTGGTGGAGGAGTGCACCGGGTAGAGCTCGTCGGGGCTATCACATCGGTGAAGAAACATCCGGGTACGTGCGTCCTTCACAGAAAAACCGACATCATCAAATTCAATAGTAATAGGATTTTCATGAGCAAGATGGCGAAGAGACACAAGATTTTCAACTAGATCAGGTGAGATAAGAACATTGTACATGGTTATAGGCATGGATGTGGAGGGAAAATGACAATGACCAACATGAGTGATGGGTAAGGAGGAACCGTCACCGACGGTGATGCGAGTGGAAGTGTTAACCGGAGAGGAAGAAGCAAGGTTACCGGATGAGCTGTCATGTGGGACGTAGCCACCGAGTCTGTGTACCAATCACCACCGCCACCGTAGTTGCTCGACGAGGGGGCCGAGTGTAGGGAGGCCAATAGGGCTGGGTCCCATGGCGCCGGGGATGGAGCGAGGCCGTCGTAGGGAGCGGGCTGTGGCGGGTAGCCGCCGGCCGTCGGGGGCGCCGGAAGCACTGATACGTCTCCAACCTATCTATAATTTTTGCTTGTTCCATGCTGTTATATTATCATTCTTGGATGTTTTACAATCATTTTATAGCAACTTTATATCATTTTTTGGGACTAACCTATTGACATAGTGCCCAGTGCCAGTTGCTGTTTTTTACTTCGCAGAAAATCAATACCAAACGGAGTCCAAACGCAGCGGAACTTTTTGGAGATTTTTTCTGTACCATAAGACACCTGTTGGGCCAAAGAAGTACCAGAGAGGGGCTCCAAGGGGAGCACAACCCACCTGGGCGCGCCTGGGGGCCCAAGCTCGCCCTGGTGGGTTGTGCCCACCTCGGCCGCCTCCCGCACCGCCTCTTTGCTCTATAAATACCCCAAAAACCATAGGGGAGTCAACAAAACACAATTCCAGCCGCCGCAAGTTCAAGAACCACCAGATCCAATCTAGACACCATCACGGAGGGGTTCATCATCCTCATTGGTGCCTCTCCGATGATGCGTGAGTAGTTCATTGTAGACCTACGGGTCCGTAGTTAGTAGCTAGATGGCTTCCTCTCTCTCTTTTGATTCTCAATACAATGGTCTCTTGGAGATCTATTTGATGTAACTCTTTTTTGCGGTGTGTTTGTTGGGATCCGATGAACTTTGAGTTTATGATCAGATATATTTATCCATGAAAGTTATTTGAGTTTCTTTGATCTCTTATATGCATGATTACTTATAGCCTCATATTGCTTCTTAGAATCTTTGGTTTAGTTAGGCCAACTAGATCAATTTTTCTTGCCATGGGAAGAGGTGCTTTGTGATGGGTTCGGTCGTGCGGTGTTCTTTCCCAGTGACAGAAGGGGCAGCAAGACACGTATTGATCGTTGCTTTTAAGGACAACAAGATGGGGTCTATTCCTACATGAATAGATCTTGTCTACATCATGTCATCATTCTTATTGCATTACTCCATTTTTCCATGAACTTAATACACTAGATGCATGCTGGATAGCGGTCGATGTGTGGAGTAATAGTAGTAGATGCAGGCAGGAGTCGGTCTACTAATCTTGGACGTGATGCCTATATAATGATCATTGCATGGATATCGTCATAATTATTTGAAGTTCTATCAATTGCCCAACAGTAATTTGTTTACCCGTTGTATGCTATTTTTCTCGAGAGAAACCACTAGTGAAATCTACGACCCCGGGGTCTATTCTTTATCATATTTGGTTTGAGATCTATTTTTATTTGCTTTTGTTTTCAGATCTATTATCCTAAAAACCCAAAAATACCTTGCTGCATTTTTTATTTATTTATTTTATTTTGTTTTATTGCGAGATCTATTTATCCAAAATTATACAAACCAATCTATCTTTTACCCGAGAGGGATTGACAACCCCTCTTACGCGTCGGGTTGCAAGTATTTGTTCTTTGTGTGCAGGTACCGTTTACATAGTGTTGCTTGGTTCTCCTAATGGTTCGATAAACTTGATTTCATAACTGAGGAAAATACCTACCGAAGTTGTACTGCATCATCCCTTCCTCTTCGGGGAAATACTGACGCGGATACGAGCCATCAAGAAAGGATTTCTGACGCCATTGCCGGGGAGACATCATCAACATCTATCAGGTTCCTAATCACAAATCTCATCTCCTTGCAATTTACATTATTTAGCATTTGCCTCTCGTTTTCATCTCCCCCACTTCACAAAAATTTGTCGTTTTATTCGCCCTCTTTTTCGTTCGCCGTTTTCTCGTCAGATCTGTTTTTGTGTGCAATCTTGTTTGCGTAGTCACGATGACTCAAGAAAATACCAAGTTGTGTGACTTTTCAAATACCAACAATAATGATTTTATTAGCACTCCGATTGCTCCTCTCGCCACTAGTGCGAAATCTTGTGATATTAATGCCGCTTTGTTGAATCTTGTTATGAAAGATCAGTTTTCCGGTACTCCTAATGAGGATGCCGCGTCCCATCTTAACACATTCATAGAATTATGCTATATGCAAAAGAAAAAAGATGTGGACAATGATATTGTGAAGTTAAAATTATTTCCGTTTTCTTTGCGAGATCGTGCAAAAATTTGGTTTTCTTCTTTGCCTCGCAATAGTATCGATTATTGGGATAAGTGCAAAGATGCTTTCATTACTAAATATTTTCCGCCCATGAAAATTATTTCCCTTAGAACTCAGATCATGAATTTTAAGCAACTTGAG
Organism: Thinopyrum elongatum; assembly: GCA_011799875.1. NCBI lineage: Eukaryota > Viridiplantae > Streptophyta > Magnoliopsida > Poales > Poaceae > Thinopyrum > Thinopyrum elongatum. The sequence goes on from CM022300.1 coordinate 414,631,580, forward strand.
CATGAACATGTTACACAATCTTGGGAAAGAATGAAATTGATGCTAAGAAATTGTCCTACTCATGGTTTAAATCTTTGGATGATCATACAATTTTTTTATGCGGGATTGAATTTTGTTTCTAGAAATCTTTTAGATTCCGCCGCAGGTGGTACTTTTATGGAAATTACTTTGGGTGAAGCTACTAAAGTGCTTGATAATATTATGGCAAATTACTCACAATGGCATACCGAAAGAGCGCCTACTAGTAAAAAAGTTAATTCAGTTGAAGAAATTAGTACTTTGAGTATAAAAGTTGATGCTCTTATGAAATTGGTTGCTAATAAAAATGCTCCTATTAATCTTATTGATGTGCCCTTGTCTACTTTGATTGAGCAAAATAGTGATTCCGTAGATGTGAATTTTTTCTCGCGAAACAATTTTAATAACAATGTTTATAGAGGTAATTTTAATCCTAGGCCTTTTCTTGGAAATTCCTCTAATAATTATGGTAATTCCTATGGTAATCCTTCTTATAATAATAATAGGAACACCTCTGATCTTGAGAATAATATTAAAGAATTTATCAATGCTCAAAAGGTTTTCAATAATACGATAGAAGAAAGGTTGAACAAGATTGATGATATGTCTAGAAGTATTGATAGAATTTCTCATGATGCAGAAAATCTCAAGTTGAAAATTTCTGTGCCTAAGGTTGCGGAATCAATTAAAGCTTTATATGTTTCTATGCATGAAAGTAAGAAAAGAACCGCTATGCTTAGAGCTAAAAGAGAATTTTTAGAAAGAGCGTTTTCTAGTGATTGCTTTCATAAAAATGATGAAGATCTTAAAGTGATTGGTGTTTCTTTTATTGATTCCTTGTTTAGTAAGATTAAAATTGATGATAAAGGGACTGAATAAGAGTCAACTTTAGTTAGAAGGCGTCCTGATAATTCAGAGGGTGAAAATCTTGATGAAAAAATTGATAAAAGTGGGTTTGGAGAGGTCAAAACTTTAACTAGTGATGTGCCCACTCTTTTGGATTACAAAGACTTTAATTATGATAGTTGCTCTTTGCTTGATTGTATTTCTTTGTTGCAATCCATGATAAATTCACCCCATGCTTATGAACAAAATAAAGCTTTTACTAAACATATTGTTGATGCTATGATGAAAGCTTTTGAAGAAAAGTTGGAATTAGAGATCTCAATTCCTAGAAAATTACATGATGAATGGGAACCCACCATCAAAGTCAAGATAAAAAATTATGACTGTTTTGCTTTATGTGATTTGGGTGCTAGTGTTTCCATAATTCCGAAATCTTTATGTGATGTGCTTGGTCTTACCAATATTGAAGAGTGTTCTTTAAATTTGCACTTGGCGGATTCTACTATTAAAAAGCCTTTGGGAAGAATTAATGATGTTCTTATTCTTGCAAATAGGAATTATGTGCCCATAGATTTTATTGTTCTTGATATTGATTGCAATCCGTCTTGTCCAATTATACTTGGTAGACCGTTTTTACGTACTATTGGTGTCGTGATTGATATGAAAGAAGGCAATATTAAATTTCAGTTTCCAGTAAGAAAGGGTATGGAACACTTCCCAAGAATAAGAATTAATCCACCATATGAATCAATCATGAGGGCATCCTATGGATCAAAAACTAAAGATGACAATACTTGAATGTATGCTTTATGCCTAGTTAGGGGCGTAAAACGATAGTGCTTGTTGGGATGCAACCCAATGAATAAAATTCATTTTTGCATTTTTCTTTCAGTTCTTGAGTGTTTGCACAATTATGCCTCATTTATTATTGTGTTTTTTATGTTTTAATTAGTGTTTGTGCCAAGCAAAGCCTTTGGGATAGCTTTGGTGATAGTTGATTTGATCCTGTTGAAAAACAGAAAATTTTGCGTCCAGTAAAATAATTGTCTAGATTTACAGAAGCGACGAAAAATTATGAATTGTTTACAAAAGATTTATATACAAATTTCCTATGTTTTCCTAATTTTTCAGAATTTTTGGAGTTATAGAAGTATGAGAACAATTCGCATCTTTACAGACTATTCTGTTTTTGACAGATTCTGTTTTCTTTGCATCGTGTGCTTATTTTGATGATTCTATGGATTGTATCGGGGGCTATAAGCCATGGCAAAGTTAGAATACAGTAGATATAATGCAATAACAAAATTTGAATGGGTTTTCTACAGTACTTAAAGTAAATATTGTTTTTCTTATACTAACGGATCTCGCGAAGGTTTTGTTAAGTTTTGTGTGATTGAAGTTTTCAAGTTTTGGGTGAGATCACGATGGATGATGGAATAAGGAGTAAGAAAAGCCTAAGCTTGGGGATGCCCCATGGCACCCCAAGGAAATATTCAAGGAGAAACAAGCAACTAAGCTTGGGGATGCCCCGAGTGGCATCCCCTCTTTCTTCTAACGACCATCGGTATTTTACTTGGAACTATATTTTTATTCGTCACATATCATGAGTTTTGCTTGGAGCGTCTTGTATTATATGAATATTTTCTTGTTTTCCTTTTCAGTTTGTCACAAGTATCCTTGCTGGACACACCTATTTGAGAGAGCCAAAATTATGCTATGATTCGCTAGAATTGCTCTTTATGCTTCACTTAAATTTTTTGAGCTATGGAATTGCTCTAGTGCTTCACTTATATCTTTTTGAGCATGGTGTGCTTTAATATTTTTGAAGAAATGATCTCATGCTGCACTTAGATTTATTTGAGAGTTAGTAAATTTTAAAGAAATTCTCTCATGCTTCACTTATATTATTTTGAGAGATGGAAATTTTTATGCTCATGTTCTTCACTTCAAATTTATTTGAGCTATCAAAAGCAACATATGAAACTAGTCCCAAAGTGATAGATATTCAAGAGGGATATAATAAAAACTTTCATGAAGATCATTGGACAAAATAAACTTGATTCTTTGTAATAGTTTTGAGATATGATGATAGTGATATGTGAGTCATGTTGGTGAGTAATTATGCTTTAGTAAGAATATTGGTGTTAAGGTTTGTGATTCCCTATGCAAGCACGAAAGTTAATAGTTATGCAATGAAATTACATCCTACTTGTGGTGCATTATTCGGTGTTAGTTATGCTCAATGCTCGCTTATGTGATTTTTCATTTCTTGGTTGGATGCTTCTCAATCTTTTTGCTAGCCTTCACTTGTACTAAGTAGGAATACTACTTGTGCATCCAAAATCCTTAAACCCAGTTTTTTCACATGAGTCCACTATACCTACCTATATGCGGTATTTTCATGCCGTTCTAAGCAAATTTGTATGTGCCATCTCTAATTTTCAAAATAATTTTCCTTTTTGTGTGCTCGTACCGCTCATGAAACGGTAGGGGGTGGCTGATATTTTTCCTTGCTAGATGTGTTATTCTCAAGATGAGTGTTTATTCACTTGTCATTGCATGAGAGTACGGCAAAGGTATTAGGGATGCCCAGTCCCAAAATGAAAAATGAATTTACTTTATGTTGTCAAATAATAAATTCCTTGGAAAGTGTTGGTATGGAGGGCACCCGTGGATACGGCTAGCCGTGGAATGTGAAAGTACGATGGAAAAAGGAATAAACTTTATTTTCTGTTTGGGAACCGCCTATGATATATCTAGCATGGAAACTATTGGGAACTACTCGATCATTTTCGTTGACAGGAAAAGCATGCCACCCAAAATGTTTTATCTCTATCTTTTTTGCTTTGAGCTCTGGCACCTCTACAAATCCCTACTTCCTTCTGCGAAGGGCCTTTCTATTTACTTTATGCAATTTTTTTTATTTGAGGCTCCATCTTCTCTTATAAAGCACCAACTAAGGGGCACTATGATCATACTTGAGCATTGGGTGTAGCTAATATGCGAGTGTGTTTCATGAATGGATCAATGATTGAGCATGATGGGCTAGGGATAACTTGCTTTAGTGTTGATATTTTGAAAGATATGGTTGCTTGTTGATATGCTTGAGTATTGAAATCTTCATGTTAAAACTAGACTATTGCTTTGAACCATATAAAACTCCAAATGTCCATACTACAAAAGAAAAGAATATGTGATGAACATGTTAGGCAGCATTCCACATCAAAAATTCTGTTTTTATCATTTACCTACTCGAGGACGAGTAGGAATTAAGCTTGGGATGCTGATACGTCTCCAATGTATCTATAATTTTTGCTTGTTCCATGCTGTTATATTTATCATTCTTGGATGTTTTAGAATCATTTTATAGCAACTTTATATCATTTTTTGGGACTAACCTATTGACATAGTGCCCAGTGCCAGTTGTTGTTTTTTGCTTGTTTTTTACTTCATGGAAAATCAATACCAAACGGAGTCCAAACGCAGCGAAACTTTTTGGAGATTTTTTCTGGACCAGAAGACACATGTTGGGCTAAAGAAGTACCAGAGGGGGGCTCCGAGGGGAGCACAACCCACCTGGGCGTGCCTGGGCGGCACACCCTGGTGGGTTGTGCCCACCTCGGCCGCCTCCCGCACCACCTCTTTGCTCTATAAATACCCCAAAAATCCAAAAACCCTTGGGGAGTCGACGAAACACAATTCCAGCCGTCGCAAGTTCCAGAACCACCAGATCCAATCTAGACACCATCACGGAGGGGTTCATCATCCTCATTGTTGCCTCTCCGATGATGCGTGAGTAGTTCATTGTAGACCTACGGGTCCATAGTTAGTAGCTAGATGGCTTCATCTCTCTCTTTTAATTCTCAATACAATGGTCTCTTGCAGATCTATTTGATGTAACTCTTTTTTGCGGTGTGTTTGTTGGGATCCGATGAACTTTGAGTTTATGATCAAATCTATTTATCCATGAAATTTATTTGAGTTTCTTTGATCTCTTATATGCATGATTACTTATAGCCTCGTATTTCTTCTTCGAATCTTTGGTTTAGTTAGGCCAACTAGATCGATTTTTCTTGCCATGGGAAGAGGTGCTTTGTGATGGGCTTGGTCGTGCGGTGTTCTTTCCTAGTGAAAGAAGTGGCAGCAAGACACGTATTGATCGTTGCTATTAAGGATAACAAGATGGGGTCTATTCCTACATAAATAGATCTTGTCTATATCATGTCATCGTTCTTATTGCATTACTCCGTTTTTTCATGAACTTAATACACTAGATGCATGCTGGATAGCGGTCGATGTGTGGAGTAATAGTAGTAGATGCAGGCAGGAGTCGGTCTACTAATCTTGGACGTGATGCCTATATAATGATCATTGCCTGGATATCGTCATAATTATTTGAAGTTCTATCAATTGCCCAACAGTAATTTGTTTATCTGCCGTATGCTGTTTTTCTCGAGAGAAGCCACTAGTGAAATCTACGGGCCCCGGGTCTATTCTTTATCATATTTGCTTTGAGATCTATTTTTATTTGCTTTTGTTTTCAGATCTATTATCCTAAAAACCCAAAAATATCTTGCTGCACTTTTTCTTCATTTATTTTATTTTGTTTGATTGCGAGATCTATTTATCCAAAATTATACAAACCAACCTATCTTTTACCCGATAGGGATTGACAACCCCTCTTACACATCGGGTTGCAAGTATTTGTTCTTTTTATGCAGGTACCATTTACATAGTGTTGCTTGGTTCTCCTACTGGTTCGATAACCTTGGTTTCATAACTGAGGGAAATACCTACCGAAGTTGTACTACATCATCCCTTCCTCTTCGGGGAAATACTGACACAGATACGAGCCATCAAGCACCGGGTAGCCAGCCGGCTGGAAGGGCGTCGCGAGGAGCGCCTGGTGGCCCGTGGGGCGCGGACCAAGAAGACCGGCGGTGGGAGGCCGTGGCACGGGCATGTGGTACGCGTGCACCACACCCGTCCAGGGATTGGCGCCGAGGGTCCAGGGCAGGGAGGGCTGAGGCTGACGAGCCCTCCCCGTACCCTTGCTATTGCTGCTACCGAGGGCGGCCGCCACCGCCGAGCTTGTTGCGCCGGCCACCGCCGGACTGCTGTGGAGGTGTGGGAGGCGCGGTTGGAAAGGGGTAGTAGCCCGGCGGGGCTGGCGACCAAGGCTGGGGCGGGACCGACGGAGGCGGGTTGGCCGCACCGAGGGACATGCCAGCGGAGAGAGTGGTGTGCTGCACCCGCGTCTTCACCTTCTTCATCCTGCATTCCACCAAACGCAGGTAAGTGATGACGGTGTTGAAGGTTGGTTCTGGCAGGAGGGTGAGGTTGGATGCCACATTGCTGAAGTCCTCGTTGAGGCCGGCGGTGAGGGTGCTCAACATGAAGTCGTCAGACACCTTGGCGCCGATGTCGCGAAGCTCATCAGCAAGCATCTTGAGGCGCATGCAGTAGTCGTCAATGGAGGTGTCATCCTGGTGGCACCCAAAAAACTCATGCTGCAAGAAAACAAGGCGTTGGAGCTTGTTGTCAGTGAAGAGCATGTTAATCTTGTTCCACACGGTGCAAGCATCGTCATCCTCGAAGACGACCGTGTGGAAGATGTCACTCAAGACGGTGAGGTAGAACCACCGGATGAGCGTGGCCTCGATGGCAGACCACTCGGGGTCGGTGCCATGACCGCGCTGTTGACGGAGCCATCGATGTGCTCGGTGAGGTAGTACTCACGGAAGACGAGGTTGAAGTAGGTCTTCCAGGCGTAGTAGAAGGAGCTAGATTGATCTAGCTTGATGGGAACACGCTCATGAATGCAGACGTCGCGAATGTCGGCGTCGGAGGGAGGATCTGATCCAGCGAAGGGGTCAGATCCGCCGGAGATGGAGAAGGCAGGAGAGTTCATGGTGGTGGCGGGTTGTAGGGTGGGCGACGGCAGTAGGGTGCGGCGGCGTTTAGGGTTAGGGTTTGGTGGGAGAGAGAGAAGGGGGGCAGCGGCTGCAGAGGTGCGGGGCAGCCGCGGGAAGAGGGGAGGTGGCGGTGGCGGTAGGGTTGGGCGGAAGCAAGGAGAGGAGAGGATCAACATGCTAAACTGATACCATGTTGGATGGAAAGAAAGGATTGCATGCATCGATAATTCATTGATTGTGTGCATGACATACATATATAGGTACAGGATGGACCTGTCTCTACTTGTCTCCCAAGATATACAAATATACGAGGGGAGAGAGGAGGTACGACTGTCTAAATACAAAGCCCTAGTCCTATACATGTACAATAGACAATGTATGTTCAACAACCTCCAATTCTATCATTTCTATAAACGGACCAGGCTCTCCTCAGATTCTTCACAAGTACTAAAACCGATCAGGCATTAAGGAGGGGAGTTGTTTCATTACTTATCAGAGCATGGAAGCATTTCTTTTGTTTTCATTGTTGTTAGTAAGATACAAAAGTCAAATCAATGTTTCCACTTCAAAAACCAATACCTCACTCTATGTATTTGTTATACACAATATAGTTAGGAAAAAAGAATATGGGATACGTGATTCTTGGTGCAATAATTTGCCTCCTTACGTTTTGGAGTTTGTTGACATAAACAGTAAGGGACTTATGTGTTTGCTAGTGCACACAGAGTAATAGGTCCCTGGAATCAAGAGGAGTTTGATTCAAACGCCGAAGATAATCCCCTGCGTGGCAGTGAAGATTATCACCGAAAATTATGATAACAAGAGTGACCCCTCAAAAATTTCTGACGTGAAGCAATTGGTTCGGTACTCGTCCGAAGAAACTACGACCGAGAAGATTGAAGACGAAGTGAAGAAGTAGCATTTATTTCGTTGTTTCTCTCCTCTTTATTGAGTCACAGGACCACCATACTACTAAGAGGGGTGTAGCATTCGAAGCTTTGATTCTCTGATGCTAAACCCAATTCCTATGAAAGTTGAGAGAGAAATCTCTTTGTGTTTCGAGCAAATACTTGCAAGCAAGAGGCTGTGATCTTGTTCGCCGTGAGAGATTTGTCTCTGACCGAGGAGTTAGCATTACTTGGTCTTCAAGTAATGTTACCGTTGCTCTTAAAATCCGACCGTTGTGAACGTGTCGGTTGGCCATTGGCTGGACCGCGTGTCCAAAATGGTCATTTCCCACCAGGGAAGGTGATACGTCTCCAACGTATCTATAATTTTTTATTGTTCCATGCAATTATATTATCTGTTTTGGATGTTTTATATGCATTAATATGCTATTTTATATTATTTCTAGGACTAACCTATTAACCTAGAGCCCAATGGCATTTTCTGTTTTTTTCCTTGTTTTAGAGTTTCGCAGAAAAGGAATACCAAACGGAGTCCAAACGGAATAAAACCTTCGCGATGATTTTTCTTGGACCAGAAGACACCCAGGAGACTTGGAGTTCAAGTCAGAGGAGCCACGAGGCGGCCACAAGGGTGGAGGGCGCGCCCAGGGGGGTAGGGCGCGCCCCCTGCCTTGTGGGCCCCCTGTGACTCCCCTGACCTAATTCTTTTGCCTATATATTCACATATATTCCCAAACCACCGGAAGTATCCACGAAAACACTTTTCCACCGCCGCAACCTTCTGTACCCTTGAGATCCCATCTAGGGGCCTTTTCCGGCATCCTGCCGGAGGGGGATTCGATCACGGAGGGCTTCTACATCAACACCATTGCCCTTCCGATGAAGCGTGAGTAGTTTACCTTAGACCTACGGGTCAATAGCTAGTAGCTAGATGGCTTCTTCTCTCTCTTTGATTCTCAATACCATGTTCTCCTCGATGTTCTTGGAGATCTATCCGATGTAATACTCTTTTGCGGTGTGTTTAGATCCGATGAATTGTGGATTTATGATTAGCTTATCTATGAATATTATTTGAATCTTCTCTGAATTCTTTTATGCATGATTTGATATCTTTGTAATTCTCTTCGAACTATCGGTTTGGTTTGGCCAACTAGATTGGTTTTTCTTGCAATGGGAGAAGTGCTTAGCTTTGGGTTCAATCTTCCGGTGTCCTTTCCCAGTGACAGTAGGGGCAGCAAGGCACGTATTGTATTATTGCCATCGAGGATAAAAAGATGGGGTTTTCATCATATTGCTTGAGTTAATTCCTCTACATCATGTCATCTTACTTAATGCGTTACTCCGTTCTTTATGAACTTAATACTCTAGATGCATGCTGGATAGCGGTCGATGTGTGGAGTAATAGTAGTAGATGCAGAATCGTTTCGGTATACTTGACACGGACATGATGCCTATATTTCATAATCATTGCCTTGGATATCATCATAACTTTGCGCTTTTCTATCAATTGCTCGACAGTAATTTGTTCACCCACCATATTACTTGCTATCATTAGAGAAGCCTCTAGTGAAACCTATGGCCCCCGGGTCTATTTTCCATCTTATAAGTTTCCGATCTACTATTTTCCATCATATAAGTTTCCGATCTAGTATTTTCCATCATATTAGTTTCCGATCTACTATTTTGCAATCTTTTACTTTCCGATCTATAAACCAAAAATACCAAAAATATTTACTTTATCTTTTGTTTAGTTTCATCTATCTCTATCAGATCTCACTTTTGCAAGTAACCGTGAAGGGATTGACAACCCCTTTATCACGTTGGGTGCAAGTTGTTTGATTGTTTGTGCAGGTATTGGTGATTTGTGCGTTGTCTCCTACTCGATTGATACCTAGGTTCTCTAACTGAGGGAAATACTTATCTCTACTTTGATGCATCACCCTTTCCTCTTCAAGGGAAAAACCAACGCAAGCTCAAGAAGTAGCAGGAAGAATTTCTGGCGCCGTTACCGGGGAGATCTACGCCAAGTCAAGACATACCAAGTACCCATCATAAAACTCTCATCTCTTGCATTACATTATTCGCCATTTGCCTCTTGTTTTCCTCTCCCCCACTTCTAAAACGATTTTCAAAAAGATTTGCCTTTTTATTCGCCCTTCTTCCGTCCCCTCTTCCGTTCATCTTCTTCGTTCGCTTTCGGTTTTCTCATTTGCTAGATTGGTTTGTTGCCACCATGTCTAAATTTGGGGAAGTTATCGTTAAAATTTTTGAGGAAAAACTTGAATCTTGTTCTTTGGATCATGAAGCTGAAGCTCCTCCTAATTACAAAGCAAAACCTTTTCGTGTGGGGGACGGTAATATTATTGGGGAAAGTGTTATTCAAGAATTTTTTGATTGTACGGGATCTATGCCGATTAGTAAAAGATCTATTCTTCTTGATACAAATTGTTATGCGGACGCCATTTGTTATGCTCGTTGACAAATTAGAAAGAAAATTTGTGCATCTCCATCCTGCTTTGCAAAAGGTGTTTTATGAACTTCCCAATATTAATCATCCAATAGCTAAAAAGATTGCCACCATTATCCTTATGCATGAATTTGATTTTATAATACAAGAAGCTAGGGATATTTTTGCTTTCTACAAAAAAGATGTTGAGCACCCTCCAATTGAAGATATCCTCCATGATAAAGAAACTATGCGTAGTTTGGAATCTAGGGATTATCAATCTTATAGCGAAAATCTTAGGAGGAGAGTTCCCTATTCAGAAATCTCTCAATCTTTGTACCTTGAGGCTTATGAGGAGTTTGATTGGATCACTAGGGGAATTTATGTAGGATTTAAAAGGGATTGGTTGAATAAGATGATGAAGGAACCCGTTAGAGACGAGATACATGTTTTATATGATGATATTTACGGTGATGATCCCGACTATGGGTTTATGAATGTTAAAATCACCAATCAAAGTCCTTTTCATGATTTAAGTTCCACTACTAGGAGGGAAATAAAGGAAAGGATAGATTTTCTAAGACGAGTTTTAGAGGATTTGATGAGAAAAGGATTGCATACCAAAGATGACAATACCTAGATCTTTTTGTGTTTTTATGCCTAGCTAAGGGCGTTAAACAATAGCGCTTGTTGGGAGGCAGCCCAATTTTATTTTTGTTCTTTACTTTTTGGTTCTGTTTTGCAATAAATAATTCATCTAGCCTCTGGTTAGATGTGGTTTTGTGTTTTAATTAGTGTTTGTGCCAAGTAAGACCTTTGGGATGGCTTACGGTGATAGTTGATTTGATCTTACTGAAAAACAGAAACTTTTGCGTCCAGTCACAGAATTGTTTAAATTCACTGGAGAGTGGAAAAAACCTGATTTTTTTAAACAGGATTTATATTGAAATTGCCTCTGTTTTCATAAAAATTCAATGATTTTGGAGTTACATAAGTATTAGAACAATTCAGATATTCGCAGACTGTTCTGTTTTTGACAGATTCTGTTTTCTATGTGTTGTTTGCTTATTTTGATGAATCTATGGGTAGTATCGGGGGGTATGAACCATGGAAAAGTTATAATACAGTAGATATTACATAAATATAAATAAAGAATGAGTTCACAACAGTACTAAAAGTGGTGATTTATTTTCTTATACTAACGGAGCTTATGAGATTTTCTGTTGAGTTTTGTGTTGTGAAGTTTTCAAGTTTTGGGTAAGGATTTGATGGACTATGGAATAAGGAGTGGCAAGAGCCTAAGATTGGGGATGCCCAAGGCACCCCAAGGTAATATTCAAGGACGACCAAGAGCCTAAGCTTGGGGATGCCCCGGAAGGCATCCCCTCTTTCGTCTTCGTCTATCGGTAACTTTACTTGAGGCTATATTTTTATTCACCACATGATATGTGTTTTGCTTGGAGCATCTTGTATGATATGAGTCTTTGCTTTTTAGTTTGCGACAATCATACTTGCAGTACACACCTTTTGAGAGAGACACGCATGAATCATGATTTATTAGAATACTCTATGTGCTTCACTTATATCTTTTGAGCTAGGCAATTATGCTCTAGTGCTTCACTTATATCTTTTTAGAGCACGGCGGTGGCTTTATTTTATAGAAATTGTTGAACTATCATGCTTCACTTATATTATTTTGAGAGTCTCTAAACAGCATGGTAATTTTCTTTGGTTATAAATTTAGTCCTAATATGATAGACGTCCAAGGGGGGTATAATAAAAACTTTCATATAAAGTGCATTGAATACTATGAGAAGTTTGATTCTTGATGATTGTTTTGAGATATAGAGATGGTGATATTAGAGTCATGCTAGTAAGTAATTGTGGATTGTAGAAATACTTGTGTTAAAGTTTGTGATTCCCGTAGCATGCACGTATGGTGAACCCTTATGTGATGAAGTCGGAGCATGATTTATTTATTGATTGTCTTCCTTATGAATGGCGGTCGGGGACGAGCGATGGTCTTTTCCTACCAATCTATCCCCCTAGGAGCATACGTGTAGTACTTCGTTTCGATAACTAATAGATTTTTGCAATAAGTATGTGAGTTCTTTATGACTAATGTTGAGTCCATGGATTATACGCACTCTCACCCTTCCACCATTGCTAGCCTCTCTAGTGCCGCGCAACTTTCGCCGGTACCATACACCCACCATATACCTTCCTCAAAACAGCCACCATACCTACCTATTATGGCATTTCCATAGCCATTCCAAGATATATTGCCATGCAACTTTCCATCGTTCCGTTTATTATGACACGCTTCATCATTGTCATATTGCTTTGCATGATCATGTAGTTGACATCGTATTTGTGGCAAAGCCACCGTTCATAATTCTTTCATACATGTCACTCTTGATTCATTGCACATCCCGGTACACTGCCGGAGGCATTCATATAGAGTCATATTTTTGTTCTAAGTATTGAGTTGTAATTCTTGAGTTGTAAGTAAATAAAAGTGTGATGATCTTCATTATTAGAGCATTGTCCCATGTGAGGAAAGGATGATGGAGACTATGATTCCCCCACAAGTCAGGATGAGACTCCGGAAAAAAAAAAGAGGCCAAAAAATGAGAGAAGGCCCAACAAAAAAAAAGAGAAATGAGAGAAGGGGCAATGTTACTATCCTTTTACCACACTTGTGCTTCAAAGTAGCACCATGATCTTCATCATAGAGAGTCTCCTATGTTGTCACTTTCATATACTAGTGGGAATTTTTCATTATAGAACTTGGCTTGTATATTCCAATGATGGTCTTCCTCAAATTGCCCTAGGTCTTTGTGAGCAAGCGAGTTGGATGCACACCCACTTAGTTTCTTTTTGAGCTTTCATAAACTTATAGCTCTAGTGCATCCGTTGCATGGTAATCCCTACTCACTCACATTGATATCTATTGATGGGCATCTCTATAGCCCGTTGATATGCCTATTTGATGTGAGACTATCTCCTTCTTTTTGTCTTCTCCACAACCACCACATTCTATTCCACCTATAATGCTATGTCCATGGCTCACGCTCATGTATTGCGTGAAAGTTGAAAAAGTTTGAGAACATCAAAAGTATGAAACAATTGCTTGGCTTGTCATCGGGGTTGTGCATGATTTGAATATTTTGTGTGATGAAGATGGAGCATAGCCAGACTATATGATTTTGTAGGGATAAGCTTTCTTTGGCCATGTTATTTTGAGAAGACATAATTGCCTTGTTAGTATGCTTGAATTATTATTGTTTTTATGTCAATATTAAACTTTTGTTTTGAATCTTACGGATCTGAACATTCATGCCACAATAAAGAAAATTACACAGATAAATATGTTAGGTAGCATTCCACATCAAAAATTCTGTTTTTATCATTTACCTACTCGAGGACGAGCAGGAATTAAGCTTGGGGATGCTTGATACGTCTCCAACGTATCTATAATTTTTGATTGTTCCATGCTATTATATTATCTGTTTTGGATGTTTTATATGCATTAATATGCTATTTTATATTATTTCTGGGACTAACCTATTAACCTAGAGCCCAGTGCCAGTTTCTGTTTTTTCCTTGTTTTAGAGTTTCGCAGAAAAGGAATACCAAACGGAGTCCAAACGGAATAAAACCTTCGCAATGATTTTTCTTGGACCAGAAGACACCCAGGAGACTTGGAGTTCAAGTCAGAGGAGCCATGAGGCAGCCACAAGGGTGGAGGGCGCGCCCCCTGCCTTGTGGGCCTTCCGTGACTCCCCTGACCTAATTCTTTCGCCTATATATTCACATATATTCCCAAACCACCAGAAGTATCCACGAAAATACTTTTCCACCGCCGCAACCTTCTGTACCCGTGAGATCCCATCTAGGGGCCTTTTCCGGCATCCTGCCGGAGGGGGATTCGATCACGGAGGGCTTCTACATCAACACCATTGCCCTTCCGATGAAGAGTGAGTAGTTTACCTCAGACCTACGGGTCCATAGCTAGTAGCTAGATGGCTTCTTCTCTCTCTTTGATTCTCAATACCATGTTCTCCTCGATGTTCTTGGAGATCTATCCGATGTAATACTCTTTTGCGGTGTGTTTGTCGAGATCCGATGAATTGTGGATTTATGATCAGCTTATCTATGAATATTATTTGAATCTTCTCTAAATTCTTTTATGCATGATTTGATATCTTTGTAGTTCTCTTCGAACTATCGGTTTGGTTTGGACAACTAGATTGGTTTTTCTTGCAATGGGAGAAGTGCTTAGCTTTGGGTTCAATCTTGTGGTGTCCTTTCCCAGTGATAGTAGGGGCGGCAAGGCACGTATTGTATTGTTGCCATCGAGGATAAAAATATGGGGTTTTCATCATATTGCTTGAGTTAATTCCTCTACATCATGTCATCTTACTTAAAGCGTTACTCCGTTCTTTATGAACTTAATACTCTAGATGCATGCTGGATAGCGGTCGATGTGTGGAGTAATAGTAGTAGATGCAGAATTGTTTCGGTCTACTTGACACGGACGTGATGCCTATATTTCATAATCATTGCCTTGGATATCGTCATAACTTTGTGCTTTTCTATCAATTGCTCAACAGTAATTTGTTCACCCACCGTATTACTTGCTATCATGAGAGAAGCCTCTAGTGAAACCTATGGCCCCCAGGTCTATTTTCCATCATATAAGTTTCCGATCTACTATTTTCCATCATATAAGTTTCTGATCTACTATTTTCCATCATATTAGTTTTTGATCTACTATTTTGCAATCTTTTACTTTCTGATCTATAAACCAAAAATACCAAAAATATTTACTTTATCTTTTGTTTAGTTTCATCTATCTCTATCAGATCTCACTTTTGCAAGTAACCATGAAGGGATTGACAACCCCTTTATCGCGTTGGGTGCAAGTTGTTTGATTGTTTGTGCAGGTATTGGTGATTAGTGCGTTGTCTCCTACTGGATTGATACCTTGGTTCTCTAACTGAGGGAAATACTTATCTCTACTTTGCCGCATCACCCTTTCCTCTTCAAGGGAAAAACCAATGCAAGCTCAAGAAGTAGCAGAAGGCTGCGGCTATAAATAGCCACCCCCCACCGGCGTTGTCCGGTGGATGCTCCGTTTGATTGTGAGAAGATTGTTGAGCA
The DNA here is from genome assembly GCA_011799875.1 of Thinopyrum elongatum. NCBI lineage: Eukaryota > Viridiplantae > Streptophyta > Magnoliopsida > Poales > Poaceae > Thinopyrum > Thinopyrum elongatum. Next base: position 414,646,879 of record CM022300.1, read on the forward strand.
ACCCCCTCTCCCGAGTGATTTGAGTTTAAAATCCACCAAGAGAAAACCCCTAGAGCTGAAAAATTAGATAGTGGTTCAGCATGACTCGAATCTAAGTCCAGCACGCTCCGCCTATTACTCTTGAGAGCTGCCAACTCTCTAGATGGTTAGGTGTCAATTTCTTGAGAAACCAAGAGTAATTGTGGTTCTCGAAGAAGAAGTCTGTAAAGGTTCGAAGATCGCCTCAAGTATCTACCACGAGTGATCGATATTGGTTGACGAACCAATTGTCAAGGAGAATAGGGCGAAGAGAGTTTATCTTCCGTGTTAAGTCACAACCCCTCCAACAAGACGCAGTCCTTTTGCAAAAGGGTGAACTGGTCTACCAAATTCCTTGTCACCATCGAGCATCACTAGTTACCTCTGCTTCTCCTCTTTACATTCGAACTATTTCAATCAGGTGATTTGTCTCGATGCATGCTTTTAGTTTCCATTCGTTAGTTTGTATTCGCTCGATGTACTCTGTTCTCATTCGCTCTACTACTGGGTTGCAAGAGTTTTGATATTTCCGAATAAATTTTAAAACTCACATTCACCCCCCTTCTGGTAGACATACTTCATTCCTACAATTGGTATTAGAGCAAGGTACTCCTTGACTCTGCTCATTTTGGTCTAACCACCTTGGAGTTTAAGTATGTCTTCAGTGAACTACAACTCGCACCTCAAGATTCCCATCTTCGATGGGACGGACTATCCCTTCTGGAAAGAGAAGATGAAGATCCGTCTTTGAGCTATTGATGATGATATGTGGAACGTGGTGCAGACTGGATTCACGGTTGAAATGCCCCAGGTCCCCACTGACCGCGAGAAGAAACTCATTCAGATGGACGCTCAAGCTAAAGATGAAATTGGTGGCCATCTCTCTCATGCTCAATTTCTTCGCTATCATCAGTGTGAAACTGCAAAGGAATTGTGGGATATTCTTGAAAAGATAAATGAGGGTGTTTCAACTCAGAAAGAAACTCGCATTGATACTCTTCGGGCGAAGTTCAATCGGTTCAAGTGAATCGGAAATGAAAGCTGTTAGCAAACCTTCGATCGTCTGAGTGACATTGCAAATGAGCTGCAAGGTCTCGGCGCCAAACACATCACTGACCACGAAGTTGTGAAGAAACTGCTCCGATCTCTTGACAGTTCATTCGACACACTAGTTCTGATGATTAGGGAATGAGCTGATTTCAAAATTCTTGACTCTGTTGATATCATGGAAAGGCTAAACACCCATGAGGAACAAGAAGAAGAAAAGAGAGATCTCTATGGCTCAAGTCACCGCAAAAGTCATGCTCTCAAGGCTGTGGCTGATTCTTCCTCAGAAGGAAATGCCGAAGAAGATTCAGATAACCTAGAAAGGATCAGCAAATATCTCGCATTAATCACGAAAATATTCCAGCGCCTTCACAGGAAGAACCAGTTTCAGAAGAAAGGATCCATCAACTCTGGCGGTTCAAAATCTTCGTCAAAACCTACTGGATATTACACCTACTTCAAGTGCAAAAAGCCAGGACATTTCATTTGGACTGCCCTCTCTAGGAAGTTGAAATCCGTGCAAGTGGAAGATATGATTCAGGAAAAAACCATGGCAAAGGCAAGAGCAAGAACTACGACTCCAATGATGAGAAGAAAACGAGAAAGCTCTTCAAGAAGAAGGACGACTCCGCCTCCAAGTCTTCGTCCAGATCTTCCTCAAGGAATCCCTCCAAGTCCTCCTCCAACCGCAAGAATACCTCTCACAAGGCCAAGGCATACATTGGCAAGGAGATGGACTCCGATGAAGAAGAGTCATCTGACTCCGAAGAAGTTGATGAATCCGATGAGGATTCTAATTCTGGCATGGCTGGTATAGCATGTGCCTCCACCCCTGCATCAAACTTCTTCAAGAATCATTCAAGCGACAACGAATTTCCTACTTACTGCTTCATGGCCAAAGCTTCGAAAGAAAAGGTATCCTCCAAACATCACAAGGTTCACTCCAGTGATCAATATTCTTCGGATGAGGATGACCATGCTAAACTGATCAAATTGCTAATATACAACAAAACTCTCTTGAGAAAATTGAGAAAACCCTCAGGAAATCTGAAGGGCTGTTGGTTGAGGAGATGGAGAAAAATTAGTCATTGACAAAAGAGCGTTCCGCTCTCAAGTCACAAATGGAAGAACTATCAAATCGTCATGATTTTCTCTCGGACGACTACAAGAGATTGACTTATGATTACCTGAAAAGGAAATAGGAACTCGAGTCGCTGAGAGAGGCTCATGATGACTTGATCAGAGAAAATTCTCTTCTCACCCAACAACTCAAAGAGAAACCTGAAGTGTTCATACCACCTTGCTTAAAATGCCTTGAACACAGCAATACTGAATCAAATGCTGAATCTTCTGTGAATGCTAACCCCTCTGTCGAGGAAAATGGTTCTGTGTCTAATGAGAATGCTAGGTTGAAGGATCTTATTCAAAGAGGAATGTTCAAGTCTCTCAAACGGCATCAAACCCTTTGTGATGTTCTGAAGAAATCCATTCTTCACAAAAATCCCAGGAAAGAAGGTATCGGCTTCGAAAGGAAACTGAATGAAAATGGCTCCTACTGGGAACTTGATCAATATCCTTGCACTGTGTGGGTGCCTGCCAAGAGCAAAACGCTCGATCCAGCTTTACTTTCAGGATATGACTCTCCTATCCCTGAATACTCTTATGATGATTCTCCGGACAACTATAAGTTGTTCAAAAACCAACGTGGTGAGGTTGCTGCTCACTATGTTGGACCTAGCAGCAGGAATGACCCCCCAAATAAAGCCATCTGGGTGCCCAGGAAAACTATCGAAGCATTGCCTATTACTACAGTACTAACCATGCAGGCAGAAAATGCTCGTTACTTCCTTAAAAAAGTTCGATAGAATGAGTACATGCATAACTCATTCAACCACTATACTCATCCGTCTGGAAAGAATTTCAATGCCTATTCCTTCGATTATGATCGCACTTCTTCGAGTAACAATTATGGTTATCGAAAGAAATCATATCCTGCTCGCTCTCTTGTTTCAAAGCCACTTGCAAAGATGTGGGTGGTTAAGAAAGCCTAATTCCTCTGCAGGACTATGTCTTCGGGTGTACCAAATGGATAATGGATAGTGGATGCACTAGTCATATGACCGGAGACAAGTCGTTGTTCGTCGACCCCAACTTAACTACTTCATCTCAGAAGTATATTACTTTTGGCAACAACAACAAAGGAAAGGTAATTGGGTTAGGTAAAATTGCTATATCCAAATAAAAAACATTGATGATGTTTTACTTGTTCATTCTCTTGGATTCAACCTCATGTCAGTTGGCAAGCTTTGTGATCTAGGCATGCTAGTTCTATTTTCTATATCCAAATGCATCGCCTTTATGGCCTCTGACAATTCCTTCATCTTCGAGGGAAATAGAAAAGGTAATTTATATATTGTGGATTTTTCTAGGGGTCCCTCAGTCCAATCTTGTTTGCTTGCAAAAGCAACCTCTGATGGCTATGGCACCGAAGACTTGGTCATGCAGGTATGAGAAATTTGCAGACTCTCATGAAGAAAAATCATCTCCGTGGCATTCCTGATGTGAAATTTGACAAGGATCGTCTCTGTGGTGCGTGTAAGGCCGGTAAATTGGCCAAGAAGCATCATTCGTCAAAAAAAAATTCATGACCACAACAAGACCTCTGGAAATTCTTCATATGGATTTATTTGGACCTCAAAACTATGCAAGTTTTGGAGGCAGTCATTATGGTCTGGTTATTGTTGATGATTTCTCTTGTTACACTTGGGTATTCTTTCTCGAAGACAAAACCTGCACCCAAGACATCTTCAAAAGATTCGCCAAGAAGGCCCAAAATGAATATGATGTGCGAATTAAGCATGTCAGAAGCGACAATGGTACTGAGTTCAAAAATACTCATATCAAAGATTTTCTCGAAGAAAATGGTATAACTCATGAGTTCTCTGCCGCATACACTCCCCAACAGAATGGAGTTGTTGAGCGAAAGAATAGAACTGTCATCAAGATGGCGAGAACAATGCTCAGTGAGTATAAAACTCCTATTAGCTTCTGGGCTGGTGCTATCAACACTGCCTGTCATGTTGTGAATCATGTTTATCTTCACAAATTCCTTAAGAAAACTTCATATGAGCTCATCACTGGCAAGAAACCAAATGTTTCTTATTTACGTGTTTTTGGTGCACCTTGCTATATTTGTGACATGAATCATAATTCCAAGTTTGCACCTAAGGCACATGAAGGTTTTCTTCTTGGTTATGGCTCGAACTCGCATACTTATCGTGTTTATAACTCTCACCACGGGAAAGTTATGGAAACGGTAAAGGTGCGGTTTGATGAATCTAACGGCTCCCAAGAGGAGCACCTACCTAATGAACCACCCATTTCGGATGCTATTCGGGAAATGTACATTGGGAGCGTCAGGCCAGTTGAAGGAAATTGTGACGCCCCCGACCCAATCATGCACTAATCATACACGCAAACGTGCACGATCAAGCACAGGGACTCACGGGAAGATATCACAACACAACTCTAACACAAATAAACGGAGATCCACGAATATTACAGACCAGGGATCACGAGGATCCGAATACATAAGTCAGTCATACAAATAATATCTGGGTACACACATAGTTAGTCAAGGTTTACCTTAAGAAGGCTAGCACAAACAACGACTCTAGATCGAAAGGCGAAGGCCTCCTGCCTAGGGCCTCCGATCCTACTCCTGGTCAGCTGGCTCAATCCAGTAATACGTGCCGTCTGGACCCTCCTGGTAGTAAGCTCCCGCGGTGGCATCTGGCTCCTGGGCTCCATCGTCTGATGTAACATCAAAAGGGTATGGGGGAAAAAGAGGTAGCAAAGCAACCATGAGTACTCATCCAAAGTACTCAGCAAGCAAGGATCTACACTACATATGCATTGTTATCAAAGGGAAAGGGTTGTATATGTGGACTAGGCTGCAGAAATGCCAGAAGAGAGAAGGCCTAGTCCTATCGAAGACTAGCATCTTCACGAAGCCACCATCTTGCAGCAATTAGAAGAGTACAGAAAAGCATTTTATTAAGCAAGCATGTTGAGGCAAAGCCTAGAGATCCTTTCTCGACTCCCTGCGAGAAAGCGATCCCGGAGCTTCAATTAGTTAAATAGGTATCCAGTTCAAGTAATAGATCGGGATACCAAACTGAGCGTCCTGTTACCGTGGATACGGCTATTCGAATAGATTACTTCCCTGCAGGGGTGCACTACTGTTACCCAACACGCTCGATCAGCTCTAGCCGGACACACTTGCTGGGTAATGCCCGACCTCGGGAGATCGACACGAAGCAGTGCCCTACCTAGGCTCAGCAGAGAGGTCAACACGCCGGACTAACCTATGCACCCAGGGGTCTTGGGCCATCACCCCGGGCGCTCCTGCGCGTTGCGAGACTGGCCGAGGAGCAGGCACGACACTGAACTCGTCAGTGAAGTATCCAGCCCAACCCCAACAATCAGCCCGCACTATGAACTGTGACGTCTGATGAGCTTTCGGGAGAAACGTACGATGTAGAAGGCCCCATAAACCATTATCCCGCATGGTGGTAGTGCGTATAGGGCACGATGACCCACTTAGATCAAATACCCAAATCCGTTAGGCGTATTTAATAATTCACGGAGACGATCAGAGTTTCTAACGCTCCGCCACAATATCTCTCTCAGGTGCCCTCCTGGCAAGCCCGACTGCATAATTTCCCCACGGGTACTCCTCAGGGTCGACCCGCCTGCGACGAAGGTCAAAGTAACCGTGTGGTCATAACATCAAGGGGGAAACCCCGAGGAATCATCCTTGGTGGATTCCACTCGATGAAATCATCAAGGTGAACGTAAGAGGAATCACCCTCGAGGTTCACACTTGAGGGGTTGCACGACAGAGTCGTATTGGGAGTGGTGAAGGAGGAATCACCCTCGATTACCACGACCAAACAGCTACACTGCAGAGTTATCATCAAGAGTGCGTTACGAGGTATCACCCTCGGCACTCGATAGTAACTATGCAGAGTCGTACAACAAAGAGGGGTGAAGTGAGGCGTCGGTCTCTGGTCATCGATCACGTTGATCGAGTCATTGATGATGAAGCAGAGGCAACAAGGACAAGGTGGGGGGTCACTGATGGATCACTAACCAACCTATACTAAGTAGTTTAGGTTAAGCAGGTAGGTATCAATAAGCAGGTTACAAAAAGCAGGCTATGCATCAGAATAGGAGCAATCAATTACAGTAGCAAAATCTAATGCAAGCATGAGAGAATGGAATGGGCGATATCGGAATGTTCAAAGGGGGGGGGGGGCTTGCCTGGAAGCTCTGCTGAGAGGGGCTGGTCATCAGAAGGCTGCTCGTCCGGAGCGTAGTCATACTCTGCTGCGTCGGCGTCGGTCTCGGCGTGTATCAAGAGAGAAGGAGGGGGAAAGAAACAATAAATTCACGGCAAAGATGCAAACAATATGCATGACATGCCTAAATGATATGCAGAGGTGTTCTACTGCCTAGCTAGATGATTTAGTTAATTTAGGAATTTATTTGGATTTATTTTATTAAAGTTGATCACTATTCATTTATCGAAATCAGTCTAAAAGTTTCGTGTTCAGGTAGTTAGGGGCATCTGACATCAATACGAAGGGCATATTCGGATTCGTCTCGTCGTTCTGAGCAACTTTCATGTACAAAGTATTTTTATCCGAGGTACGGCTTATTTTCTATGATTTTCCTAAGATTTAATCATTTTCTGGATTTTATTTAATTATTTTAAATCAACATTATCCAGAATAGTATGGGATGACATCAGCATGACATAGAGGTGACGTCAGCAGTCAACGGTCCGCTGACCAGAGTCAAACCTGACCTGTGGGTCCAGTGGGACCCACATGTCAGTGACTGTGGCACTAACAGAGGGGTTAGTCTAAACTAATTGGGTTAATTAGTGGGTGGGCCCCAGTAGTCAATGAGTGATTAGCATTTAAATTAATTAATTATTTAATAGATTATCTATTTAACTAAAATCGTTTAATCAGGCGGGACCCACATGTCAGTGGGCCACGGCGCCCAGTCAGCAGTTGACCCAGTCAACTGGGGCCCATGGGGCCCATAGTCAGTGACACAGGGGCCGCCATGTAGGCGCCAGGTCGAACGCCGGTCGGAGACGCGCCGGAGTTGGCTCCGGCAAGCCAAACGCGGCGGCGCGCGTCGTGAGGGGTTCGGGTTTCGCGCACAAGGGGTTTCCGGGGCCGTGGCTTGGTGCGTTCGACGCGGCTCGGTGTCGCACGTCGAATGGCGGTGGCCAGAGTGGCTGGGACGGTCGGAGGCTAGCGCTATGAGCTCGCCGATGGCGAGCCGTTCAGGTGGTGCTCGGGTAACTCGCTACGGCATGCAAACGAACGAGGCGAGGCGCTGGGGAGGCTCTACGCGGCACGGCGAGCAGGATGGACAGCAGCAAGGGACCAAATGGTCGCCGGACGGTCGCCGGCGATGAGGTCCGCGGCGGTGAGCTCGGGCGCCGGTGGAACTAGCACTAGCGGGCTCGAACGACGGCGGGGAAAGCGGGAGGAGAAGACGGAGCTCACCGGGAGGCTACGAAAAGCCGGTGGGGGGTTTAGTAGCTGCAGGGAGGTCGGGAATGGCCGGAGTTCATCGGCATCCGAGACAAGGTGGCCGGCTCGATCCGCCCAATGCCGAGCCCGTCGTCTCCAGTGGCTCGGCTTAGGCAACGCAGCGGAGGGCGGCGGAGCTTCTTGACATCTCGCCGGGGCTCGGGGTCGTCGTAGTGCGCGAGATCGACGGCGGCGATGGCGTGTGCTTTCGGGCGCGCCCAAACAAGAGTGAGGGAGGGGACGAGAGGGGGATCTGGTGGGCTAGGGTTTTCGGGGGAGGACGAGAGGGGCTCGGGGTCGGCTTTAACGGCGTCGGGGAGCCCTGGGATGGCCGACAATGAGGCGGGCGAGGGCGTGTTGGCGCGGGCGAGTGACAGCGCGCGGGAGGAGGGAGATGACCTCCAGATGGGTTGGGCCGGTCCCTGTAGCTCACAGGCCTAAGTGCACAGTAATCACTAGGCCTTTTCTATTTCTTATCTCCTGTTTTCTGTTTAACTCTATTTTGCAAATTGTTTGAACACCTCTGGACTTTTATAAAATGTGTGACCTAGCTCCTCAATATCCTCTAACACCAGAAATTGGTTTGGGAAAAATGTAATTTCACATTTAATTTAGATTAAATAAAAGGTTATTAAATGTTGTTGTTAGCCACTGTTTGAGGTTATTAGGGTCACTTAACTAATCCCATTAATGTTGGTTACAATTTTATAATTGCGTCTGAATTATTTGATATTTAATGAACATTTTAGTTTCCAATTTGAAACAACTTTTATTTTCACTTTAAATTAAATTGAAGTTTGAATTAGGAGTTTGAAATGCAATATGATGTAAATGATGACTAGGCACTGTTAAACTTGGTGACATGGCATTAACTAAGGGTGATCACTGTGGTTAATTACATGGGGTGTTACAATTCTCATCCTCTAACAAGAATTCTCGTCCCGAGAATTAAGAGGAAGACTGAAAGGAAACGGGGTATTCTTCACGAAGACGATCCTCGCGTTCCCAAGTGGCTTCATCTTCAGAATGATTCGACCACTGAACTTTAAGGAATTTGATTGACTTCTGACGAGTTCGACGTTTAGCTTGATCAAGAATGCGGACGGGATATTCTAGATAAGACAGATCTTCCCGCAATTCAAGCATTCCATGATCCACAGCTCGAATAGGATCCTTGAAGCAGCGACGAAGTTGGGATACATGAAAGACATCATGCACTTGAGAAAGATTTGGCGGCAGTTGCAACTGATATGCCACTTCTCCTCGACGGGCAAGAGTACGGAACGAGCCAATGTAGCGAGGAGCTAACTTGCCCTTGATTCCGAACCGATGAGTGACTTTCAATGGAGTGACGCGAAGGTAAGCTTGCTCGCCAGGCTGATAGACCATTACCTTGTGCTTTCGGCCATAGTTGCTCTTCTGACAAGACTGAGCAGTTTTCAGATGTTCACGGACAATGCGGACTTTTTCTTTAGCTTGCTGAACAATGTCCGGTCCGATGAGTGAGCGTTCCCCAGTTTCCGACCAATTCAGAGGGGTTCGACACTTACGTCCGTAAAGAACTTCAAATGGTGCCATCTTCAAACTAGCTTGGTAGCAATTGTTGTAAGATAATTCGGCATACAGGAGAGATTCCTCCCATTTCTTACCGAAGGAGATGACGCAAGCCCGAAGCATATCTCCGAGCACTTGATTAACTCGTTCGACTTGACCCTGAGACTGAGGGTGGAAAGCGGTGCTGAAGGACAGATGAGTTCCCATAGCTTCTTGGAAACTTTCCCAGAATCTGGAGGTAAAGAGGCTGTCACGATCCAAACTGATCTCCAACGGAACACCGTGGAGTGACACAATTCGGGAAACATACAAGTCTGCTAACTGACTAGCAGTGATTGTCTCCTTAACTGGCAGAAAGTGAGCCACCTTAGAGAATCGGTTAATGACGACAAAGATAGCATCATGACCCTTCTGAGATATAGGAAAACCAGTAATGAAATCCATTTGGACCTTGTCCCATTTCCATTCAGGAATATCAAGGGGTTGCAGAGTTCCAGCAGGCCTTTGATGTTCTGCTTTAATGCGGCGGCAGACGTCACACTCAGAAACATAACGAGCAATGTCTCGCTTCATATTAGGCCACCAGTATCTCTGACAAATGTCACGGTACATCTTTGTGCTACCAGGATGAATTGACAGAGGAGTGTCGTGAGCTTCTTTCATAACATGCTCCCTCTTATCCTTGAATTTGGGTACGAAAAGACGGCGTTGGAAGAATAAGACCCCATCATTATCAAGATGGAAGTCCGACGGCTTTCCTTTTTCGAGGTATCGCTTAATCCTTTCGACTTCAGAGTCATACCCTTGCATAATCTTAATGCGGTGCTCAAAATCCGGTTCAACAACCAGGGTATTGAGATAACCCTGTGGAACAATATGGAGGTTCAATTTGCGAAGCTCTTCATAAATAACAGGTTGTGCGTCGTGAACCATAAGGTTGTTGCAATAAGCCTTGTGACTCAAAGCATCGGCCATTATGTTAGCCTTGCCAGGGGTGTATGAGATATTCATACCATAATCGGCAATTGTCTTGAGCCACCTCTATTGACGAAGATTCAAATCTGGGTGAGTATATAGATACTTCAAACTCTGATGTTCCGTGTATATCTCGCAACGGTTACCGAGAAGGTAATGTCGCCATAGCTTCAGAGCATAAATAACCGTAGAAAGTTCAAGATCATGCACTGAATAATTTTCTTCATGAGGACGCAATTGTCGAGAGCCATAAGCAATCACTTTGCGCTCTTGCATTAGGACACAGCCTAATCCTTGACGAGATGCATCACAGTATATCCCAAAGTCCTTGCGAGTATCCGGGGGTGCTAGCACTGGGGCAGATGTCAACTTATCTTTTAGCGTCCGAAAGCTTTCTTGACATTTTTTTGTCCACTCAAATTTAACACCTTTGTGGAGCAGGTCAGTCAGTGGCTTTGCAATCTTGGAAAAGTTCTCAACGAATCGACGGCAATAACTAGTGAGTCCGAGAAAACTCCTGACTTGCTTAACATTCTTCGGGGGAGTCCAGTCAAGAATAGCCTATACTCGCTCGGGGTTAACAGCAATGCCATCCTTGGAAATCACATGACCAAGATAGGTCACTTCAGGTAACCAGAATTCACACTTAGAGTACTTGGCGTAAAGCTGGTGTTCTCGAAGCTTCTCCAATACAAGCCAAAGATGTTCAGCGTGTTCCTCTTCATTCTTGGAATATATAAGGATATCATCCAAATAAACCACGACGAATTTGTCGAGGTAATCCATGAAGATATAGTTCATCAACCGGGAAAAGGTTGCTGGAGCATTGGTTAATCCGAAAGACATAACGGTGTACTCGTATGAGCCATAGCGAGTCACGAAAGTGGTCTTCGGAATATCCTCCTTACGAACTCGGATCTGATGATAACCCAACCTCAAGTCGAGTTTCGAGAACACAGAGGATCCAGCAAGCTGATCATAAAGATCATTGATCCGGGGCAGTGGGTATTTGTTCTGGATTGTGGCTTGGTTAATGGGTCGATAATCCTGAACCAATCGGTTAGTCCCATCCTTCTTCTTAACGAAGAGTGAAGGTGCTCCCCAAGAAGAGGAACTGGGGCGGATGAAACCCTTCTTAAGTGACTTGTCGATTTCTTTCTTAAGCTCGAGAAGGTGGTGCGGAAGCATCTTATAAGGACGCTTCGCAATAGGGGTAGTGTCAGGCTTCAAGTCAATGACAAACTCGACAGCTCTAACCGGGGGTATTCCTGGAAGTTCTTCCGAAAAGACGTTCGGAAATTCTCGAACGACCGAAACATTCTCGATTCCCTCCAGAGGTGAGGTGTTCAAAGCATTTAGAGCATATATTAGAGCTTCGCCGTTCCGAGTAATTCGGGCAGTATAGTACACTATCTCATCGGAGGGGTGAAGAAGTTGGACAACTTTAGTGGCACAATTGATCGAAGCAATGTGAGCTTTCAACCAATCCATTCCGAGGATGAGGTCTATGGTGGAAGACTTCAAGACGATGGGTGAGGCAAGGAATTCCAATCCTTTAATTTCGACGGTAACGTTAGGTGTCATCACGTCAGCATGACAATGACCTCCGGGAGTTTTAACGACTAACGGAGTATGCATCTTCTCATAATGAATGCCATGCATGAATGCAAATTTTCCAGAGATGAATGAATGTGATGCTCCTAAATCAAATAAAACAGAAGCGGGTACGGAGTTAACGAGAAGGGTACCCATCACAATGGCAGGTTGGTCCTGAACTTCTTCGATATCAATGTTGTAAGCATGTCCACGACCACGAGCAGCAGACCCAGTATTATAGTTGCGGGTATGATTGTTGCCACGACCATTGCCACGACCAGTACAAGGGAAAGTCAACTGATTCTGAGTCTGGCGGCAGTCCTTAGCAAGGTGACCTGGTTTGCGGCACTTGAAGCATAGACCATCTTCAGGATGAAAAGGAGCATTGGGTGGAACAGCTTGAGCTCTTGGCTGCCTCGGTGGTGGAGGAGGCAGACGTGGTGTAGCATAGTTGTTCCTTGGCGCAGGGGCAGCTGGACGGAACACGTTGTTGGGAATCCAGACTCGACGCTTCTGTGCTGAGCCCGAAGATGAGCCAACATCACGATAGCGCTTCTGCGACTCCATATACTTCATTTGAGCAGTCTCAACCAGAATAGCCTTGTTCACAAGAGTAGCAAAGTCGGTGAAGTCTTGAGCAGCAAGTGCAAGCTAGATGTCTGGGTGGAGTCCATTACAGAACTTCTCTTGTCTACGAGCATCCGTGGCGATGTCTTCTTCAGCATAGCGGGATAGGTCAAGGAATTCCCGCTGATAAGCTTCGATAGTCTTGTTGCCCTGAGTGAGGTTGCGGAACTGGGTTTTCATCCGGTCCATGATTCCCTGAGGAATATATCAGGCATGAAAAGCAGCCTGGAACTCAAGCCAAGTAACGGCTGTTCCAGCAGGCAGTGTACGCTTGTGTGTGTCCCACCATTGAGCAGCGGGACCCTTTAAGAAAAAGGACGCGAAGGTGACAAAGTTGAGGGGAGACATTTGCAGACTCCATCTCGTGAGTGATGTCGCGAATCCACTCATCAGCATCCAGTGGCTTTTCAGAGTTGCGGAACTGAGTGGGGTTAAGACGCATAAATTCCGACAGAGTTATTGAAGCAGGGTTCTGGTTCTGGTTGTTCAGATGTGGGAACTGAGCCATAATCCCAGTCATGAATTGACGGTTGAGCTCAAATTGTTGCATCATAGCTGCCATATAATCTAGCGGTGGTGGGTGTTCAGGGGCACTACCACGACCACGACCACCTGGTCTAACCATCCTGCTAAATTTCAACGGGGTAGTTTAGTAAAAGCAATTGCGAGTGTTTAGCGACAAGCATGATGTAACACGACGATAATTAGGTAGTGTAATAGGTACTAAACAGTAGTCAATTAAGACATACAGATCCATACACAGAGTCGGGTATAGGCGGACAGCATAACAGCGCAAATTTAAAAGCTAGACATGCTAGGCGGCGCGCAGGCACGCGGTAAGGAAGTACACAACGAGACATAGCAAAGGCTACATCAACGTCGGAGAAAACCACTGAAACGGGGTAACTGCAAGTGCGGACGACGAATGGCCGTCGTAGGAAAATCCTGCTCTCCATGTGCACTCTGATGCAGAATCCGGTCTCGAACTGGAAGAAGAGGTCCACGTGCAGGTGTGTGACCTCCAACAGCAGGCCAGTCAATACCAGCAGGCATCTGAGTCCTGCGCGGGTAAAGGATGTACTCCGAATGTATCCCTGCATGAACAGCTGGTAGCAATTGTGTCATAGCATCGTAGAGGCGCGCTCGAGTGGCAAACAACTCGACGGCAAGAGCCCAAACAGTGTGATCCAGAGCCTGAGTGCACTGAGTTAGAACCTGCGGGTCGTAACGACGACGCTCGTACGGGGCACAGATAGCTGTGTAGTATCCAGTAGCATCTCCTGCAGGGGCATACAAAATGTATCAGAACTCAGAGGCATCCTAGCTAATGCTGAGCTCTCCTCGGAGACGTGCGACAGCAGAATAGGCGGCATCATGGACTGCCATCTTAATCGTCACGCCGATACCGTGGAAAAGGTGCAGCTCAGTGTCTGAGTCATCTCGCAGATCATAGATACGAACATCAGCATGGTACTGCTCCTGGTTGAACTCGCGGTAATCCTCGTAGACCATGTACTCGGGGTACCAGCGGTAGCCCAGTCTGGTCAGGAGGGCGATCAGGACAGCTGGAAAACCAGGGGCATCACAAGCCCAAGTGCGAAGCACAAGCTGCGTCGCAGGGCGTGGTGGAAACAAACGATCCATCTGAAACAGAGGAAATTCAGGATTGTCAAATGACAATGAGAAGTATAATACAACTCGGAGAGGAAGGTTAAACAACCCAATGGAAAGGAAAATGATTATCAGACTAATCAGATCAATGGTAAGGAATAAGCACAGATATCCAGCTCTCCGGGTAGACGAGATTTACGAGACCCTAATTGTCGGCGTTAGTAAATTCATTTAACCCGAAAAGTAGAGAGATCAGAGTCCCAGAGTATAGAAGAGGAATAAAAGATACTAATACCACCCAGTTGGCGACGTGGGCCCGTAAGCCACACAGCCAAGTTAGTAAATTAGTTTTCTGATGTCTAGACTCAACTTCGACCAAGGAATTGGAAGGGGGCTTCCTACAGGCAGTCGGCTCTGATACCAACTTGTGCCGCCCCCGACCCAATCATGCACTAATCATACACGTAAACGTGCATGATCAAGCACAGGGACTCACGGGAAGATATCACAACACAACTCTAACACAAATAAATGGAGATCCATGAATATTACAGACCAGGGATCACGAGGATCCGAATACATAAGTCAGTCATACAAATAATATCTGGGTATAGACATAGTTAGTCAAGGTTTGCCTTAAGAAGGCTAGCACAAACAACGACTCTAGATCGAAAGGCGAAGGCCTCCTGCCTAGGGCCTTCGATCCTACTCCTGGTCGGCTAGCTCAATCCAGTAATACGTGTCGTCTGGACCCTCCTGGTAGTAAGCTCCTGCGGTGGCATCTGGCTCCTGGGCTCCATCGTCTGATGTAACATCAAAAGGGTATGGGCGAAAAAGAGGTAGCAAAGCAACCATGAGTACTCATCCAAAGTACTCAGCAAGCAAGGATCTACACTACATATGCACTGTTATCAAAGGGAAAGGGCTATATATGTGGACTAGGCTGCATAAATGCCAGAATAGAGAGAAGGCCTAGTCCTATCGAAGACTAGCATCTTCATGAAGCCACCATCTTGCAGCAATTAGAAGAGTACAGAAAAGCATTTTATTAAGCAAGCATGTTGAGGCAAAGCCTAGAGATCCTTTCTTGACTCCCTGCGAGAAAGCGATCCCGGAGCTTCAATTATCGTCATAGAAGTGTCATAAGCATGACAGAAAAAAATTCGTTCGGGCCAAAATGTCACGGATGTGTCTTTTTTTGTAGTGCAAATCCTTCAAATCGATAGCATCTGGATGAGGAGTTGTATTCACATGCTGCTTCATAGTGACAGTGGTAGGTGGTGTTTTCCTGGTAGTGATCTTCTTCGGTGGTGCTTCTGGAACCATAGGGACCCGAAGATCAGGCAACACCGTTGAAGTAGTGATATTCACTTGCTCGCTGAAAGCAGCAGTAACTTCGTCCTTTGTGAGCGGAGGATTGATACATCCATTTTGCATCATGATTTCGTATTGTTATTTATAATGTTTTTATGCATAATAATGCTTTATGGAGTAATTCTAATGCCTTTTCTCTCATAATATGCAAGGTTTGCACAAAGAGGGAGAATGCCGGTAGCTGGAATTCTGGACCTGAAAAAGCTACGTCAGAGTTACCTATTCTGCATATCTCCAAATGAGCTGAAAATTTATGGAGAATTACTTTGGAATATATAAAAAGTACTGGAGCAAATAACTACCAGAGGGGGGCCACCTGGTGAGCACAAGACACCAGGGCGTGCTAGGCCCTCCAGGCGCGCCCTGGTGGGTTGTGCTCAGCCCAGCCCACATCCGGTGCCCATCTTCTGGTATATAGGTCATTTTGACCTAGAAAAAAATAAGGGGATGCCTTTCTAGACGAAGCGCCGCCGTCTCGAGGTGGAACTTGGGTAGGAGCACTTTTGCCCTCTGGCGGAGCAATTCTGCCGGGGGAACTTCCCTCCCGGAGGGGGAAATCGAAGCCACCGTCATCAACAACAACCCTCTCATATTTGGGAGGCCAATCTCCATCAACATCTTCAACAACACCATCTCCTCTCAAACCCTAGTTCATCTCTTGTGTTCAATCTTTGTACCGAAACCTCAGATTGGTACCTGTGGGTGACTAGTAGTTTTGATTAAATCTTGTAGTTGATTACTATATATATGGTTTACTTGGTGGAAGATTATATGTTCAGATCCATTATGCTATTTAATACCCCTCTGATCTTGAGCATGAATATCATTTGTGAGTAGTTACTTTTGTTCTTGAGGTCACGGGAGAAGTCATGTTGCAAGTAATCATGTGAACTTGATATGTGTTCGATATTTTGATGATATGTATGTTGTGATTCCCTTAGTGGTGTCATGTGAACATCGACTACATGGCACTTCACCATATTTGGGCCTAAGGGAATGCATTGTGGAGTAGTTATTAGATGATGGGTTGCTAGAGTGACAGAAGCTTAAACCCTAGTTTATGCGCTACTTCGTAAGGGACCGATTTGGATCCAAATGTTTAATGCTATGGTTAGATTTTATCTTAATACTTTTCTCATAGTTGCGGATGCTTGCGAGGGGGTTAATCATAAGTGGGAGGTTTGTTCAAGTAAGAACAGCACCCAAGCACCGGTCCACCCACATATCAAATTATCAAAGTAGCTAACACGAATCAAACCAACATGATGAAAGTGACTAGATGAAAGTCTCGTGTACCCTCAAGAATGCTTTGCTTAATATAAGAGACCGTTTTGGCCTGTCCTTTGCCACAAAAGGATTGGGCTACCTTGCTGCACTTTATTTACCATTACCATTACTTGTCCGTTACAAATTATCTTGCTATCAAACTACCTGTTATCGACTATTTCAGTGCTTGCAGAAAATACCTTGCTGAAAACCACTTGTCATTTCCTTCTGCTCCTCGTTGGGTTCGACACTCTTACTTATCGAAAGGACTATGATTGATCCCCTATACTTGTGTGTCATCAAGGATCATCATCATCCGAAGAATCACTTCTTGCAAATTCATCGGCTGATTCAGCTGTTCTCTTCTTTGGTGCACTCTTTTGCTTTGATGCAGCAGAACTGGGATCATGCTTGCGTTCAGAGCAACCTTTAGATTTTCCTTTGGCCTTTTTCTTCTTTACATCTTCTTGGAGAAGGCGACGGTTTTCCTCTTCACGAGCCTTTTTCTTTTCTTCCCTCTTAGCTTGCTTGATGGCATTTTTTTGACGCTTAGCAAGCTCATCGGGATAAGATTCGGGTGTGTGAAGGGAGGACTCATGAGCATTTGGTGGAGGCGGTCTCTCCTGGGGATCATTTGGTTTTATGAGAGAAATTTCCCGTCAGTCACCCCATGGTGGATGAAATGCAAAGTTTTGAGCAAACCGAGGATGAACGAATTCATAACTGAGGATTCCACTAGTGGTGCCCTTGAAGGCGGCGACCGAACCTTTACAAACAAGGTTGGGGCTATCTCCACAACTTGATTGGAGGCTCCCAACGATACCACGGAGCTTCACCACAATGGAATGTGGCTCCGAGGTGACCTCAACCGTCTAGGGTGCTCAAACACCCAAGAGTAACAAGATCCGCAAGGGATTAGTGGGGGGAATCAAATTTCTCTTGGTGGAAGTGTAGATCCGGGCCTTCTCAACCAATCCCTAGAAAATCAGCAAGTTTGATTGGCTAGGGAGAGAGATCGGGCAAAAATGAGCTTTGAAGCAACAATGGAGCTTGGGAGAAAAGAGGTAGGTCTTCTTGGGGAAGAAGACCCCCTTTTATAGTGGGGGAGACAATCCAACCGTTATCCCCACTTCAGCCCGCACAGAGCGGTACTACCGCTCAGGGGAGCGGTACTACCGCTGCCTGCAGTGGTACTACCGTGAACCCCAGTGGTACTACCGCGGAGACTCTGAGCAAAAGCCTTAGAGGGAGAAGGGGCAGGAGAGCGAGTGCCCGGGCGGCACTAGCAGCGGTGGTAGGTGCGGTACTACCACTCGCGAGTGGTACTACCGTCCCTACTGCCGCTGCTACTGCCGCTGAACTCGACACGAGACGTGCGGGTCTCGAGTCGAGGTGGTACCAGTGCGGAGCCAGAGCTGTACTACCGCTTATGGCCATGGGCGGTACTACCGTTGAGAACCAGTGGTACTACCGCCTGTGGCTATAAGCGGTACTGCCGCTCTAGCCCAGCGGTACTACCGCTGGCGCCTCTCTTATGCCACTTCTGCAATAAAGGTAAACTCCAAGAGCGAGGGATGGAGCTGGGGGTGCGAAAGATATGTGTACGTGAGATTCCACCATAGCCATTCCGATGCGGACCCCCTCTTGATAGTATGGTGTCTCCTACGACTCAAGTCCACCAAAACTGAAACGAAAGAGACTACACCGTCGTCACCTTGAGCTCCGAGGGGAAAGAATCGTCTCGCGTCAGTGAATGAATATCTGGAACGCTCAATGCACACGATTAGTCCGCAAATGCATTGTCATCAATCACCAAAACCACTTAGAGAGAGACATGCCCTAACAATCTCCCCCTTTTTGGTGGATTGATGACAACACAGGATTTGCATAAAGGTATGACAAGAGAATAAGCAAAACCCCAGAGACTACAAAATATAGACGGACTCCCCCTAGATGTGTGCACTTAATTAGGAGTGCCTTTGGAATGCAAAGTACACACATTAGGATCAACACTCCCCCTATATTTTATAGACTGACAACGCTTGCATCTATGATAAGAGAGATGTAAGCTAGGATGCAAGGGTGTAGTAAGTGAGCAAAGTAAAAACATAAGATAAGCATGCAACTCACATACTACCAAAGTACTTAGGCACACATAAGATAATCATACGATAGGGTAGCATATGTCTCACACCATATGACAGGGTAACCAGGTCTCATAAGCACAAACCAAACCAAACCAAACTAAGCAAACGACCGATAAAAGAGTTTGCGAGAGAGAAAGACACGGCAAATAAGACACACTCGCAACTCGACAAATCCCTAAACTCTCTCCCCCTTTGGCATCGAGACACCAAAAGGGCAAAGAGTGCTGCTACGATCACAGGTGATAGCAACGCAGAAGATCTCCATCATCACATCCCCGCATGGTCGCCCGCGTCTCCGTCATCGGCAGGGGGCTGCTTAGACTCTGAATCCGTCCAGGGGCAGTGCTAAGAAACCCACTCCTCCTCATCAGTGATCTTGCCCTCAGACCCACTGTTGACAACCGCACCAACTGACGCATGAGCTCCTTGTGACGACTCCTTGACTTCTTCTCAGACACATGAGCCATATACTGCCCGTGAGACTCTATGCAGAAGAGCTTCTTCATCTTGCGCTTGAGCTTCTTTGCCCATGAGGGCTCCACACTAGAGGGCTCATAGTCCTCATCATCTTCAGCCTCAGCCTCATCCTCGTCAGCACCTGTCGGAACCCCAGACTCTGGAGTAGGAGCGCCCCAGTGCTCCTTCTATCTCAGACGCTTAATCTCATGAGAGATCATGTCACCGGTCTCCAGCAAGACACCAGGATAAGTGTGTGCCCATGCCTTCTCAATGAGCAACATAAGGTAGGGGGCATATATGGGGCACTTGCGCTCAGTGATGGCAGAGAGGAGCTCTGACCACATGACATGAGAAATATCCAAGGACTCTCCTGTGTTGTTGTCCTTCTCATGCTGGCAAAACAGTAACATATCCACAAGGTACGAATGGACCATATCCAAGTTCCCAATGCGAGGAAACAGTTTCTCTGAAGATGCGATGAAGGATGTCCAGAAAAGGAAACAACTCATAGGTCTTCTTCTCCGTCACGGGGTGAATCTTCACAGTGTTGTAAGGCCAGAGAGCTTGCTTGTGAGTAGAAGATTCATTCTTGTGAGGACGAAAGCCAACCGGGTTGTCAAGTCCTTGGTCTTCAACTCCCAACAGTTCCATGAACGCCTTCCATTTGACTGAGAGAAGTCTGCCATTTGTCATCCAAGTCAAAGTTCTTTCCTCATCAGTGCCAAGGTGGACCGTGGCATAAAACTGAGCCACCATTTCCGCATCAAAATCCTTGTTGAACTCCATGAGCTAGAGAATGTTCAACTGAGCACACATATCCAGTGCCTCTCCAAAGTAGGCACGATCCTTCTCCAGATACGCAATGTCGATGGAGCGAACATCAACATAGAGATTCTTCGTTGCTTTGAGCACATCAAAATAGACAGACCACTGAAACCGGTTCTAGAAAGGACGATTGAAAAGAGTTGGATCTTGATCTTGATCATAGGGATTGCGGCGACGAGCTGCACAGAATTCCTTAGCAGTCATCTCTGTCACAGAATTGGGCTTCGTCTTGGGCTTCTTTGCAAAGCTCTTGGAGGACAGCTTGGGTTGAGTTGGAGGAACACTTGAAGAAGCAGTCGCTGTCTCAGAAGTGCGATAGCGCTTTGATCCACCAGGACACCCAGGGTTGACACGACGAACAGGGTGCTCCGAAGGGCCATCACCTGGAACCAAACACATAGACAAAGAAGGCAAAAAGAGGAAACGAGCATAAGCCAGCAGAAAAAGCAACAAAGATCAAAGGCTGGTATGAGAAAGATGGAGGCTGGCATCCCAGCGGTAGTACCGCGACCAGGTAGCGGTAGTACCGCCTACCGCCTCCAAGCGGTAGTACTGCTCGAGGCGGAGGACGGCGGTTTGGCTACTGCTGCGGCCAAATCCGGTACTGCCGGGGTGCCAAATTCAAAAATACTCCTACCAAACTTCAATCCAACTAGTCTAGCAGCCTTCAACATCCTACTCAAGCCTCGATTTGGCCAAAAATCGAGAAATGCTAAGTCTATTGCCCCAAAAGCCTAGATCTGAAAACTAGAAGCAACGAGGAGAAGAACGGGGGCAATACCAGCATCCATGGCAAGAGGAAGGGGTGGGGATCGATTCCACCGGTTGGAAATGCGAAGGACGGCCCGGAGAAGGCAGCCGGCGATGACCTCTCGCGGCGAGTTCGTCGCTGGAGCAAGAGAGGAACGGGCGGGGCGAGTCGAATGGGTATGCGGGAGAAAAGAAACTCCCCCCGCCAGACATAACCCCCCCAGTCCCACCCCGCAGCAGTAGTACCGCCCGGGCAGGCGGTAGTACTGCTTGATGCCATTAAGCGGTAGTGCCGCCCGTCCTCACCGGTAGTACCACCCAGCAAGAAACTCGACAAAACAGACGATAAAACGGCTTAGCTCCAACAAAAATAAACACCGAGTCAAGCCGTGGGAGCAACTTCAAAAGTAAAAGCACAACCAAAGACAAAGATGCACCCACGGAGAGACTAGAAACAAAACTCACGCCAAACACAAACAAACCAACTGGAGAAAAAGATGACCACACAACTCTCAAGGAGAGGGCGGTGGCCGAGGCCACCTATGTTTGAGTCAAGTGGTATGGCACCACAAAGATTTTAACCTTGGGCCCATGACCAAAACTCATCTTTGAAGCACAAGTACCATCAAAAAATGGCTAATGTGAAAGACGTGGTCGATTTATGCATAACAGGGGGAGGGAGAGTTCATTGAGAGAACAACACTCCCCCTATGTCCATGCCTACATCTAGAACAAGATATAATGATGAGTGTGGTGGGGTGTGCCTAGATTCAAGCCACATTGCTCAAATCAATGATATTTAGCTCATGCCTTAACTCGTGAAATCTTGCTTCATCTAGAGGCTTGGTGAAAATATCCGCTAGTTGCTCTTGAGTGTTGATGTAGATGATATCAATATCTTCCCGCTTGATGTGATCCCTAATGAAATGATGACGAATCTCAATATGCTTCGTCTTGCTATGTTGCACCGGATTGTGAGAAATCTTGATAGCACTTTCATTGTCACATAGAAGAGGCACTTTGTCACAAGTGACACCGTAATCCTTTAAAGTTTGCCTCATCCATAGCAATTGTGCACAACAACTTGCGGCGGCTACATATTCGACCTCGGTGGACGAGAGAGACACACAATTTTGCTTCTTCGAAGACCAACTCACCAAAGAGCGACCAAGGAATTGGCACCCTCCGGAAGTTGACTTCCTCTCCACACAATCCCCTGCCCAATCCGAGTCTGAGTAACCCATGAGATCGAAGCTTGCTCCTTTGGGGTACCATAAGCCAAAGTTTGGGGTATGAGCCAAATATCTAAAGATTCGCTTGACCGCCACATAGTGGCTTTCCTTAGGTGTGGCTTGAAACCGCGCACAAATTCCCACACTCTACATGATATCCGGTCTATATGCACAAAGGTAAAGCAAGGATCCAATCATGGAACGATATACCTTTTGATCCACCGCTTTACCATTGGGATCACTGTCAAGCTTGCATTTGGTTGGCATGGGAAACTTGACCGGCTTGACATCATCTAGCTTGAATCTCTTCAGCATGTCTTGGGTATACTTGGCTTGGTTGATGAATGTTCCTTCTCTTCTTTGCTTGACTTCGAATCCGAGAAAGAACTTCAACTCTCCCATCATAGACATCTCAAACTTATCGGTCATTAGTGCGGCAAACTCATCATTGAAAGATTTGTTAGGAGAACCAAAAATAATATCATCAACATATAGTTGGCATATGAACTAATCCCCTTTGACCCCCTTAGTAAAAAGAGTGGGATCGATTTTCCCAATTTCAAACCCACGATCTTGTAACAACTCGGTGAGGTGCTCATACCACGCACGTGGGGCTTGTTTAAGGCCATAGAGCGCCTTTTTGAGTTTTTATAAATGAGTGGGGATCTTGGGATCCTCGAATCCCGGAGGTTGTTTGACATACACCAACTCATTCAAAGGACCATTAAGAAATGCACTCTTCACTTCCATTTGTTGCAATTTAAAATCATGATGAGATGCATATGCAAGCAACATGCGAATAGATTCAAGATGTGCAACGGGGGCAAAGGTTTCACCATAGTCGATGCCCTCGACTTGGGAGTAGCCTTGTGCCACCAATCTTGCCTTGTTTCGAACAACCACACCGTTCGCATCTTGCTTGCTCTTAAAGATCCATTTGGTCCCGATGACATTATGTTCCTCCGTTGGCCTTGGCACTAATTCCCAAACTTGATTGCGCTCGAAGTTTTTGAGTTCATCGTGCATAGCTTCAAGCCAATCCACATCATCAAGCGCCTCATGTACCTTTTGGGGTTCAACACACGAAACAAACGTGTGATGCTCACAAAAGTTTGACAATTGTTTACAAGTAGTTACCCCTTTTCTCAAGCTTCCAAGCACATTCTCCATGACATGCTGTTGATGCTTGAGCTTGGAAGCCACCTTCATGGCACGACGCTCCAAAAGTTCCTCGATGAGCATTTGAGGATCATCTTGCACATCTTGAGCACCATCTTGAGTTTGCTCTTGATCTTGAGCTTGCTCTTGATCTTGAGCACTGTCTTGAGCTTGCTCTTGATCTTGAGGGCGCTCGGAGGCATGAACTTGATCTTGGGCATCATTTGGTGCATCTCCATGGAGTTGATCTTGCCCTTGATCTTGTTCATAGGGTTGAGGGCCTTCATTTTGTTCTTCGGAAGCGTGTGGGTCTAGCGTAGGTGATGGCTCCACTTGAGTAGAGCATTGTCCTTCTTCTTCGGCCACAAGGGGTTCCTCAATGGGTAGTATTTGACCAATCCCCATTCTTCTTATGGCTTGGGGAGGAATTTCATCACCTACATCACAAAGACCACTTTGCTCCACTTGGGAGCCGTTATTTTCATCAAACTCCACGTTACACGTCTCCTCAATGAGTCCGGTGGACTTGTTGAGGACACGGTAAGCATGAGAGTTTGTAGCATAACCAACAAATATGCTCTCTTGAGCTCTAGGTTCGAATTTAGACAAACGAACACCTTTCTTGAGAATTAAACACTTACAACCGAACACCCGGAAGTACTTGATGTTGGGCTTGTTGCCGGTAAGTATCTCATATGGAGTCTTGTTCAAGCCTTTGCGGAGGTAGAGCCTATTGGAAGAATGACATGCGGTGTTGATGGCTTCGGCCCAAAAGTTGTACGGAGATTTGAATTCCGCCATCATGGTCCTTGCCGCATCCATCAACGTCCGGTTCTTCCTCTCCGCCACACCATTTTGTTGAGGGGTATAGGGTGCGGTATATTGGTGCTTGATCCCCTCGTCACTAAGAAACTCATCTAAGGTGTAGTTCTTGAACTCGGTGCCGTTGTCACTTCTAATCATCAAGATCTTTGCTTCATGTTGACGTTGAGCTTCATTTGCAAAGTTGATGACGGTTTGTTGAGTCTCACTCTTCCTCTTGAAGAAGTATACCCATGTGTATCTTGAGTAGTCATCCACAATCACCAAGCAATACTTTCTTCCACCAAGACTATCAAAGTAGTCATCCACAATCACCAAGCAATACTTTCTTCCACCAAGACTATCAAAGGATGGAGGACCAAAGAGATTCATGTGAAGGAGCTCCAAGGGCCTCTTTGAGTAGATGATAGTCGATGGTCGGTGAGCCGTTTCATGAAGCTTTCCTTTGATACAAGCACTGCAAGCACGTTCTTTGGCAAAACTCACATTTGTTAGTCCACGGACGTGGTCCCCTTTGAGAAGACTTTGCAAAGATCTCATATTGACATGGGCTAGTCGGCGATGCCAAAGCCAACCCACATCAACTTTAGCCATTAGGTAAGTCGCGGTCTTAGTGGGTCGCTGCGAAAAGTTCACCACATAGAGACCGTTCTCCACATGCCCAACGAAGGCTACTTTAAGAGTCTTGCTCCACAAAAGGGCCACGGTATCAAGATCAAAGAATGTAGAAAAGCCCATGAGTGCAAGTTGACAAACGGAAAGCAAATTGTATGCAAGGGACTCAACAAGCATGACCTTCTGAATAGATAAATCTTGAGAGATGACCACCTTGCCAAGTCCCACTACCTTAGAGGTTGAAGCATCACCAAATTGGACATGGGTGGGCATAGATGGAATTGGATGCACATCCACCACCAAGTCCTTGCTCCCGGTCATATGATTTGTTCTCCACTATCAAGCAACCATGACACTCCACCAGAAGCAAACTCCTACAAGAGATCAATGCTTGGATTTAGGTACCCATTCTTGAAAGGGTCCTTTGAGGTTAGTAACAAGGGTCTTAGGAACACAAATAGACCATTCACTGTACTCATAGTAAGAACCAACGAATTTGGCATAAACATGCCCATCACTAGCACGGCATAAAACATAAGAAGGGTTAAAGTCGTCGGCTTTGTTGTTAGCGGTGGCTTTGCCCTTCTTGGCATTACCACCCACTTCCTTGTTCTTCATCTTCTCATGAGTACCCTCACCCGCCTTGACAAAGGTTTCCTTTAGTGGGAGAGGTTGCTTGGTCTTCTTCTTCTTCTTCTTCTTCTTCTTCTTTGACTTGGGTGCAAACCCAAGTCCTTCCTTTCCTACAACTTCCTTTTGATTGCTCAAAAGGTCATTGAGGTTCTTCTCGCCTTGAATGCAAGTAACAAGGCCCTTCTCAAGTTGCTCTTTCAACTTAGCATTTTCCTCCACAAGATGCACATGCTCGCAACAAGGGTTAGTAGCATGGGCATTATCAATTAGAACGAAAGGAGGACAAGTGGAAATCTCCTTGGTTAGCTTCACTTGGAGTTGATCATGAGACTCTTTGAGAGAAGCATGAACACCCTTCAAGACCTTGTGAGCCTTGTTAAGTGTATCAAATTCTTCCTTGAGTCTATCATGGCCAACCCCAAGTGTGGCTTTCTCGGATTTAAGCACACGAGTAAGAACAATAGCATGATCAAGATCTTTTTGCAATTTAGCATGATCAACATTGTGTGACTCCTCAAGAGTCAAACGAATATCTCGCTCTTCCTCTAGAGCAATGGAAATATCCGCAATCTCATCGGCATAGCCATGGCTATGCCCCTCCAACTTGGAGATAGTGTCCTCATGCGACTCAATGATATCATTGGCCTCACCAAGTTGTTCCAAGAGAGCAACAAAGTGCTTCTTGGACTCACCCTTGAGCTTGCTCACAAACTTGGTGAACTCATTCTCATCAACATTCTCCACCTTACTATCATCTACACAATCTAACAATGAAGGAGTAGTGATGATGGTGGTTTTGATGTTAGGAGTTACCTTGTTGGTACCTTTGGCCATGAGACACTTGGCAATGGTGTTTTCGTTGGGGGCGCCGAAGAGAGACACCTTGGAGGGGGAAGATGTAGTAATGGCAATGGTTGTTGTTGCCATTCCTTCTCCACTTGTATCTTCCTCATCATCATCGGAGGGGTACTCTTCATGTGCCACCAAGCCCTTTGGAGGAGTCTTCTTGGTGAAGTTGTTCTTGCTAGGGAAGGACTTGGCTTTATCTTTGCAAATGAGTTTGCCACCATTGTCTTCCCTCTTCTCGTAGGGGCAATCCACCACAAAGTGACTCACATTGCCACAATTGTAGCAAGTTCTTACACGTTGCTTGTTCTTTGATCCACTTGAGTTGTTCTTGGTGAAGTTGGGCCTTGAGTTCCTCTTGTTGCTCCAAAATTGCCTTGACACAAGAGCCATGTGCTTATGGTAAGCATATTTGGTGTCCTCGGGGCCACACTCCTCTTCTTCTTCCGTAACGGCCTTGGCCTTCAAGGCAAGGGTGGGAGTGCTTTTCTTTGACCGAACATGAGCAAGAGCATTGTCGGTGGTCTTGTTCATGATGTTCATGGCAATAGACTCATCCAACACTTCACTTGAGGTTAAAGAGTGAAAGTCCGGCCTTTGACGAATCACGGAAGACATGGCCTTGTTGAAGGGCATGATGGCCTTGAGGAACTTGCGCTTGATCCAAGTGTCATGCGTATCCTTGCTTCCATGGTCTTGGAGAGCAACCGCAAGAGTAGTCACCCTCCGGTAAAGATCACGTGGATCCTCATCTTCAAGCATCACAAATTCATCGGCCTCATCAAGGACCACTTCAAAGTTGGACCGTCGGATGCTTGAGCTCCCCTTGTACATCGAAACAATGTGCTCCCAACAATCCTTTGCACGAGTGAAAGGTGGTAGGTGCGCTAGAGGGACCGCTTATTGAAGGATGAACAATGCGGAGTGATTGTATTGATTGTCCACTTCTTCTCTTGGGGTGAAGTTGTTTGGATCATGCGGGTAGAAGCCTTGCTCAATGATTCTCCAAAGGTTAGTTGAGCAATGAGCAAAATCACCCTTAACAAGCTTGGGAGGAGGACCATGAATATTAATGCGAGCTGTGGGGACCGGTCCTCCATAGACCGGGGGAGGGGGAACCTAGGCAAAGGTTCCCGTCCCATTCTTGTCAAGAGGGGAAGGAACATGAGTACCTTTAGCCGCTTCCTTGGCGGAATTGGCCTCCGACTCTGATGCCGTGGGATTAACCACAAGCAAGGGATCGGGAGTGGATTTCATCCCCTCAAGTAATTCTTTAAGCATGGACTTGACTTCGGCCGTCATATACGTCTTAAGTGAAGCCATAGCTTCATTTAAGTCGTCTCGAGTGATCGAAGTCAACTCCACGGCCTTGGGCATGTCCTCCCCGGTGTCAACCATACTCTTCAGGTGGTGAAACCCTTAATAAAGAGACGAGGCTCTGATACCAATTGAAAAGATCGATATGGTTGACTAGAGGGGGGTGAATAGGCAACTACCATTTTTTAGCTTTTCTTAACAAATTAGGTTTAGCAACAAATAGGTTGTCTAGAAGTGCAACTAGGTGAACAAACTATATGATGCAAACAACAACAAGTGCAAGCAAAGGATACACCACAATAATAGCTTGCACAAAGTAAAGGGAAGAGATAACCACAAGTGGAGCCGGTGGAGACAAGGATGTGTTACCGAAGTTCCTTCCCTTTGGAGGAAGTACGTCTCCGTTGGAGCGGTGTGGAGGCACAATCCTCCCCAAGAAGCCACTAGGGCCACCGTATTCTCCTCACGCCCTCACACAATGCGAGATGTCGTGATTCCACTAGTGGTGCCCTTGAAGGCGGCGACCGAACCTTTACAAACAAGGTTGGGGCTATCTCCACAACTTGATTGGAGGCTCCCAACGATACCACGGAGCTTCACCACAATGGAATGTGGCTCCGAGGTGACCTCAACCGTCTAGGGTGCTCAAACACCCAAGAGTAACAAGATCCGCAAGGGGTTAGTGGGGGGAATCAAATTTCTCTTGGTGGAAGTGTAGATCCGGGCCTTCTCAACCAATCCCTAGAAAATCAACAAGTTTGATTGGCTAGGGAGAGAGATCGGGCGAAAATGAGCTTTGAAGCAACAATGGAGCTTGGGGGAAAAGAGGTAGGTCTTCTTGAGGAATAAGACCCCCTTTTATAGTGGGGGAGACAATCCAACCGTTATCCCCACTTCAGCCCGCACAGAGTGGTACTACCGCTCAGGGGAGCGGTACTACCGCTGCCTGCAGTGGTACTACCATGAACCCCAGCGGTACTACCATGGAGACTCTGAGCAGAAGCCTTAGAGGGAGAAGGGGCAGGAGAGCGAGTGCCCGGGCGGCACTAGCAGCGGTGGTAGATGCGGTACTACCGCTCGCGAGCGGTACTACCGCCCCTACTGCTGCTGCTACTGCCGCTGAACCCGACACGAGACGTGCGGGTCTCGAGTCGAGGCGGTACCAGCGCGGAGCCAGAGCTGTACTACTGCTTATGGCCATAGGCGGTACTACCGCTGAGAACCAGCGGTACTACTGCCTGTGGCTATAAGTGGTACTGCCGCTCTGGCCCAGCGGTACTACCGCTGGCGCCTCTGTTATGCCACTTCTGCGATAAAGGTAAACTCTAAGAGCGAGGGATGGAGCTGGGGGTGCGAAAGATATGTGTACGTGAGATTCCACCCTAGCCATTCCGATGCGGACCCCCTCTTGATAGTACGATGTCTCCCACGACTCAAGTCCACCAAAACCGAAATGAAAGAGACTACACCGTCTTCACCTTGAGCTCCGAGGGGAAAGAATCGTCTCGCATGAATGAATGAATATCTGAAACGCTCAATGCACACAATTAGTCCGCAAATGCATTATCATCAATCACCAAAACCACTTAGAGAGACATGCCCTAACAACGTGCCGCTGCTTGCTCGGCCACGGTTCATCATTGCAGAGAGACCGATCGACCAGTATGTACGTACACGTTCGCGACCAGACTGTCAGGGAGGATAAGGAGGCACTTCCTTGCGTGCGAAGATATAACTGGTGGGTCCCAGCTGTCAGGGGGCACACATTTTTTTCGCAAAATACAGAGGCCCTTCCGGTGGGTCCCCGCTGTTAGGTGGAGGAATAATTATTTTACACGTAATAAGGAGGCACTTACTTGCTGCGGCCGTGGACCCAGCTATCAGCCTCTCCACGTACAGTCCTCTTCCGATGGAAGTCATTCCTTGACCACGTTGACCATGCCGCACCGAGAGCACCAAGGCGGTGGACAATGGCGAGGCCTAAGAAGGGGACAACGCGGAGCCGGGGAAGACGTGGCAGTGGATGCCCACGCGGAGGGGAGTACGAGGGTTGACTGGTTCGGCTGCGGTGCGAGGCTGCCGTCGCCGCAGAATAACAGGGGTTGTGGGTGAGTAGAGGGATGGCCTGGCCAGCGGTTGGAGTAGGAGGGGGCGGTGAGGCCTACGCGTCAGCACAGCCGGCCACGGGAGGCAGGAGCAGGCAGCACGGCCCGCGATGGTTTGGGCGGCTGGAGCAAGAAGACCGGAGGTTGAAGAAGCACGACGACCATTGGATGGACATCGTACGATCACTGCAGCTAGAATCATTTATATTGACTAAGTTGACAAAACCCTACGTCCACGTCAACTTAGTAGGCCCACAAGTCAACCTCCAAATATGGTGGGTCCCACCTAGCAGCGGGGGTATTCATTTTTTTTGTGCGTAATAAGGAGGCACTTCCTTGCGTGCGAAGATATAGCTGGTGGGTCCGAGCTGTCAGCGGGGGGAATTTTTTTTCACGAAATACAGAGGCCCTTTCGGTGGGTCCCCACTGTCAAGTGGAAGAATCATTATTTTGCGAGTAATAAGGAGGCACTTCCTACTCGCAAAAAAAGGAGGCACTTCCTTGCGTGCGGCCGTGGACCCAGCTGTCAGCCTCTCCATGTACAGTCCTCTTCCGATGAATGTCATTCATTGACCACACCGTGCCGAGAGCACCAAGGCGGTGGACGACAGCGAGGCCAAGGGAACGACCCGGAGCCAAGGAAGACTCGGCAGTTGTTTTCCACACGGAGTGGGTATGCGGGTTTACTGGTTCGGCTGCAGTGTGAGGCTGCCGTCGCCAGAGAATAACAGGAGGTGTGGGTGAGTAGAGGGATGGCCAGGCCAGGATGCGAGTAGGGTGGGGCTGTGAGGCCTGCCCGGCAGCACAGCCGGCCATGGGAGGTGGGAACAGGAGGTTCCGCCGGCGCTGGTTTGGGCGGCTGGAGCAGGAAGATCAGAGGCTGAAGAAGCACGATTGCCGTTGGATTGACATCTAACGGTCTGATGCTGGTAGAGTCGATTGTTGACTAAGTTTTTTTTTTTTGAGAAACCTTGTGTACGCATGAACTTAGTAGGCACACAAGTCAGCCTACAAATCTGTGGCAGACAACATAGAGCCCATTTGCTACTCCCTCCGTCCCAAAATAAGTGTCTTAACTTTGTACTAACTTTAGTACAAAGTTGTACTAAGGTTGAGACACTTATTTTGGGACGGAGGGAGTATTTTTTAATAATTTGCAGCCCATTTGCTAATTCTTAAGGAATTTATTACAACCCATTTTCTGCCCAGGACCACGGTCAAAAAGTTCAACCTAATTTTGCATATTTCGGTGGAGTCCGAACTGTTTTAATCCAGAAATGATAAACATTCATTTTTTAAGAACTTATTGATTTGCTAGAAAAATATTGTTTTATTTTTGTAAGCTAATAAGACGTGGGTCAATTGAGTTGGTTTTAGGGAAAACCAGTGGTAAAAAAATCAGCGCTGGGAGGAAAAAAAATAAGG
The DNA here is from genome assembly GCA_011799875.1 of Thinopyrum elongatum. Taxonomy (NCBI): domain Eukaryota; kingdom Viridiplantae; phylum Streptophyta; class Magnoliopsida; order Poales; family Poaceae; genus Thinopyrum; species Thinopyrum elongatum. Next base: position 414,677,898 of record CM022300.1, read on the forward strand.
ATGTAAAGATGAAAAGGGAACTTTACGTATTTTCAATATAATAATACATGTATATGAACTAGTAAAACTATAGGTAGAGATTAGAAAACAGAAGTAGGACATGGCGTTTCAAGAGGAAAATAGAACTGGGCTGTGTGTTTTCTTCAGTAAAAAAACTGCCTGCGGATGTTCTAAGAGAAAATATAACTAAGGCTGGCGGGCCAGAGGCCAGTTGATACCTGCTGGATCTCTGTGCCCCATTGTCGTCATGGGCTGGGCCTGTTAAAAACAAAACCAAGGCTGGGCAGTCTACAGCCCAGTTGAAACTTGCTCGACCTGAAAAAACAATATACCTGTTGGATCCCTGTTATCAGTCTGTACTTGCAGAATTCTCTCATTTATTGACTATGTTGAAAATTTCATGGGTGTCTCAGACGTCAGCATTATTTTTCCATCATGATAATAAGTGCATGCACTTGCTTGCGTATGGCCATGGACCTGCTGGTTCCGTACGGTTAGGCTCTGTATGGACAGCCGTCTTGTGGTTCCACGAACGAATTTCATGCAAATCGGATGGTTTTCAGTGAAACCGGACTAAATTCATTGCATTTTACATATTTCTTTTTATTATGGAATATTTTACAGATTTCAACTAATAATAACCGACTAGGCCTTTTTTTAGTCCTTGGGGGAGGCGCTTCATGCGATCGAGGTCGTGACATTTAACTGTTCTGGAAGGCCCAAATCCATCGCTCCTCTCTTTTAACAATTTGCAGCTGGGCTTGGCATGCCACAGCCCAGTTCTGACATGTTGCGTCCAACTATCAGCCTGTGAAACCGGATGGATCCCATGCGTACTTCGAAGATGTAAAAAATATGGAGAACTGGGAATTCGAACGGCACGTGCTTATGCTACCCATCAAATAAAAATCAGGTGCCTGAAAATTCGTTTCGAAACAAAATCTTTATATCCACGTCAACCCTCGACATGATGGTTGGAAGCAAATGCAAGTTCATACCGAAAGATCCTTGACAACAATACCAACTTCCAGACGACCAGGTAGTACAAGTATACCAATACCAAACTAACTTATAATCTTTTTAGTCCTGGCCCTAGTGGTGGTCTGGTAGAAAATCTTCCAGACGACCAGCACCCGCTCCTTCTCTTGCTCCAGGTCCCCGAGGTGGTACTGGTGCATCACCCAGTTGGTCCTCTGCTGGTCGAAGTTCTTGTTGGTGTGCAACACCAGAACCTTTTTGCTGCCCGTCTGCCGGCCGTTGACCATCACCGGCAAGGTATTGCCGGTCTTTTGCCACATCGCGTGCATGCCGCACTCCGACTGTATCTTGCGATGCGTCCGCGTGCCCCTTTTGAACGCCCTGGAGTTGCGCTGGAAGAAATGCTTGCTTAGGCCACTCAGTGTGATACCTGCAGTATTTGTGAATACAAGTTTTAGGGTACATAATTGGCATTTTCATAACATCTTTGGCATGTTGCAGTCACTTGCTTCAATTTTTATTAACTGTCAAATTGTAATTGCTTCACTAGGTCGTGTCTAAAAAGAAAAATAGAGGTATAAACAAAGGAATATGTTTGTGCAAGTAGACGACCGATTGGTGTCTCACCTGGAAGTTTCTCAGGATGGGTGTAGCATATGCCGTGCTCGCTGTCAATGGTTGGTATGAACAAATCGATGAGAGGGTGATATCTCGCACTGTCAGCACCACACACTTTGGCCTCAAGGTGCTCGATCAGCTCCAGATCCGTGGGATCGAACTTGACGCCAGCCGGCAGCACCGGCCAATCCTTCTTGGAATTGCATCGGTTAATTCAAGTTAAATGGTACTCAATGTATGATCAATCAACTGTTTTAAGTAAATGATGAAAGATTTCGATAGATAAGTGGTACTCCAAATCTGAAGGCCACAATACCCGAACAAACTGGGGTCTCGGCTTCATTACTATATGCAGACTCTAAAGACTTGAAAACCCCCATAAAGATCGAAATCATCATACAGGGCGACGGGACGAATACTCACAGGAGCGGCCTTGCTGGTTCCTTCCTTCATCCGGCTAGCTTGAAATGCATCCTTGTTGAGATCAATTTTTTCAGTGTCTTCCTTTTGACTACTTGCAATGAAGTATAGCAGCTCCAGTAGCTCATCGCTCATCGTACCAAATGGATCGCAACAAGGCGGCGGATGGGAGGCGGAGAGACCGGGAGAGAATGGGAGAGTGATTTTGTAGAGAATGGGAGAGTGCTGTTGTACTACGAGAGGGGTGAGGCTCACTTTGGTGAATTGAAGACGTCGTCGGGACTCTTGTGTCACCTCACGCGCAGCGTGTTGTCATGTCAATTCAATGTGAGGACATAATGAATAATTTGACCGACGTATACTAGTACTACTGTACTACTTACTAGTTGTATTTAGTGTCACATTTTAACCATAGATTTAACTAACAAAATGTCAATGCATGTCACCAAAAATTATACCATTGGAAACTATGTTGAAATACGAATCCAACGATATAATTTTTGTGACATGCATTAACATTTAGTTAGTTAAATTTATGGTCAAAATTTGACACAAATTACGAAGGGGACCAATAAACTAGGAGGTAGGTAGTAGTACAAGTAGCGCAATATACGGTATAGAGGAATACTAGTACTAGTACAAATTTAGAAATGGAGTGTACGAAGTTACAAGGCTATGCGACAGACTTTGTAGGCTACATGAGTAATACCAAATATAATTCCCATTGGACAACACTTTCACCAACAAGTACGCACTTGAAGCCTAATTGATATATATGGCTTCTGCACAGCATCTCCATCATCATTATCAGTACATGCTACGCAGGTGAGTTAGGATGCACTTGATCCCAGAAAGGTATCCATCCTTCAAACTAACTACAGTACATAATATCCAACAAAAGAGGGTCATGCTACAGCAGCTGGATACATGGCTCAGTCCAGATATCACTAAAAATGAAGTTGTGCATATTTGCTGTTGGCATGAATGATACGTCTCCAACGTATCTATAATTTTTGATTTTTCCATACTATTATATTATCTGTTTTGGATGTTTTATATGCATTAATATGCTATTTTATATTATTTTTGGGACTAACCTATTAACCTAGAGCCCAGTGCCAGTTTCTATTTTTTTTCCTTGTTTTTGAGTTTCGCAGAAAAGGAATATCAAACGGAGTCCAAACGGAATAAAACTTTACGATGATTTTTCTTGGACCAGAAGACACCCACAGAACTTGGAGACGAAGTCAGAAGAGTCCCGAGGGCACCACAAGCCCTCAAGGTGCGCCCTAAGGGGGGGCACGCCCCCTGGCTTGTGGGCCCCTCGGGAGTCCACCGACCTCCCTCTCAGCTCTATAAATCCCCAAATATTCCATTATCAACAGAAGCATCCACGAAAATACTTTTCCGCCGCCGCAACCTTCTGTTCCCATGAGATCCCATCTTGGGGCCTTTTTCGGCGATCTGCCGGAGTGGGATTTGATCACGGAGGGCATCTACATCAACCCTATTACCCTTCCAATGAAGCGTGAGTAGTTTACCTCAGACCTATGGGTCCATAGCTAGTAGCTAGATGGCTTCTTCTCTCTCTATGATCTTCAATACCATGTTCTCCTCGATGTTCTTGGAGTTCTATCCGATGCAATATTCTTTTACGGTGTGTTTGTCGAGATCTGATGAATTGTGGATTTATGATTAGATTATCTATGAATATTATTTGAATCTCCTCTGAATTCTTATATGCATGATTTGATATCTTTGTATTTCTCTTCGAATTATCGGTTTGGTTTGGCCAACTAGATTGGTATTTCTTGCACTAGGAGAGGTGCTTAGTTTTGGGTTCAATCTTGCGGTGTCCTCACCCGGTGACATAGTAGGGGTAGCGAGGCACGTATTGTATTGTTGTCATCAAGGATAAAAAGATGGGGTTTTCATCATATATATTGCTTGAGTTTATCCCTCTACATCATGTCATCTTACTTAAGGCGTTACTCCGTTCTTTATGAACTTAATACTCTAGATGCATGCTGGATAGCGGTCGATGTGTGGAGTAATAGTAGTAGATGCAGAATCGTTTCGGTCTACTTGACACGGACGTGATGCCTATATGCATAATCATTGCCTTGGATATCGTCATAACTTTGCGCTTTTCTAGATGCATGCCGGGGAGGTCTACATCAAGCCTACCAAGTACCCATCGTAAACTCTCATCTTTTGCATTACATTATTTGCCATTTGCCTCTCGTTTTCCTCTCCCCCACTTCTAAAACGATTTTCAGAAAAACACAAAAAGATTTGCCTTTTTATTCGCCTTCTTTCCGTTTGCCCTTATGTTTTACTTGGTTTGTTTGCTCGTTTGCTTGGCATAATTGTGTATTTTATTGAAAAATAGTAAGCAAAGAGTTTATGGATCCTCATCCACTTGCTAATCTTTTCAAGAGACCCAATTATGATGAACCTATTGCTAGTGAGTTGAGTGCACTAGATTATCTTTATGAAGTTTTGCTTGAAATTCGTGAATCTGAAAATTGTGATGAAATGTTAAAAGAAGAAATTTATGAAGTGATTCACGATAGCTCCTTGGATGAAAAGCATGATTGCAATGGTTCTACTATAAATTCTATTAATGTCAGTTGTGCTAATGATATGCAAAACCCTAAGCTTGGGGATGCTAATTTTGCTATGTCCACTACTTGTTGCAATGAACATGATTGGGGTGATTTTTCTTATGATCTTGAAAATTTATTTAAGCCTCATGATGAATATGTTTGCAATAATATTGAAAGTGGGTTTGGAAGAGTGTCAACTCTAGGTAATAATGATCCCTCTACTTTGGAGTATGATCAATCTCATGAATTTTTTGATAAAAGTGGGTTTGGAGAGGTCATGACTTTAGTTAATGTTAATCCCACTATTTTGGAAGAGTGTCAACTTTGCATGCATGTGGACCATCTAGAGAATATGTTATGTGATAGCTATATTGTTGAATTTGAATATGATCCCACATGTAATTATTATGAGAGAGGAAAATATGGTTGTAAAAAGTTTCATGTTACTCAATTACCTCTCGTCATGTTGAGATTGTTATTGTTTCTTCCTTCTTCCTTGCATATGCTAGTTTTTGCTTGCCTTGATAATTTGTTTGCTTATAAAATTCCCATGCATAGGAAGAATGTTAGACTTAAATATGTTTGTCACATGTTTTATGATGCTCTCTTCGTGTTTCAATTGCTATCTTTTATGTGAGCATCATTGAATTCTCAAGCCTATCTTAATGGCTATAAACAAAGAGCTTGTTGGGAGACAACCCAATATTTTTCTTTTCTGTTTTTGTGTGAATACACATTATTACCTCTGTAGTAATTGTGTTTTGGTGTTTTAATTAGTGTTTGTGCCAAGTAGGACCTTTGGGATGGCTTATGGTGATAGTTGATTTGATCTTGCTGAAAAACAGAAACTTTTGCGTCCAGTAACAGAATTGTTTAAATTCACTGGAGTGTGGAAAAACCCTGAATATTTTACACAAGATTGATAAACAAATTGCCTCTGTTTTCCTAATTTTTCAGAATTTTTGGAGTTGCAGAAGTATTAGAACGTTTCAGATCTTTGCAGACTGTTCTGTTTTTGACAGATTCTGTTTTCTATGTGTTGTTTGCTTATTTTGATGAATCTATGGGTAGTATCGAGGGGTATGAACCATGGAGAAGTTGGAATACAGTAGATATTACACCAATATAAATAAATAATGAGTTCACAACAGTACCAAAAAGTGGTGATTTATTTTCTTATACTAACGGATCTCATGAGTTTTCTATTGAGTTTTGTGTTGTGACGTTTTCAAGTTTTGGGTAAAGATTTGATGGACTATGGAATAAGGAGTGGAAAGAGCCTAAGCTTGGGGATGCCCAAGGAACCCAAAGGTAATATTTAAGGACAACCAATAGCCTAAGCTTGGGGATGCCCCGGAAGGCATCCCCTCTTTCGTCTTCAATCCATCGGTAAATTTACTTGAGGCTATATTTTCATTCACCACATGATATGTGTTTTGCTTGGAGCGTCTTGTATGATATGAGTCTTTGATTTTTAGTTTGACACAATCATCCTTGATGTACACACCTTTTTGAGAGGGACACGCATGAATCGTGATTTATTAGAATACTCTATGTGCTTCACTTATATCTTTTGAGCTAGGCAATTTTGCTCTAGTGCTTCACTTATATCTTTTTAGAGCACGGCGGTGGCTTTATTTTATAGAAATTGTTGAACTCTCATGCTTCACTTATATTATTTTGAGAGTCTCTCTAAAGCATGGTAATTTGCTTTGGTTATGAATTTAGTCCTAATATGATGGGCATCCAAGAGGGATATAATAAAAACTTTCATATAAAGTGCATTGAATACTATGTGAAGTTTGATTCCTTATGATTGTTTTGAGATATAAAGATGGTGATATTAGAGTCATGCTAGTGAGTAATTGTGGATTGGTAGAAATACTTGTGTTAAAGTTTGTGATTCCCGTAGCATGCACGTATGGTGAACCGTTATGTGATGAAGTCGGAGCATGATTTATTTATTGATTGTCTTCCTTATGAGTGGCGGTCGGGGACGAGCGATGGTCTTTTCCTACCAATCTATCCCCCTAGGGGCATGTGTGTAGTACTTTGTTTCGATAGCTAATAGACTTTTGCAATAAGTATGTGAGTTCTTTATGACTAATGTTGAGTCCATGGATTATACACACTCTCACCCTTCCACCATTGCTAGCCTCTCTAGTACCGCGCAACTTTCGCCGGTGCATTACACCCACCATATACCTTCCTCAAAACAGCCACCATACCTACCTATTATGGCATTCCCATAGCCATTCCGAGATATATTGCCATGCTACTTCCACCATTCCGTTTATTATGACACGCTTCATCATGTCATATTGCTTTGCATGATCATGTAGTTGACATCGTATTTGTGGCAAAGCCACCATTCATATTTTTTACACATGTCACTCTTGAGTCATTGCACATCCCGGTACTCCGCCAGAGGCATTCATATAGAGTCATATTTTTGTTCTAAGTATCGAGTTGTTATTCTTGAGTTGTAAGTAAATAAAAGTGTGATGATCATCATTATTAGAGCATTGTCCCATGTGAGGAAAGGATGATGGAGACTATGATTCCCCCACAAGTCGGGATGAGACTCCGGACGAAAAAAAAGAGAAAAAGAAAAAGAAAAAAAGGCCAAAGAGCCCAAAATTAAAAAAAATGAGAGAAAAGAGAGAAGGGGAAATGCTACTATCCTTTTTCCACACTTGTGCTTCAAAGTAGCACCATGATCTTCATGATAGAGAGTCTCCTATTTTGTCACTTTCATATACTAGTGGGAAATTTTCATTATAGAACTTGGCTTGTATATTCCAATGATGGGTTTCCTCAAATTGCCCTAGGTCTTTGTGAGCAAGCGAGTTGGATGCACACCCACTTAGTTTCTTTTTGAGCTTTCATACACTTATAGCTCTAGTACATCCGTTGCATGGCAATACCTACTCACTCACATTGATATCTATTGATGTGTATCTCCATAGCCCGTTGATATGCCTAGTTGATGTGAGACTATCTCCTTTTTTTTTCTCTTCTCCACAACCACCATATTCTATTCCACCTATAGTTCTATGTCCATGGCTCACGCTCATGTATTGCTTGAAAGTTGAAAAAGTTTGAGAACATCAAAAGTATGAAACAATTGCTTGGCTTGTCATCGGGGTTGTGCATGATTTAATACTTTGTGTGATGAAGATGGAGCATAGCCAGACTATATGATTTTGTAGGGATAACTTTCTTTGGCCATGTTATTTTGAGAAGACATGATTGCTTTATTTGTATGCTTGAAGTATTATTGTTTTTATGTCAATATTAAACTTTTGTTTTGAATCTTATGGATCTGAATATTCATGCCACAATAAAGAAAATTACATGGATAAATATGTTAGATAGCATTCCACATCAAAAATTCTGTTTTTATCATTTTTCTACTCGAGGACAAGCAGGAATTAAGCTTTGGGATGCTTGATATGTCTCCAACGTATCTATAATTTTTTACTGTTCCATGCTATTATATTATCTGTTTTGGATGTTTTATATGCATTAATATGCTATTTTATATTATTTTTGGGACTAACCTATTAACCTAGAGCCCAGTGCCAGTTTCTTGTTTTTTCCTTGTTTTTGAGTTTCGCAGAAAAGGGATATCAAACGGAGTCCAAACGGAATAAAACTTTAGGATGATTTTTCTTGGACCAGAAGACACCCACGGAACTTGGAGATGAAGTCAGAAGAGTCCCGAGGGCACCACAAGCCCTCAGGGCGCGCCCCCTGGCTTGTGGGCCCCTCAGGAGTCCACCGACCTTCCTCTCAGCTCTATAAATCCTCAAATATTCCAGTATCAACAGAAGCATCCACGAAAATACTTTTCTGCCGCTGCAACCTTCTGTTCCCGTGAGATCCCATCTTGGGGCCTTTTCCGGCAATTTGCCGGAGGGGGATTCGATCACGGAGGGCATCTACATCAACCCTATTCCCATTCCGATGAAGCGTGAGTAGTTTACCTCAGACCTACGGGTCCATAGCTAGTAGCTAGATGGCTTCTTCTCTCTCTATGATCTTCAATACCATGTTCTCCTTGATGTTCTTGGAGTTCTATCCAATGTAATATTCTTTTGTGGTGTGTTTGTCGAGATCCGATGAATTTTGGATTTATGATCAGATTATCTATGAATATTATTTGAATCTCCTCTGAATTATTTTATGCACGATTTGATATCTTTGTATTTCTCTTCGAATTATCGGTTTGGTTTGGCCAACTAGATTGGTATTTCTTGCAATGGGAGAGGTGCTTAGTTTTGGGTTCAATCTTGCGGTGTCCTCACCCAGTGACATAGTAGGGGTAGCGAGGCACGTATTGTATTGTTGCCATCAAGGATAAAAAGATGGGGTTTTCATCATATTGCTTGAGTTTATCCCTCTACATCATGTCATCTTACTTAAGGCGTTACTCCGTTCTTTATGAACTTAATACTCTAGATGCATGCTGGATAGCGGTCGATGTGTGGAGTAATAGTAGTAGATGCAAAATCGTTTCGGTCTACTTGACATGGACGTGATGCCTATATGCATAATCATTGCCTTGGATATTGTCATAACTTTGCGCTTTTCTATCAATTGCTCGACAGTAATTTGTTCACCCACCGTATTATTTGCCTTCAAGAGAGAAGCCTCTAGTGAAACCTATGGCCCCCGGGTCTATTTTCCATCATATATTTTCAGATCTATAAACCAAAAAAACCAGAAATACCTTGCTGCAATTTATTTACTTTTATTTTGTTTTACGTTTTAGCAATCTTTTATACCTATCTCTATCAGATCTCACCATTGCAATTGACCATGAAGGGATTGACAACCCCTTTATCGCGTTGGGTGCAAGTGTTTGATTGTTTGTGCAGGTGCATAGATTGGAGACTTGCTTGTTCCTCCTACTAGATTGATACCTTGGTTCTCTAACTGAGGGAAATACTTATCTCTACTTTGCTGCATCACCCTTTCCTCTTCAAGGGAAAAACTAACGCAAGCTCAAGAAGTAGCAGGAAGAATTTCTGGCACCGTTGCCGGGGAGGTCTACATCAAGCCTGCCAAGTACCCATCATAAACTCTCATCTCTTGCATTACATTATTCGCCATTTGCCTCTCCCCCACTTCTAAAACGATTTTCAAAAAACACAAAAAGATTTACCTTTTTATTCTCCTTCTTTCGTTTTGCCCTTATGTCTTACTTGGTTAGTTTGCTCGTTTGCTTGGCATAATTGTGTATTTTATTGAAAAACAGTAAGCAAAGAGTTTATGGATCCTCATCCACTTGCTAATCTTTTTAAGAGATCCAATTATGATGAACCTATTACTAGTGAGTTGAGTGCACTAGATTATCTTTATGAAGTAGTTTGGTCAATTTGGTACGTGCGAATGAGCATCAAATGACCACCGTTAGTTGAACGAGCGATAAACCACCACCCATTGACATGTATATTTCCAGGTCCTGGAATTATGAAGGCCAGCGCATTTGCGTCTGCTGCAACAAATCAAATTGGAGACCAAAAGGACAAAAATATACAATCATATTCAGAGTATGTGTGGAATTAAGATTATTATAATAGTGACACAGATCATAGCCAGAGAATAGCAATGCCGTGGTCATAATCATACCCCAAGTTAATAAAAAATAAGCCAATTGCTTTCATATTCTAGCAATATGTCATGGTTCAAACATCATGTAAAAATGAGAGAAAAACAGCTATGCGAGGGCCTACTCATATTCTACCATAGCAGTTACTACTGTTCTCATATCAACTCTAACAATAACATGCGTGGTTATAAAAATCTTGGAAATGAGAGTAACATATAGCAATCATGAGGTTATACTCATAATATCTATTCTAACAATCATTAGATGCCAATTGTTCTCATATCAACTCTAACAATAACATGTGTGGTCATAAAAATCTAGGAAATGAGAGGAACATATAGCAATGACGTGGTTATAGACATACTATCTATTCTAAATTTCTAACAATCAACAGGCAGTCGTATTCATAAGGTAAATATGAGATGAGATAGAACAATTGCACGATGATAGATTCCACCAGTATATGCAGCCAATTTGTGCGTCGACCGCGTAAACGATGCCATCATGCACTATAGCATCAGACAGAAATGGAGGGTCAACATGATTGATGATGAGCCATAACCATGTATGGCGACCGGATTCCAGATAGACTAGTCCCATGTCGAAAAAGGCAATGAGCTTGTAATCCATGTAGTCTTCTGATGGTGTGGGCACTTCACTGATTACAACCTTCAGCAAACGGAGGTCGTACCAAAAGCTTGACGCGTCTCATGCGTAGTAGGCAGGAGTGCCCAGTAGTGGACGTGCATGAAGGACAGGTGGGCGGGTAGTGGTAGCATGTCGAGGGGCACGACGGCAACCTCAATAGGATCGTCAAGTCAGTGTCTGGGCCACCTGCGAGGATCGGGCATCAGCAAGCAGGGTGTCTTGAAAAGGGCCGGCCGGTTGCAGATGAGTACACGGTACATAGACACCGAGCATGCGGCCAGACGCACGGTGCTGAGCAGGTCCATACGATTACAGATCTGCTCCAAGAGAACATCGGGGAAGGAATTCCAATCGCGGCTCTGCGTGTCAGTCGGTTCTGCCATAGGGTTTTTTAGGGCGCCGAGTGATTGGGGTTTTTGGTGCCTGCGAGCGAGCGGGGAAGTGGATTCGGGCGGGCGAGCGAAGAAGATGGCGTGTGTGGCCGAGCAGTGAGCGGGGGGGGGGGGGGGGGGGGATATGGTCGCGCGAGCTACCGAGGAAGATGGCGTGAGCGGGGGGGGGGAATGGTGTGCGGTTGACAAAGGGGAAGAGAGGATGAAGAAGAAGAGAGGAGGAAGAAGAGGGAAAGACGGGCAAGAAAGTGCATTAAATCTCAATACTACTAGTAGTACTACCAGGATATACCAGCCTTCGGAGTGTTAATAGTTAAGCCGATGACATGTGGGTCTACCTCAAGTGGGCCCATATGTAAGTTAATGGAAGAGAGAGGTGCGTAGGCGTATTTGTGGAAGCGTGCTCCACTAGCAAACATGATGGCAGTACATGGTAAGGCTGATTTAGTAACACCAACACGCTGGCTCAACTTATTAATTAAGTGTCCCATCTGCTGCAGCATGTATTGTCACTTCTCTATGAAGACTAGTTGAATAGTTCTCTCTGACTGATGGGGAATAATGGATCGCCAAGACTTCCTATCTACAGTATCCCAATGCCTCTACTCTCATCCTGTCCAACAACAAGAAACATTGGCCAAGGCACCCGGCGCCAATAATGTAGGAATACTATTTGTATTTTGTGTTAAACTTTGACCATCTATTTAACTAATAAAATGTTAATGCATGTCACCAAAAATCATATCACTGGATTCATATTTGAACATAGTTTTTAATGGTATAGTTTTTTATGACATGCATTGACACTTTGCTAGTTAAATTTACGGTCAAAATTTTACACTAAATACGAAGGGGACCAATAAACCAGGATGGAGGTTTATATACAGGTCAATAAAAAAAATCATCAACCAAGGTAGTAGTAAATGATGAGTGCCCGAAGATTTTTTTTCCAAAAGTACTTAATAATGGGCTCGTTTTCCTCAAGAAAATTGTGTTTACGAACGTATTAATTGGAATGCATGCGTGAAGAACAAAAGACCAGAACTTTTACACGCATTGGTGAGTTTTCTGTTAATTCTTGCATGCAACGTTTTAATGAAGCTTCAAATATGAACATGTCAATGGGAGGGAGTAGAAGCCTCATGCATGCATGCATGCAACACTCACACGTACACATGCACGCACGCAACACTCACGCATCCATGCGGCACACAGCACATGACGCAACACACACGCTCACGCTCAAGTGCTCAACCTACTCCCTCCGTCCGTGAAAGACTGTACATATAGAGATTTACACATTGACAAAGAGGAACCGAAACTTCATGGCATAATTAACGCTCAAAAGTAGCAGACTTATGTGTGCATGCGACCATTGAGAGAAGAAGATTAAATAAAGGTTGTTGCATGTTGTAACTAAGGATAGACATGCAGCCTATAGCTAGAGCACAAGTTGGTGCATTAGTCAATCAATACCGGTTAGATTAAAGGCTAAGAGCATTGGAAGTGTAAGATGTACACTCTTTGTTGGAAAAAATTCTAAGGCTGGCCGTAATAGGAGTATCATAAGTGGTACTATCATGCATGCCAACTAGACTTTTTGGATGATGTGGCATACAATTAAATGAGGAAAGAGAGGTTGTGGTATCATATCATGATACCGTATCATATTAAATGTTGTACTGCTTTGTGTCATGCATGCAAATTGATAAGGCAACCTAAGATACTACTTATGATACTAGGCATTACGGAAGTAGTATCATACACTAGTATCATATGCATGATACTAGTATATGATACTCTCCATTATGTATAGTTTTTCACGGACCGAGGGAGTACACGTGCATGCACTCACATACACAGCCATGGTGGTTCGCGCGCAAGGGTTGGACTCCTGTCGCGCCTGCGTAAAGTTTTGTTTAACTGATTTCTTTGCTCTGCCAACTGACAGGTGGGACCCAGAAACCAGGTGTCAATTTAACCAGTCAACAAAGTGCCACGTCGACTATGTGGCCGGGTCAGCAGGGTGCAATGTGGTGCTCTACGTGAGCTAGTGACCGTATAATCACCGCAAAACTATATAGTGACCGTAATGAGTGTATTGTTAGATACGTTGACCGCCAGTGTATTTTTCTCATTTCAAATTAAGCCATATTAACCGGACAGGACGCAATATGGACTAGTACTACTTTGATGTGTCCTGTCAACTCGCAGAACAAAGAGAAGCTTGCTTACTACGCCCTCTCCCTCGCCCACGTGCGGTGGCTCACAGGACGAGGAGAAGCTTGCTTACTACGTATGCCTACGCCCTCTCCCTCGCCCACGCGTGCGGTGGCTCACAAGACGAGGAGAGGGTTTTAACTATAGTCCCCTCTCCCTCTCCCTCTCCCTTGCCCTCGCCCTCGCGGTGGACGTGCAATAGTTCATTCGGTGTCAGATTGCCAGAAGCATATTGTGCTGACATTGTTGGACCTTCAAAAGAGGCGAAGAGCCAAGTGCAAGGTTCACAGGAGTACGAACTGTTGAACCTCCCGAAGAGGCAAAGAGCCAAGCGCAAGGTTTATAGGAGTTGTCGTCCTAGTACTACAACTATAGCAAACGGTCGCCACTATATGATGCCACCACATCACCTATAGACAAAGCCGTGCCACCTTTTTTTCTCATAGAGCGTGTTAGAGCCCGTGCAACAGCCACACAAGTTGCACGTACACATAACACATTTACTAGTAATAAATTCTAAAGGACAAATGCCAGCATGCCACACAAGTTCATCTCCACTTCATGTGATAAATTTGTGCACGACTACTCTGCATATATTACAGCGCTACCATTCACAATTTACCATACTCCACTTACACGTTATAGATGGGCTCCATGTCCTCCTCCAGGTTCCAGTCCCAGGTGTTCTTCATAGATGGCATGATCCATAGCGGTGGGCAACGGGAATCATTATCGTAGCTTTCTAGTCCGGTTCCACACGATGGAGACTCATCCAAGCTGAAGCGGCATAAATCAAGGATAGCGTGTCTCAGCATGTCGTTCATCCGGCGGTGCGCACTGAAGACACAACCATGCAGCATGGACGGCAGGCCTTCGGTGTCGTGCACGGAAGGTGGCATCTGCTTCACAATGGGCCAGCTCTCCCCAATGAAAAGCGAGTACTCTCCAAGAGTGTTCCTCGGCACCCACATAGCATCACGGGGGTCGAACGCGGCGCCGTTCATCTGGTACACGCGGCATCTCAGATCTGGACACATGGTGATGTACATGGTCAAGGTCCATGCATAATAATGTTGTGCTCAAATATGGCGGTCAGTAGTACTAGTACCGTAAACATGTCCCAGTCAAGAAAAGAAAAGAACTAAGAGCATGGTTAATACAGTAGTATAGCCGGATGCTGGCTATATGATCTTGCCACATCATATATAGCCTATCTTATAGCCCGCAAGTACATTAGTCACAAAGAAATATGTACTACTTTGTTGAAACATGGCCCACCTTCCTCTCTCACATAGTGTCTAGGAGCGCGTGCTACAGCCGGCTGTTAATTAGTAGCCCGCTACTCTTCTCTCTCCTCTTCTCTCTTATCCAACTCATCAAAAATATGTTATTTAAAGCCTTACAGCCCGCCTACATCATCCTATTGTACGCTCTAACAAGTACTACTACTCTAACACACAACAATGAGAAAATGAAATACCTGGGTAGATGGTGACGGTCCGATCGTGGTAGATCGTGTGACCATGTTGCACATCAGTGGTACCATGGGTAACGACTGCTAAGATAGTTGATCCCAATATGCCAAAGTCAGCTACATGGTTCCAGGTTAGACCGAATCGCGGATGCAAATGCACATCCAGGGTCGGCGATCTTATTTTGATCGGGGGATGACTGGTCCCTGTAAAATAATGGAGTACCGTTAGGGATGCAAATGATGGTTTGTGCATTCAGTTTGTAATCTCCTGTACCATAGGATGGCAACCAGATGAAACAAGTCCCCTGGCTTGTCACCGTGAAGATGCGGCCTACATGGCACACGGCGTCTTCGAACGTGTAGGGGTACAAATCTGTTGCGGCCAACATGTGCCAGCCTCTGCCGTTACGGCCTTTTGTATTGATGGCAATCCTTATGTCGAACACCGTGATGAGATAGTAATCATCGTAGCTGCGTTGCTTTGTCGGCGGGTCCGCAATTGCTATCTTCTTCAATCTCATGTAGGCATCATCATACGTATTCAAGCCCAGCCAGTCCGGAAGGCCGATCCCAATGGTGGAGAAGGGGTCTACGGGAACGGCGGCACTGCTGTGGATGTTGTGCAAAATGATGGTGGTATCCGGCCGGAGGTATGCAAGCCAATCTCCGTTGGCACCAACCCAGGCCTATATATAAGACGGTGGGCAGTGGAGAAATTACGGGATGGAATAGCTAAGTACTATATTTAGAATATACACTACATGATCAAACTCCATGACTGACCTGCTCATCGGACAAAATCCGACTACCTCTCAACATCGGCAACTCTAGCGGAGTCAACGTGCAACCACGGCCAGGTAGCGGTGGACTGTTCGATGGATTGTCCCATAGAATAACCTTCTGCTCGAGAACGCATGGAAGACCAACAAGCATGGCCTTTTCCCAAGCCTGTTTACGCACTGTCTTAAAATAGTTGGTGCAGGAAGCACCGAGTCTTGCAGCGGTGAGGACGTCGGAGCGGCGTGCGATTTCTCCCAGAGGATCATCGTCCAAGGTCACCCAGCCCCGACGAGGAGTAGAACTGCCTGGCGAATCCATGGCAGCAGTGACGAACTGCCTTGGTCTCTTCGGGGGGAGGGGAACTAGCGAGGAGGAGATAAGAGCGTAACCGCAGGGCCTCGTCCCTTCGTTAAGGAAGTTATGCGGGCACGCATAGTGGTAGTGCGATGGTGTGGTTATTATTTACTACGGAGTACTGTACTTCTATAGTGCACCGGTTTTGAACTCTAGAAACTCAAGGCCAAGGAGCTACAGTTGCAAGTGGAGGGTACTACTATTCTCTAAAACCATCGTTGTACTATCAATGAAGGGAAAGTACACCTGCGTACTCTTCGTGCTCTATTCAAGCGCGTAGCTGGCCTTGAGATAATGGAGCAAAGTCCATGCGTGCAACGCCACAAGCTACAGAGTATAGCACTTTACGTACAGAGCCATATTGCATAGTTCCCAATGCCGCGCCAGGCTTTTCCGGCTTCTCGGGCTTAATTGGGAGGCGCTAGTTTCTATACCCCTAGTAAATATGGTAGCTGATGAGGAAGCAGCAAGCGAGGTGTGGCTAGGGCGAGCACGCAGGCGAGAAATGTTGCACAGTGTGAATTGATACTGTACTAGCAAGATGCCCATGCGTTGCACGGAACATCAAGATGCATTTGTATGAGTAGTTTATCTTGTGGGAGAAAAGGATGAACGAGGGAAGGCCTTATTTACAAATGTGAAGAGGGGTGTGGGTATCTTTTTGCAAAATTGCCATAGTTTCCTTCCTATCCGTCAGATATAAATCGGACGGCCTATATTGCAGGATGGCAGGCACACCATCGTCATCAACTCTGTTTTTTATAAGAGTAGAGATATAGGAGTACTAGTACTACTCTAGTACGCGAGCCACGAGATGATGGGAGGGGAAACCCGTTCACGTGGCTGGGCTATCCAGTGCACCTAGATTGTGGTGCAACACGTTCGTTCGACTTCAAAAGTCAAACTACCAGTGTACAATATTGGCTCGCGGTGAGGTTAATATTTTTGAAAAGGCCGCCGCCGTGTGTTCGGCCGGGATCGAACCCACAAAACAAGCTATACACTCCCGCGACCACTAGTAGTACAACGCAACCTAGAATCGCCTTTTGTCGCTAGTACATTGTTCCTTACAAGAAACCACTACCAAGAAACTAGGTACCACTTTCCAACCAGCCCTACCAAGAAACCACTACAATACTCTACAAAAATTAGCAAAAACATACCGAAATTTTCTTAATCCGTCGCAATAAACTACCAAGTGCCGTTATAGCCACGTTTCAACCCATGTCGCCCCTTAAGTCAACGCCGTCTATTTGACCGGGAAGTTAGGCGTTATGACTTGTGGGACCTACATGTCAGTCTGGACAAAAATCCTTGAGTGACCTCCTACCTCCGGCCCATCCACCTAGTTATCCTCGGCCATGGGATGCAGCTACCGCCGCCGGTAGAAGGCGAGGTCAAAAGTGCCAGAGGCGCGGAGCCCATCTTGCGGCAGCCCGGATGCCAGCTCCGTGCGGCGCTCGCGGCCGCTAGCTAGCCAAGCTAGCACACACCCTGCTGGATGCATCCAGCTGCTTGTCTGCAAGGTTTGCTAGCTAGGTTGGCACAGCGGTGCGGCAGCTTGCTCGCGTGCGCCGCGCTAAGGCCAGCCATCTGGCTCGAGCGAAGGCCAGCGCGGCGGCTAGCTCGCACGTGAGCCACGCTCGGGCCAACCAGCCAACCCGGGCGGAGGCCAGCGTGATGTCCGGCCCGTCCGGCGGAGCGGCGGCCAGCTCGCTCATCACCGGCGCCATCGACGAACATGCATACAAACTGTTTGAAGTAGTAATATTCAGGAAAAATAATGATTGGAGGAGAAAAAAGAGGATAGAAGCTCAGATGTGGGTCCCTCGTGTCTTAACGGTCAACACAACGGTCAAACAAACGGTGTTGGTTTAAGGTGCCTCGTCAGCACGGACGTGTGGGCCAACCTGTCATAAACGGGTTTAAACAAGCCTAATCGGCACTAGGTAGTAGTTTTTTGGCATGGATTAAGAAATTTTGGGTATGTTTTTGCTACTTTTTGTATAGTAGTTTCTTCCTAGGGCTGGTTGAAAGTGGTAGTTTTTTTGTTAAATACTCTACATACTGTAAGTAGGAGTGAAAGTTAAGCTTTGGAAGCCAATAAGCACGGCTAGTTACATAGTGCCCATGTGTACATAATTCAAACTAAATATCGACCATGAGTGACTAATATCTTGATGGAAAACTCGAAACTATGGAAATACTGGCCAATTTTTTTTTGCATGGGTGGGAATACTAGCAATGTGCATGTGCGTTGCAACGGATCATAAGTACAATAATACTTATTCACAAACTTGATAGAAAACACTCTAATTTTGATATACATATATCACTAAAAATATATTATGTTTCAATCAGAATATATTCCTTGGGCTGTTTTGATGAGGTGAGGGAGGGATGTGGTTGGTTTTAATATACTAAGGGGTTTTCTGCAAATTGGGTAGAGAAGTGGGATGTTGTTGCGAAAAGGCAACAACTTACCTCACAGTCGTTAGATGTAGATCTAATGGTCAGAAATGACGGATGGCAGACGCACCATCATCACCAACTAAGTCTTCTGTAGGAGTACTAGCAAGATGCCCGTGCATTGCATGAAACATCAAGATGCATTTCTCTACTTCTGATAAAAAACAGAGTTGGTGATGATGGTGTGCCTGCCATCCTGCAATATAGGTCGTCCGATTTATATCTGACGGATAGGAAGGAAACTATGGCAATTTTGCAAAAAGATACCCACACCCCCCTCCACATTTGCAAATAAGGCCTTCCCTTGTTCATCCTTTTCTCCCACAAGATAAACTATTCATACAAATGCATCTTGATGTTCCGTGCAACGCATGGCCATCTTGCTAGTTTTTTTATAAAACACCTATTGTGGTTGACCCATGCGGGAGTAATCCCATGTGTAAAAACTAATGATATCTCGAGAAAGAGGAGAGATAAGGTGAGGAGGAGTGGGGCGTGGTGGTGATTGGTGGTCGGACTGAGCGAAGGCATGGGGATGGACGACGCCGGCAGCGGCCACCATGCTAGATTGTTCCAGAGGCTTCCTTTTTTAGTTGCTCAACAGTGAGGTTGTGGGAGATAAGGATGAACGAGGGAAGGCCTTATCTGCAAATGTGGAGAGAGGTACGGGTATCTTTTTGCAAAATTGCCATAGTTTGCTTTCTATCCGTCAGATATAGATCGGACAGTCTATATTGCAAGATGGCAGGCATACCATCATCACCAACTCGGTTTTTTTATAAGAGAGAAGAGATATAAGTATGGAAATACAAACGTATTATCGATACTTGTTTCCATAAACTTGTATCTACGTTCTATTCAACGGCTGAGCATGTGGGGCCTTAGCACGATGACTTCCCGACTGTGTAAAACAAAGGTTTTCCCGTCGCCGATAAGGAGGGGGTGACGGCGGCGCGCTTTCGGCTCGCGCTAGTCCTAGTAGCCATACTAGGTGGTCTACGGACGTGTAGATTTATTCTTTTTCACGTCTCGTGTTTGTCATACTGCCACGACTGTTGATGAATAGATGGTAAGTTATTCACGAGAAAACCTTGGTTGAGCATGTGTGCGAGAGAGAGATAGCGCCTGTGTGTGTGATATGTAGAGACCGAGGCAATGATAAGAGTTTCTTTGTGTGTCTCTGTGTGTGGAGGATAGAGAGAGACATGTGCATGGGGCTTTGTGTTGTGTAACATGGAGACACATAGACATAATCAGAGAGTGAGTGTGTGAGATACACATGCGGACATGGGGAGAGATGTGTGAGTTAGAGAGACGGAGAATTTTGGTGCGCATGTGAGCTAGAGAGAGAGGGGGATATATACTGGAGGGAATATGCAAGGGTGTGTGTCTTAAAAGGAGGATCCAAATAGATGGGTGTTGTGCGTGTCTATGTGTGTTTGTGCGCGCGCGTGTGTGTGAGAGGGAGTGTGTGTATGTGGAGAAGAGAGACCACTAATGATGTAAACCTAGTAGGGAAGGGGGAATGGTGTGACATGTGTGTCGAAGAGAGAGAAAGGCATGTGTAGTAGCGGGATAGCATGGGTATGGGCGGGGAGCGGACAATTTGGAAGAGACATCAAGTGTGTGTGGGAGAGGGACGTGAGAGTGAGAGAGAGAGAGAGAGCGAGCGAGGGAGAGAGAGAGAGGAAGAGAGGGGGAGAGAGAGGGGTCGTTTGTGTGCGGAAGTTGCGTATAGATAGGGAGACAAGGTTGATGTTGTTCGAAAGTGGCCTATGTACGGAGACGCAAGGAAAGCGAGTCATCGTGTGTGTGATAGAGACTTCATGAGAGATCTAGAATAGATGGTGTAGAGAAAAACATGCGAGATTGAGAACGATGATACGCTAGGAAGCTATGGAAAGAGTCACGACATATATGTATATAGGGAAGGAGCTGGGTCGGGTCCGCATGTGGGAGTGATAGAAAGAGGAGAGTGGTGCACAAGGAGACAAAGGATGCTTGTTTTGTAGTGGGGGTGGTGAGTGAGGTGTGTATCAATTAATGCGAGAGAGAGAGAGACAGAGAGATGGTGGAGAGTGTGCGAGAACCACATAACTAGGGAGATAGACGTTTGGGGGCGACGTTTTGTGTGTATGGGGAAGATACACTGCTATATAGTGTGTGTGCTTGGGAAAGAGAGATGTCGGGAGACCTAGAGAGTGGGGGAAGAGATGTGTGCATGCCCGAGAGACAAAGTGATTGAGACCTATATTGGGGTCCGGACTTAGAAGAGAGAAGGGGGTTAATGTGCTCCTGTGTTCATGTCCGGGGGAGAGAAAGGCTTGTTGGGGAGGAGTGGGGACGGGGTGGTGGGCTTCAGATAAAGAGTGAGGTGTCTATATTTGAGAGACTTCAGCGTAATTGAGATATATATGGTCAATAGTTTGTGCACTCATGGTTGATCAATTTGTTTCACAGTTTGGACTATGAGATAACGATACTTTTGAACATGCGTGATATACTTTGAATTACCAGAATTACAAACCTAAGATTGGAATTTTGGAATTCGACTCCATTATTAGCTTTTGTAATTCATTTAAACGGGGGTACATTTTAAGCCGGGATTTCGTGATTTCAAATTCATATATCAAACCTAGAGATATACACATACTATCATGTTCAAACCTTATAATCATCCACTTTATTCATACGCATACACATTTTTGTTTTTGTCATCATATTTAGGATAAACACATTTGGAATTTCATTTGAATTGGACCATATGATGGTATTTGCTTCCGCTAGCTCAATGATCCATATTTGAATTGAATGGACAATCTAAGTTTCGAGTTGGAGACATTGATTTTCAATACTTGCACTTTTTTTTGCGTGCACAACAAATAAATTCTCGGCCATGATATCATAGTCGGCCGTACAAGAGCAGAACACTTAATTTCAGCCGCCAAAAGCTTTCAAACTTCCCGCTCACATCGAAATATCTCACGCCCGAAAGTTTAGCCCTGCGATATTCCTGTTTTACCCCTACCACATGAACGAAAAAGGGTTGCTTTGGTAACTCCATTGTTTCCCCTCTTTGCCCCCAACATTCTTCCCCAGAGCCCCTCCCCTTCCCCTCCCCGCCTCCTCCCCCCAACCATGCCAAGCCGTCGAACCTAGTCCTCCGCCGCAGCAGTGGACCTCACACCCCGCCGGATCTACCTTCCGCGCCTTGGAACCCCCAACTGCCAACTCACCACTTCACCGGAGCCGCTTCAGCGACTGGCTTGTCCACCGCTCCAGATCTCCTTGACCGCTATCATGGTCCACCGCACCAGATCTGCTTCACCGGCTGCCTCGTCCACCACAGTGTAGGCCCTTCACCGACTCCCTCGTCCGCCACATGGCTGGCCCTTCATACAAGCCCTCGTCCGCTGCAACAGATCCGCCTCACCGAAAGCACTGTACACTACGCCGAATGTGCTTCGCCGACACCTTCGTCCACTGCACCAGACCGGCTCCACGGACGCCATATTCAACTCCATCGGCCCTGCTTTACTGACGCCGCAACCTCATCGGGTTATTTCAATTTGTACTCCTTCGATTTTTCTCTTCTTTATCATGGAACTATTCACTTACCACAGATGAGCTTTCTTGTTTGTCGACAAGCGCCGCAACCAAAGCACCAGAGCCGCTTCAGCAACGGCGACAGTCGGCCCAAACTCAACCGGAACTCGAGCACCATCGACGATCCTTAGCTTTCCCGTATGACAACGATACCCATACGCCGCCGAGAATCAGGTACTATTATCCAACGGCCGGCGCCTACGTTCACTTTCTTAGCATAAGCACCGCACCTTCGAATTTCTTCAGGGCATCATTCAATTTTTCATCAGATGCGTTCTTCTGCTTGCACCTGTAGGGCCATACGTGTGGCAGTGAACAGGTTACATGTGCTAAATTACAAACCAGTGCACATATAGTTACAATGCTTTTGTTTTGTCCTAATTATTACTGTACTTCCTAGATATCACTGCCTACTATTTTACTTCTTGCATGCTATATTTATGATAATGGTGTTGTTCTGATGCCACCTGTTGGTTACATCGGACTGCTTCTATGGCCCTGTTTGGATACTCTAACTTAGCTAGAGGTTAGACTTAATTTCTAGCTCATGACTAACCCTGAACTAACTCTAGCCAAAGAGGTGTTTGGATGACAGGGTTAGATTGACAATAAATGCACTAGGAGAACTAGCTCCAATTAGCACCTCTTGGGTGGGATAAGTTTTTTTTGGGTGGGTTAGATGCAACTAGCTCAAACTAGCCCTCATGTTTGGATACTTTAGGGCTATTTGAGCCCAAACTACCTCTAACCCATGGATCCAAACAGGGCCTATGTTCTCTATGCTTAATTACACATCAGCAAACTAGCTTGTGGTTCCGCTGCTTTTTGTTTGTTTTACCCTACATTTTCCGATGCTAGCTATTACATCACTGCTCTGAGCCTCTGCTCATTACTATTTTGTGCATTCTTGATCTTCCCAGGTTGCATGACTAATTTGATGCTTCTATTCATTATGGAGCTGCCAACCCCATCAAGCAAAATATTTGTTCTTTTGGGGCTGGCACCTCGAACAAGCATACAAATAGAGTGAAGCACATATATTGTCGTGTAAGCACACGCCCTTCTTTAATTAGTTTAGATTAACCATTGATGATCAATTTGAACCAGTGCATTTGATTAAAATTAATTTTACCTAAATAGAAGGGGAAGAATAAACAACATCGACTAGATTTGCAACCACGGGATGCTGACGATATCTTCAAAGAACATTGCAACAACAGCGAGGCTTCACAGCAACATATGGTAAGCCAGTGTGTTTTAGTACATGTGAAATGTAATGCGTGTGGGCTGCTTTCTGGGCTTGTGCCCTCAACCTGTAATCCTACAGAATTACAAATAGTTCAGTTGTCTGCTTTGCTGTATTGCTTGATTCGAATGCTTGTTTGTTACTTGTTATTCTATACCTGAGTTGGCCAATATGTCAGCAGTGCCTGCTGTACTATCGTAAAGAAATGCATGCCTAATTCATTTGACTCCTTAACTTTTCCTATGAACTTCATCACAAGACTGTCTTCGTAGTTTATATGAGGCCACACTGTTTAAGTGCTTTCTCAGATTATTTCAACTTCTTATATGCCTAGGCAACTTAAATATAGCGGTGGTACACAGCCTTTCATCTTACCATTTTAATATGTTTTTTGGCTGATGCTGCTTCGAACCATTTAAATATAGCTTGCCATGCTCGGCAATATTCGTATGCCATTTACCATGTAAGCTTACTGCATAGATCATGCGATAACTATCTCTTACTTATGTCCAGCGGAAACCTTTCAGGATGCCGTTCACACTAGGACACAATGTACAACCCTAGAATCTATTTGTGGAAGCAGTGCGCCATCCATGTTACCAGATGGTAGCAGTTCAGAGGCAGCACCGTTGGAGAGCAGTCTAAGCACAGATATTACAGTTCTTGAGGCTCTACTAGAGGCAGAAAGAGATGATGTGGCTGCCCTGAATGAGGTAATCTTGATCTTGAGGCTGGAAATTATGCAATTAGCTGCACGCATTATGCAAGCAAGCCAAGAATTGGAGGAAGTAAGAATGTTGCATTTGAAGATGCAGGAGGTCCTGCTGCTTCTGCTATCTGAAGCCCAGGGTAATCCCAATTCTTCTTTACATACCGGTTGAAAATGTCATTAGATTAGTATACTTGCATGTTGTGTCATGTCTCTGAATGGATTATGTTGTAAGAGCCCTTTGTTGTCCATGTGTTGTAATGATCTAAATTTTTTAGGCGAGGGAACCCTCGATACTTGTATGATTGACATAAGGTGAATTGTTTTTTGTGTGAGCAGATTGTATTGGATGAACTAACTGTTTGACTCAAAGTGTATCCAACCTACTGAATTCGAAGATCACGGCATTTCTAAATCATATTCATATATAAAGGTGGAATAAATCTTTGTCGTGGTTTTGAAGAAATAAATAACAAAACATAGAATGATGTATGGATATTCGTAATGGAATACAAATTGGATTTGAATTTAGTTGCCAGGGCCCAGGGTAAACATGAATGCTAATTCTCGCAAATTTTGAATAAAGCGGCAAAACACCCACTATCATTTGTCGGCTGCCCGAAGCCAGTGTTTGCGAGATGGAAATTACAGTCTACCCTTGACACTTCACATCCTAATCGGCCTGATTTCCACTGTTGTCGATAGGGGTAGGTTAGTAACTTCAATCAGACGTGACACGATCGCCTGTCTCCCCATTTAGACACGGTGGGCACCAAACATGGGCGGCAAACACACATTTGATTCAAACTCGTCTGAAAGACCTCTCTCTCTCTCTCCCTCCATTTTCCCATTCATACACGTGGGCGGCAAAACAAACTCTCCTCGTCCGAAATCGATGTAGGCAAATATTTTAAATAGGGGCAGGTGTGTAACTTCCCTCA
Organism: Thinopyrum elongatum; assembly: GCA_011799875.1. Taxonomy (NCBI): domain Eukaryota; kingdom Viridiplantae; phylum Streptophyta; class Magnoliopsida; order Poales; family Poaceae; genus Thinopyrum; species Thinopyrum elongatum. Next base: position 414,702,979 of record CM022300.1, read on the forward strand.
GACGTGACACAACTGCCCTAGCTATCAGCCCCGTTCATACACCGTGGGCGCCAACCGTGGGCGACAAAACACCCTCTCCTCGCCCAAAATCTCTAACGGCAAATATTGGGGAGATGCGAGATTACCGTCCTATCCCCAACCGACAAGATGTCCGAAATTTTAAACGGGGGCTAAGTTCGTAACTTTCCCACATTTCAGACAAGCGCGTCCCGAAGTTTGAGATCCCCTCCCCTCCCCCTCCATTTCCCCATTCATACACCATCGGTGCCACAACAACCTCCCCACATCAGCCAGCCTCCTCCGTCCGCCACCCCATCCTCCACCTTGCCGGAGCCGCTACCTCTACCCCGTCGTCCACTGCAAGAGATGGACGTCTCTCATCCACGACGCCGGACCAGGATCCTTTCATCGCGTCCTCTCGCTTCATCGGCGTCGTCCTCCACCTTGCCGTTGTCGCTCCTACGACCGCCTCGTCCACGGCAGCAGGACTTATCCCCCGACCCGGTCGTCTGTCGTCTCAAGTCTTCTTCCGCGCCACCGACAACCATCGCACCCGCAGCACCCTCAACGTGTCAGCAGGGGCCTACACGGCGTCGCAAGAGAGGTGGCACTCTTTCATATCTGCTTAAGTTATTGATCTCACCTGGAAAATAGATCATAACTTGTTTACTATACTTTTCTTGTCCATACCAAATCGTAGTGGCTAGTTGAAAGCAAACATTGGTTGCGAAGTAGCCTTTGTCCGGTTTGCACCTTCAGATCCTCCATGGCACGGTCACTATACTTGTAAAGCTTATGGTTTTCCCCCTTTATATTCACTACCATCATCGTAGGTGCTTCGTGTCGTGCTAGCACTGCTCCTCAAGACCTCAACCCATCAAGCGAAACAACATGCCACTCATAACTCCAAAGCTTAGTTGTTCAAATACGAATCTGATGTGATGCTCATATTACTAAAACAGAGAACATTTAATTGGTTAGCTAATGTTCCTATATTCATTTCGAAAAGCATGTGTGGCACACATAGAGAGACAACAGGGATTTGCATTTCTCTGTGCGCTCTGGTTCATCATGGGTGGGCAACACACATTGTATTATCTAAAATCTGCTTGCTCTTTGTTATCATGTTCCTCTTCTGTTCTTCTTAATAATTATATTACTTCCTCCATTCCTAAACTGCCTTGGGTGCGTGTGTGTGTTGTGGTGGCATGCGTTTGTACCGGGTGTTGTTCATCGTTGCTTTATTTATAAAGCGGGGCAAAAGCCTTTTTCGGTAAAACATAAGTCTTTTTAGATATTCCAATAAGAACTACATACGGATGTATATAGACATATTTTTGCGTGTACATTCACTCATTTTGCTCCGTATGCAGTCCGCATTCGAATCTCTAAGAGATTTATATTTAAGAACGGAGGGAGTAGTACAGTATGTTCCTTGTCGGGAAGTGGAGCAGGGACATTTGCAGTCGACAGGTCTATTGGGTCGCTTCAGATGTATGCTTTCAACGATTCTAGATGGTCTGCCATAATATCCGGAAAATGTTGGGAGCTATGTCGTCTTTGATAGTCTAGACTGATAGTAATAGTATTGTGCCTTCAGTTGAATAGAGCTGCCCCTTTTGGGCCCGAAGCCTTTCCGAAGCCTTTCTTGCTGTACCAGCAATACAAGCCCATATGGTCCAGCTAGTTCCACTTTCCTGATTTTACTCTTGATGCTTAGGGTTTCCCCCTTTTATCTACCCTACTATGATCTGCGTAGGTGCTTTCTGTCGTACTAGCAGTACTCCACCCTTCAAGCTAAACAACACATCACTCATAATTTCAAAGCTTAGTTCTTCAAATATGATTGTGATATGATACTGATATTAGTTAACAAACACATTTAATTGGTTAGCTAAAGGTCCCACTTGAGTTTCCAAATGCATGTCGCGGCATATAGAGAGACAGCAGGAATTGCATTTCTTTGTCACTTGTTGACTGTACTTTCTTGTCCATACCAAATCTTAGTTGTTATTTCAAAGAAAACATCGGTTGCTAAGTACCCTTTGCGCAGTTTGCAGCTTTAGATCTGCCATGCCACTGACACGGTCAACACTATACTCATCATGCTTATGGTTTCCCCATTTTATGATGACCACAATCAGCCTACGTGGTTCGTGTCGTAATAGCACTGCTCCACCCATCAAGCTAAACAAGCTTAGTTGTACAAATTCGAATTTGATATGATGCTGATATTAGTAATACTGAGACAGGTTTAATTGGTGAGCTAAATGTTCCTACTTTAGTTTCGAAATGCATGTGAGCCACATATGGAGAGACCGGAAGGAATAGTATTTCTCTGTGCGCTCTGGTTCATCATGGGTGGGCAACACACATTGCATTATCTAAAATCTGCTTGCTCTTTGTTATCATGTTCCTCTTCTGTTCTTCTTAATAAGTATATTACTTCCTCTGTTCCTAAATTGCCTTGGGTGCGTGCGTGTGTTGTGGTGGCATGCGTTTGGACCGGGTGTTGTTCATCGTTTGCTTTATTTATAATGCAGGGCGAAAGCCTTTTTGGTAAAACATAAGTCTTTTTAGATATTCCAATAAGAACTACATACAGATGTATATAGACATATTTTAGAGTGTACATTCACTCATTTTGCTCCGCATGTAGTCCGCATTCGAATCTCTAAGAGACTTATATTTAGGAACAGAGGGAATAGTACAATATGTTCCTTGTCGGGAAGTGGAGCAGGGACATTTGCAGTCGACAGGTCTGTTGGGCCGCTTCAGATGGATGCTTTCAACTATTCTAGATGGTCTGCCATAATATCCGGGAAATGCTGGGGGCTATGTCGTCTTTGATGTAGAAAATATAGAACCTATAATATTCATTGTATTGATCTGACCCTTGTGTAGGGTATATATAGATGTACATGTGACAGAGAGAGACACGAAGTAGAGGGCAAGTCATACATGATTTAATATATTCTATCTATAACTCCTATCTCTATCTTAAACACAATATACTTCTAACATTTGTGAGTCTAGACTGATAGTAACAGTATTGTGCCTTCAGTTAAATAGAGCTACCCCTTTTGGGGCCGAAGCCTTTCCGAACCCTCTCTAGTCGTATCGGCAATACAAGCCCATATGTTCCAGCTAGTTCCACTTTCCTGATTTTACTCATGATGCTTAGGGGTTTCCCCTTTTATCTACACTACTATGATCTGCGTAGGTGCTTTCTGTCGTACTAGCAGTACTCCACCCTTCAAGCTAAATGACACAACACTCATAATTCCAAAGCTTAGTTGTTCAAATATGATTGTGATATGATACTGATATTAGTTAACAGACACATTTAATTGGTTAGCTAAAGGTCCCACTTGAGTTTCCAAATGCATGTTGTGACATATAGAGAGGCAGCAGGAATTGCATTTCTTTGTCACTTGTTGACTGTACTTTCTTGTCCATACCAAATCTTAGTTGTTATTTCAAAGCAAACATCGGTTGCTAAGTACCCTTTGCGCGGTTTGCAGCTTCAGATCTGCCATGCCACTGCCACGGTCAACACTATACTCATCATGCTTATGTTTCCCCATTTTATGATGACCACGACCAGCCTACATGATTCGTGTCGTAATAGCACTGCTCCACCCATCAAGCTAAACAAGCTTAGTTGTACAAATTTGAATCTGATATTATGCTGATATTAGTAAAACTGAGACATGTTTAATTGGTCAGCTAAATGTTCCTACTTTAGTTTCAAAATGCATGTGAGCCACATATGGAGAGACCGGAAGGAATAGTATTTCTCTGTGCGCTCTGGTTCATCATGGGTGGGCAACAGACAATGTATAGAAAGACTTGTAATATCTTCAATCTGCTTGCTCTTCTGCTCTTCTTTAACATGATCCTCTTTTCTTCTTCTTTAATAAGTATGTTCCTTGTTGGGAAGAGAAGCAGAGACATTTGCGGTCGACAGGTCAGGTCAAGTTGTTCTCCCTTAGTCTATTTTGAATCTGTCAGGTCAGGTCGAGTTGTTCTTCTTTACTATATGTTGAAGCTGTCATCTGCGAAGTATCATCACTTCTGGAGCTCTCATATTTTGAGTAGTAGGCCACATTATATTAATGCACACACCAAATTATAGCATGCATGGCATCTCTCAGAAGAATTTCAGAGATAGCACAAAGGGGTTTACAGGGAGGCAGTATTGGATTAGAATCACTTCTGCATTACAAAGATAATCTCACTTATTTTTATGTTTTCATGCATGTCAGGTATTGAACATGATCAAAATGAATATGAGAATGGGCACACGAGAGGAATATTGCGTAACAATCCACTGGCTAACAAACTCGGCATGGTGGAGGATGGCCTATCTTATTCACCCATCAAGGTGCTTGCTCTAACTTGGCAAGGTTGTATTGGTCGCACATATCTTGCATATGACCTCTTGCATTACTTCTACTTTGTTACACCACCATCTGCTTAGTTTAAGCATCATATATGAGTATATGCCATACCTATCCATTTTCTGTACATATTCCATGTGTCATCATACTATGTTTTTCCAGTCAAATGTTGTTCTTTCGTAATAGATGTCCAAAAGTAAGAGGGTGAGTGTAGATCCTCAAGGAGTACAAACTAGGTATTTGGAAAAGGCAGTGATGCTTGTTAAATCAGATAGATCAGCAGCCATAGAAAACACAGGCCCAACTGTACCACACTTTACCCCTACTCCACTGGCCAAACCCCTATTAGAACTGCAGAGAGCCCAGCGTCAGGTACTCATAACTCCAAAGCTTAGTTGTTCAAATACGAATCTGATGTGATGCTCATATTACTAAAACAGAGAACATTTAATTGGTTAGCTAATGTTCCTATATTCGTTTCGAAAAGCATGTGTGGCACACATAGAGAGACAACAGGGATTTGCATTTCTCTGTGCGCTCTGGTTCATCATGGGTGGGCAACACACATTGTATTATCTAAAATCTGCTTGCTCTTTGTTATCATGTTCCTCTTCTGTTCTTCTTAATAATTATATTACTTCCTCCATTCCTAAACTGCCTTGGGTGCGTGTGTGTGTTGTGGTGGCATGCGTTTGTACCGGGTGTTGTTCATCGTTGCTTTATTTATAAAGCGGGGCAAAAGCCTTTTTCGGTAAAACATAAGTCTTTTTAGATATTCCAATAAGAACTACATACGGATGTATATAGACATATTTTTGCGTGTACATTCACTCATTTTGCTCCGTATGCAGTCCGCATTCGAATCTCTAAGAGATTTATATTTAAGAACGGAGGGAGTAGTACAGTATGTTCCTTGTCGGGAAGTGGAGCAGGGACATTTGCAGTCGACAGGTCTATTGGGTCGCTTCAGATGTATGCTTTCAACGATTCTAGATGGTCTGCCATAATATCCGGAAAATGTTGGGAGCTATGTCGTCTTTGATAGTCTAGACTGATAGTAATAGTATTGTGCCTTCAGTTGAATAGAGCTGCCCCTTTTGGGCCCGAAGCCTTTCCGAAGCCTTTCTTGCTGTACCAGCAATACAAGCCCATATGGTCCAGCTAGTTCCACTTTCCTGATTTTACTCTTGATGCTTAGGGTTTCCCCCTTTTATCTACCCTACTATGATCTGCGTAGGTGCTTTCTGTCGTACTAGCAGTACTCCACCCTTCAAGCTAAACAACACATCACTCATAATTTCAAAGCTTAGTTCTTCAAATATGATTGTGATATGATACTGATATTAGTTAACAAACACATTTAATTGGTTAGCTAAAGGTCCCACTTGAGTTTCCAAATGCATGTCGCGGCATATAGAGAGACAGCAGGAATTGCATTTCTTTGTCACTTGTTGACTGTACTTTCTTGTCCATACCAAATCTTAGTTGTTATTTCAAAGAAAACATCGGTTGCTAAGTACCCTTTGCGCAGTTTGCAGCTTTAGATCTGCCATGCCACTGACACGGTCAACACTATACTCATCATGCTTATGGTTTCCCCATTTTATGATGACCACAATCAGCCTACGTGGTTCGTGTCGTAATAGCACTGCTCCACCCATCAAGCTAAACAAGCTTAGTTGTACAAATTCGAATTTGATATGATGCTGATATTAGTAATACTGAGACAGGTTTAATTGGTGAGCTAAATGTTCCTACTTTAGTTTCGAAATGCATGTGAGCCACATATGGAGAGACCGGAAGGAATAGTATTTCTCTGTGCGCTCTGGTTCATCATGGGTGGGCAACACACATTGCATTATCTAAAATCTGCTTGCTCTTTGTTATCATGTTCCTCTTCTGTTCTTCTTAATAAGTATATTACTTCCTCTGTTCCTAAATTGCCTTGGGTGCGTGCGTGTGTTGTGGTGGCATGCGTTTGGACCGGGTGTTGTTCATCGTTTGCTTTATTTATAATGCAGGGCGAAAGCCTTTTTGGTAAAACATAAGTCTTTTTAGATATTCCAATAAGAACTACATACAGATGTATATAGACATATTTTAGAGTGTACATTCACTCATTTTGCTCCGCATGTAGTCCGCATTCGAATCTCTAAGAGACTTATATTTAGGAACAGAGGGAATAGTACAATATGTTCCTTGTCGGGAAGTGGAGCAGGGACATTTGCAGTCGACAGGTCTGTTGGGCCGCTTCAGATGGATGCTTTCAACTATTCTAGATGGTCTGCCATAATATCCGGGAAATGCTGGGGGCTATGTCGTCTTTGATGTAGAAAATATAGAACCTATAATATTCATTGTATTGATCTGACCCTTGTGTAGGGTATATATAGATGTACATGTGACAGAGAGAGACACGAAGTAGAGGGCAAGTCATACATGATTTAATATATTCTATCTATAACTCCTATCTCTATCTTAAACACAATATACTTCTAACATTTGTGAGTCTAGACTGATAGTAACAGTATTGTGCCTTCAGTTAAATAGAGCTACCCCTTTTGGGGCCGAAGCCTTTCCGAACCCTCTCTAGTCGTATCGGCAATACAAGCCCATATGTTCCAGCTAGTTCCACTTTCCTGATTTTACTCATGATGCTTAGGGGTTTCCCCTTTTATCTACACTACTATGATCTGCGTAGGTGCTTTCTGTCGTACTAGCAGTACTCCACCCTTCAAGCTAAATGACACAACACTCATAATTCCAAAGCTTAGTTGTTCAAATATGATTGTGATATGATACTGATATTAGTTAACAGACACATTTAATTGGTTAGCTAAAGGTCCCACTTGAGTTTCCAAATGCATGTTGTGACATATAGAGAGGCAGCAGGAATTGCATTTCTTTGTCACTTGTTGACTGTACTTTCTTGTCCATACCAAATCTTAGTTGTTATTTCAAAGCAAACATCGGTTGCTAAGTACCCTTTGCGCGGTTTGCAGCTTCAGATCTGCCATGCCACTGCCACGGTCAACACTATACTCATCATGCTTATGTTTCCCCATTTTATGATGACCACGACCAGCCTACATGATTCGTGTCGTAATAGCACTGCTCCACCCATCAAGCTAAACAAGCTTAGTTGTACAAATTTGAATCTGATATTATGCTGATATTAGTAAAACTGAGACATGTTTAATTGGTCAGCTAAATGTTCCTACTTTAGTTTCAAAATGCATGTGAGCCACATATGGAGAGACCGGAAGGAATAGTATTTCTCTGTGCGCTCTGGTTCATCATGGGTGGGCAACAGACAATGTATAGAAAGACTTGTAATATCTTCAATCTGCTTGCTCTTCTGCTCTTCTTTAACATGATCCTCTTTTCTTCTTCTTTAATAAGTATGTTCCTTGTTGGGAAGAGAAGCAGAGACATTTGCGGTCGACAGGTCAGGTCAAGTTGTTCTCCCTTAGTCTATTTTGAATCTGTCAGGTCAGGTCGAGTTGTTCTTCTTTACTATATGTTGAAGCTGTCATCTGCGAAGTATCATCACTTCTGGAGCTCTCATATTTTGAGTAGTAGGCCACATTATATTAATGCACACACCAAATTATAGCATGCATGGCATCTCTCAGAAGAATTTCAGAGATAGCACAAAGGGGTTTACAGGGAGGCAGTATTGGATTAGAATCACTTCTGCATTACAAAGATAATCTCACTTATTTTTATGTTTTCATGCATGTCAGGTATTGAACATGATCAAAATGAATATGAGAATGGGCACACGAGAGGAATATTGCGTAACAATCCACTGGCTAACAAACTCGGCATGGTGGAGGATGGCCTATCTTATTCACCCATCAAGGTGCTTGCTCTAACTTGGCAAGGTTGTATTGGTCGCACATATCTTGCATATGACCTCTTGCATTACTTCTACTTTGTTACACCACCATCTGCTTAGTTTAAGCATCATATATGAGTATATGCCATACCTATCCATTTTCTGTACATATTCCATGTGTCATCATACTATGTTTTTCCAGTCAAATGTTGTTCTTTCGTAATAGATGTCCAAAAGTAAGAGGGTGAGTGTAGATCCTCAAGGAGTACAAACTAGGTATTTGGAAAAGGCAGTGATGCTTGTTAAATCAGATAGATCAGCAGCCATAGAAAACACAGGCCCAACTGTACCACACTTTACCCCTACTCCACTGGCCAAACCCCTATTAGAACTGCAGAGAGCCCAGCGTCAGGTACTCATAACTCCAAAGCTTAGTTGTTCAAATACGAATCTGATGTGATGCTCATATTACTAAAACAGAGAACATTTAATTGGTTAGCTAATGTTCCTATATTCGTTTCGAAAAGCATGTGTGGCACACATAGAGAGACAACAGGGATTTGCATTTCTCTGTGCGCTCTGGTTCATCATGGGTGGGCAACACACATTGTATTATCTAAAATCTGCTTGCTCTTTGTTATCATGTTCCTCTTCTGTTCTTCTTAATAATTATATTACTTCCTCCATTCCTAAACTGCCTTGGGTGCGTGTGTGTGTTGTGGTGGCATGCGTTTGTACCGGGTGTTGTTCATCGTTGCTTTATTTATAAAGCGGGGCAAAAGCCTTTTTCGGTAAAACATAAGTCTTTTTAGATATTCCAATAAGAACTACATACGGATGTATATAGACATATTTTTGCGTGTACATTCACTCATTTTGCTCCGTATGCAGTCCGCATTCGAATCTCTAAGAGATTTATATTTAAGAACGGAGGGAGTAGTACAGTATGTTCCTTGTCGGGAAGTGGAGCAGGGACATTTGCAGTCGACAGGTCTATTGGGTCGCTTCAGATGTATGCTTTCAACGATTCTAGATGGTCTGCCATAATATCCGGAAAATGTTGGGAGCTATGTCGTCTTTGATAGTCTAGACTGATAGTAATAGTATTGTGCCTTCAGTTGAATAGAGCTGCCCCTTTTGGGCCCGAAGCCTTTCCGAAGCCTTTCTTGCTGTACCAGCAATACAAGCCCATATGGTCCAGCTAGTTCCACTTTCCTGATTTTACTCTTGATGCTTAGGGTTTCCCCCTTTTATCTACCCTACTATGATCTGCGTAGGTGCTTTCTGTCGTACTAGCAGTACTCCACCCTTCAAGCTAAACAACACATCACTCATAATTTCAAAGCTTAGTTCTTCAAATATGATTGTGATATGATACTGATATTAGTTAACAAACACATTTAATTGGTTAGCTAAAGGTCCCACTTGAGTTTCCAAATGCATGTCGCGGCATATAGAGAGACAGCAGGAATTGCATTTCTTTGTCACTTGTTGACTGTACTTTCTTGTCCATACCAAATCTTAGTTGTTATTTCAAAGAAAACATCGGTTGCTAAGTACCCTTTGCGCAGTTTGCAGCTTTAGATCTGCCATGCCACTGACACGGTCAACACTATACTCATCATGCTTATGGTTTCCCCATTTTATGATGACCACAATCAGCCTACGTGGTTCGTGTCGTAATAGCACTGCTCCACCCATCAAGCTAAACAAGCTTAGTTGTACAAATTCGAATTTGATATGATGCTGATATTAGTAATACTGAGACAGGTTTAATTGGTGAGCTAAATGTTCCTACTTTAGTTTCGAAATGCATGTGAGCCACATATGGAGAGACCGGAAGGAATAGTATTTCTCTGTGCGCTCTGGTTCATCATGGGTGGGCAACACACATTGCATTATCTAAAATCTGCTTGCTCTTTGTTATCATGTTCCTCTTCTGTTCTTCTTAATAAGTATATTACTTCCTCTGTTCCTAAATTGCCTTGGGTGCGTGCGTGTGTTGTGGTGGCATGCGTTTGGACCGGGTGTTGTTCATCGTTTGCTTTATTTATAATGCAGGGCGAAAGCCTTTTTGGTAAAACATAAGTCTTTTTAGATATTCCAATAAGAACTACATACAGATGTATATAGACATATTTTAGAGTGTACATTCACTCATTTTGCTCCGCATGTAGTCCGCATTCGAATCTCTAAGAGACTTATATTTAGGAACAGAGGGAATAGTACAATATGTTCCTTGTCGGGAAGTGGAGCAGGGACATTTGCAGTCGACAGGTCTGTTGGGCCGCTTCAGATGGATGCTTTCAACTATTCTAGATGGTCTGCCATAATATCCGGGAAATGCTGGGGGCTATGTCGTCTTTGATGTAGAAAATATAGAACCTATAATATTCATTGTATTGATCTGACCCTTGTGTAGGGTATATATAGATGTACATGTGACAGAGAGAGACACGAAGTAGAGGGCAAGTCATACATGATTTAATATATTCTATCTATAACTCCTATCTCTATCTTAAACACAATATACTTCTAACATTTGTGAGTCTAGACTGATAGTAACAGTATTGTGCCTTCAGTTAAATAGAGCTACCCCTTTTGGGGCCGAAGCCTTTCCGAACCCTCTCTAGTCGTATCGGCAATACAAGCCCATATGTTCCAGCTAGTTCCACTTTCCTGATTTTACTCATGATGCTTAGGGGTTTCCCCTTTTATCTACACTACTATGATCTGCGTAGGTGCTTTCTGTCGTACTAGCAGTACTCCACCCTTCAAGCTAAATGACACAACACTCATAATTCCAAAGCTTAGTTGTTCAAATATGATTGTGATATGATACTGATATTAGTTAACAGACACATTTAATTGGTTAGCTAAAGGTCCCACTTGAGTTTCCAAATGCATGTTGTGACATATAGAGAGGCAGCAGGAATTGCATTTCTTTGTCACTTGTTGACTGTACTTTCTTGTCCATACCAAATCTTAGTTGTTATTTCAAAGCAAACATCGGTTGCTAAGTACCCTTTGCGCGGTTTGCAGCTTCAGATCTGCCATGCCACTGCCACGGTCAACACTATACTCATCATGCTTATGTTTCCCCATTTTATGATGACCACGACCAGCCTACATGATTCGTGTCGTAATAGCACTGCTCCACCCATCAAGCTAAACAAGCTTAGTTGTACAAATTTGAATCTGATATTATGCTGATATTAGTAAAACTGAGACATGTTTAATTGGTCAGCTAAATGTTCCTACTTTAGTTTCAAAATGCATGTGAGCCACATATGGAGAGACCGGAAGGAATAGTATTTCTCTGTGCGCTCTGGTTCATCATGGGTGGGCAACAGACAATGTATAGAAAGACTTGTAATATCTTCAATCTGCTTGCTCTTCTGCTCTTCTTTAACATGATCCTCTTTTCTTCTTCTTTAATAAGTATGTTCCTTGTTGGGAAGAGAAGCAGAGACATTTGCGGTCGACAGGTCAGGTCAAGTTGTTCTCCCTTAGTCTATTTTGAATCTGTCAGGTCAGGTCGAGTTGTTCTTCTTTACTATATGTTGAAGCTGTCATCTGCGAAGTATCATCACTTCTGGAGCTCTCATATTTTGAGTAGTAGGCCACATTATATTAATGCACACACCAAATTATAGCATGCATGGCATCTCTCAGAAGAATTTCAGAGATAGCACAAAGGGGTTTACAGGGAGGCAGTATTGGATTAGAATCACTTCTGCATTACAAAGATAATCTCACTTATTTTTATGTTTTCATGCATGTCAGGTATTGAACATGATCAAAATGAATATGAGAATGGGCACACGAGAGGAATATTGCGTAACAATCCACTGGCTAACAAACTCGGCATGGTGGAGGATGGCCTATCTTATTCACCCATCAAGGTGCTTGCTCTAACTTGGCAAGGTTGTATTGGTCGCACATATCTTGCATATGACCTCTTGCATTACTTCTACTTTGTTACACCACCATCTGCTTAGTTTAAGCATCATATATGAGTATATGCCATACCTATCCATTTTCTGTACATATTCCATGTGTCATCATACTATGTTTTTCCAGTCAAATGTTGTTCTTTCGTAATAGATGTCCAAAAGTAAGAGGGTGAGTGTAGATCCTCAAGGAGTACAAACTAGGTATTTGGAAAAGGCAGTGATGCCTGTTAAATCAGATAGATCAGCAGCCATAGAAAACACAGGCCCAACTGTACCACACTTTACCCCTACTCCACTGGCCAAACCCCTATTAGAACTGCAGAGAGCCCAGCGTCAGGTACTGTCTATGATATCAATTCAAAATTTGAACTCCTACATTTCTGCATGTGCCTTACCTTCTCTCTTGTATGAAAACTAATTTCAGATGAATCTCCTTTCTCAAAGGATCATAGGATCTCACAACAATGCTGGGCACTGCATTGCTCTTGTCAGTACCTCTTGCCCTTTGTCAGCATACTTACACTCATTGCTGTTTGATTATGTAGCATCACTGTAAATGTTCGCTTCCTTATCCTCCCTTTGCTCGAAATTATAAGATATATATTTACTCTTAGATAAATGTAGAATTAACACAATGGTTATGAAGTTCTGTATTGCTCATGTAAGTACATGTTGTCATGTACTCCCTCCGTATCAAATTAATTATTGCTCAATTGGATGTATTTAGAACTTAATAGTGCTAGATACATCCATTTGAGCGACAAGTAATAACGGACGGTGGTAGTATCACTGTACTTGCATTGTGAGATAGTTGATTGTCTAGCAGTACTCTGCATCTTATCTGCCCTGCCCTTCACTTTCTCCAAATTATCATATCTACATTTACTCTTACCAAAATGTTGAATAAATCCAATGCCACTGCACACGTTAATGTCTGCATTCCTCTTGTCAGTACCTTTTGCCTTGTAATGCTGTACTTAATTAATAGCTATTTGATTATGTATCATCACTCTGCACCTGAGCTTCATTATCCTCTATTTCTTCCAATATTATTTGATCTATATTTACTCTTTACAAAATGTAGAATAAAGGCAATGCTTATAAAGAAGTTTCTTTGGGGAATTTCTTGAATTATCCTTCCATCGACATGGAGAACGGCTTTGTCCAGCCCGTGTTAACATGTAATGTAAGTTCATCCTTCTCAAGCCTTCAAACTTTGTTCTAGTATAGATTTGGATAGGCATCATTTCCTCCACTACTGTTTACTTTGGTGTTTACATCTGATTGGATGTTTGCAACAACTACCAGTTTTAAATTGTAGTTGTAAAAACATGTTCCTTATGCAGAACAGATCCATTTATTTGCTTATATATTTGTGAAACCTGTTACGTGTCTCCTTGTTTCTCTTTCAGAGTCATATCTCTTATGCCGGGCAGAACTTTAGGGAAGATAGTGAGCCAAACCATCTTGAAGAGAGCGAGATGACCCTAAGGTCATGTCTTGATGAAGACAATGAGTTGAAGCTACTCATCAGCAGCTGTGAAACAACCTCTGTGCAGTTGCTGCCTCAATCAGTTTGACTTCTTCAGTCTCAACTTAAAGTGGAAAGCCTTGCTTCAGCTCAGCTCCAACTTGATGCCAATGATGTAAAGAAGACCTCAGAGGACACCCATGCGTGCTTTCTTGCTACGCAGCTAGGGTTAGAGCATCTATCATTGACACAACTGAGGTCTCATCAGCTTGTTCTGCTGCTTTTGGTGCACGTCCAGGGCAGGCCTAATGCCTTCTGAAGTGCTTTTAGTTTTGTATATTCTTTTGTCGGCGCATTTATATGCACTGGTGGCGACCTTTGATGCCTAGTGTATGTAATCCGCGATCTCATTGCGCTTTATTATCATCGGTAGCAAACTTTGATGCCCAGTGGATGTAATATGTCGTAATTTCTTTATTGTATAGTCTAGGTTTATTCTTGGTCGGTATGCTGTAATTTAGGCCAGAAGCTTCAACGGATCTCAATGTTGTCGGTCTTCAGGCCGGCCCGTAACTCGCTTTATATGGGCCAAAACGTGGGCCTATAATCATCTTGGGCCATTAGCAGGTCTAAACGTATTGTAGTTTTCCGCCTTTAACAGGTTGAGTAAAGTTCTGGCCAGCTGGGCCAGAGAATACCATGGGATTTTAACAGGCTAAAAACTAGATTGGGCTAGAGCCGAAAAATTCACGGGCCAACACAGGCCGAAACTGCCTTAGGCCCATGTTTGGCCCAAATAGAAAACAAGTCGTTAACAAGCCAAAATATATCTCGGGCCCTGTTTGGCCCAATAAAATTATGGGCTTTAAGCAGGCCAGTATCAACGCGGGCCGTAGGCCCAACTGTGTCACGGGCCATTAACAGATGGGCTATAAGCAGGCCGGATTCAACGCGGGCTGTAATTAGGCCCAACTGTTACACAAGCCATTAACAGGCCGATAGGCCAGTTGGGCTAAAATTTATCCATGAAGTCTACGGGCCGTTAAGAGGCCTAAAGTCACTTCGGACAAGAAATAGCCCAGTTTCAGCATGGGCCGTTAAATGGCCTAAAGTGAAACCAGGCCGACAGCGGCCTAGATGCACCACGGGCCGCTAACAGGCCGAAACTATTATCGGGCCGAACTGGTAAACAGGGATTTAACAGGCTAAAATACAAACCCGGCTTAGAATGGGCCCAAAAGAACAGTGGCCTGTTAACGGGCCTGATCTGATATGGGCCGTAATTTAGCCTAGAACACGACAGGATGTGAACAGGCCAGATCTGATATGGGCCTTAATTTGACCCAAAACATGGCAGGCTCTTAACGGGCCAGCCCACTAGTTTCTGAAAAAATATGGTGGCCCTTTAGCTGGGCCGACCTTTTTACCTTAAATGGGCCACTGTTGGGCTGTGCCATGTGTCGACATATCATAGGCGTCTTCCGTCCATTGTAGGGATGACATCTGTCCCAACGATGAGCTGACACATGGATCATTCGGCGAATGAGAATTTTACATGTGGAAAATCCCCATTGGTCGGGGCTGTTAACGAGTTATCGGATCCAAACCGGAACCCGATAGCTGAACAGCGACCCGTTATGATGGATGCCACGTGACAGTTACCCTTGACGAAAACACTTCCCTGACGCGCCATTTATCGTCATGGAAGTGGACACTTCCGTGATGATAATTTTGGTATTGTCATGGAACACTTCTACGACAGCACAGGTATGACTATCTTGATTCTGTCATAAAAACGTCATGGATGTACATGCATGGCAGAAAAGGTGACCTACTATGAGAAACACGTATCATCACGGAAGTGTATTTTTTTTGTAGTGTTGGTAGTTGACACTCATGTGAGTACTGCAAAGCCAGGAAAACGTATTCCCAAGCCTGACTTGAAGAAAATCAAGGCTCCTACTACCGGGCATAATGCTCCTCAAGATACTCCTCCTACGGAGAAGGCTGCTAAGTTTGCTCCTACATTAATTCAGCCGTTGGCTTCCAAACCTTCTTCCGAGCAAGTTCCAATGCAAACAGCTCCAATTTCCAAGTCTGATGCTCCTCACTACTATGATCATGTGTTCATCGTGGAACTTCTTGATAAGTTTGTGGACAATCCATTCGATGGAGAAGTGGACTATCTACCTATCCCTCCTGAAGTTATTTCACAGGCCACTTCCTTTGTTCAAGAAATGAGAGAAGATGCAGTTGAAATCAACACTCTGTCTGCAGAACTAACTGACCTCGATGGTCAAATGAAAACTGCCTCTTCAAAATTTGTCATTAAAGCACTCGAAGACTCCTACAAGGACATCAACCGTGCCATGACTCTCCTCTGAAACAGAAGGTTGCATTTTCACACGGATCTAGATGAAATTGTTCGCAAGATCTGTGATGAGCATCAAGTAAAGGTTACTGGCTACAATGATCTGGTCAAAGGCCATATTGATCAAGCTGCTTAGCAAAAGAAGAAGCAACGGAAGAGAATTGCAAAGAAGAATGTACCTCCTGCTCCAATAGAAAAGTCACCTGATCGCCCAGAGGATCAGTCTTAGAAAGAAAAATCTCCTGAGCCATCTGTTCCTTCGCAACCCCCAGTCAAAGACTCGGATGCTCCTCCCTCGCCAAGGCCAACTAAAATAGCGCCTGTAGCCTCCCCTGCTCAAGCTGATATTCCATCCCAGTGAATTGTTTCTGAGGAAGGTGAAATACCTTGCTCCGAGCCCCAAGCTTCTCCGGCTCCAGAAGCACCAAAGGTCTCGGCCTCTCCAACTACTCAGCAACAACAGATTCCAGTGAAACAACCTCAACCGGCTCTGCTTCCTACTGCCTTTGCAGCTCCCTCTATTGTGCCACCAGCTCCATCTCAAATTAAGTTATCTATCGACACAACGACAAGAATGCCATATGTTGGTCCCTCCGAACAAAAATCTGTTTCTACTCGCCGTACTGACTCCGTTGTATATGGCGATGAATTTCTCTCACCTGAAGACGAACTCAAATACCCATATCCTCATGAAGAACTGCTTTTGTTCTCGTCAGGAGCTGGCGCCAAAGGTCCTCTTTTCAATCGGAATGCGCATCCAAAATTCTTTCAAGCTAGTCCGTATGATGGGTCGCGCACTTCGGAATCGCCTCGCTTCTGGACAAAGGAACGGGCCATATATTACTCTCGGGTCATCTATGAGAGCAGAAAGATATTTCCGCATGAATACCTGAACATCCCTGCTATGAGAAATATTGGCTGCTTCAATCAGTTGCTGCAAGATCTGGATGATTTCTGCCTCACCAAGGTATTCGAATTCGAGCATCCTTGGAACAGAGAGATTATTCTTCAGTTCTATGCTACTCTGTATATCTCTGGTGATGAATCCGACAGCTCAAAATGGATTATGGAGTGGATGACCGAAGGAAAATGCATCAAATGCACTTCAACAGATTTTGTCTCGCACTTCCATTTCCCTCGCTTTGAGCATGGTGACACTGAAATTCGGGTGCACAACATTGATATCATATCATATCTGATGTAACTTTTCGGTGCACTATGGATCAAGAAAAGATTCGTGACTACACCGGTCCTCCCCGTCCTGAGCATTTAACCTTCGAGAATCAGACGCTATTTCACATGCTCTCTTACACTATTTGCCCTATGGCCGGGATGAATCCAGATAAGTCCATCTCAGATGTTCTTCGGAATGTTATCTATGCAATCTCTAAGCAGTATATCTTCGATGTTGAGGACATGTTTCTGCGTATTCTGAAGGATTCTGCTCAATATCCTTTATTCCTCAAAGTTTACGCACCATGGATCCAGAAAGTTATTGATCACGCTATGCGCACAGTGTATCTGGCGAAGCAAAGTCATAAAAGCTTCATACCTCCTGTTCGCGATACCTTGCAAATCATGGAAGATATTTCTTCGGGTAAATCTCCTGCGTCAAGCCCTCACGATTATCACAAGCAATTCGACGGGCCACGTCTCCCTCAGCGTGATCGAAATATTTCGCCTCAACCTCCTTAGCAACTCGGAGTTAGTTTGCGTACACAACAACTGCTGCTGCAGCACATCGCTGAGGATCGACGCGAAAAATAACATCTCGCCTCCGAGCTAAATGCGCTCAACAATCGAACCAGAATCATGCATCTGATTGCGAATGAGAACAAAAAGAGGCTCTAGAAATTTCTTCGCATGTTCTTTACCGAGAAACAACTCCTGAATGTCAATCTCCAAGAGCTCTATGATTATATTGACAAAGGCTTCACTATTGAAGATTTCCAAGATCGGGGTACTCCTCTTCCTTGTCGTGAGCCAACCACTGATCTTCTGCATCTCAAGCTTTGCAAACTACTTGAAGAGTCTGAAGCCACCTCACTGACTAAGAAACCTACCAAAGGCAATGTGCTATCCCGTGTTCCTCCTGTGGCTGCCCCAAATATGCCCTCGTCTTCTTAGCCCCAAGTCGTTATCCCTGAAGGAAAATCCGCTGCTGCTGAAGACGAAGCAAATCCAGTCACTTTCGAAGAAGAAGTCACCTCGGACAATTCTTCTGGAGATGCTACCGAGTGAACCAAGTTCTGTGTTTTTGCACTTCTATTCTTCGTCACCTTTTTTACACTAGTTGACAAAAAGGGGGAGAATTACATCGAGTCTTGATAGATTTTCTTTCTGTGCCTTTTTGGTTTGGTTTCATGCGAGTTTGAAACTTTTGGTTTAAGCTTATCTACTCTAAGTTGTAAAACTTCTGTGTTGTAATGTTAATAACCCCTCCTGCTGCACTATTTCTCTCGAAGCATTTGTTTTGCAGGTGGAATTATTATCGGAAGTTATGAATGATAGCACTACGATCTCGATGGATTATATGTCATCAGTGCGAATCATTGTCTCGAATGATTGAAATTTCCTCTGTATACTTCAATACTTGCAGGAGAATTAATCTCATATTTTTTTCCCTGCATACATGTAGGGGGAGTCTATTTCATCATCGAGCAAAGTAACACTTATTCACTCTTGTTGGAATTACTTGTCACTTATCTATCTTCACTTTGATGTTTATCTATTTTGTCAACAATCTTCCAAAAGGGGGGAGATTGTTGGTGCAATAATTTGCCTCCTTATGTTTTGGAGTTTGTTGACATAAACAGTAAAGGACTTATGTGTTTGCTAGTGCACACGGAGTAACAGGTCCCTGGAATCAAGAGGAGTTTGATTCAAACGCCGAAGATAATCCCCTGCGTGGCAGTGAAGATTATCACCAAAGATTATGATAACAAGAGTGACCCCTCAAAAATTGCTGACGTGAAGCAATTGGTTCGGTGCTCGTCTGAAGAAAGTGACCGCGATCGAGAAGATTGAAGACGAAGTGAAGACGTAGCATTTATTTTGTTGTTTCTCTCCTCTTTATTGAGTCACGGGACCACCGTACTACTAAGAGGGGTGTAGCGTTCGAAGCTTTGATTCTCTGATGCTAAACCCAATTCCTATGAAAGTTGAGAGAGAAATCTCTTTGTGTTCCGAGCAAATACTTGTCAGCAAGAGACTGTGATCTTCTTAGTTGCGAGAGATTTGTCTCTGACTGAGGAGTTAGCATTACTCGGTCTTCAAGTAATGTTACCGTTGCTCTTAAAATCTGACCGTTGTGAACGTGTCGGTTGGCCATTGGCTGGACCGCGTGTCCAAAATGGTCATTTCCCACAAAGGAAGGTTGCGGCTATAAATAGCCACCCCGCACCAGCATTGTCCGGTGGCTGCTCTGTTTGATTGTGAGAAGATTGTTGAGCAACCCCCTCTCCTGAGTGATTTGAGTTTAAAATCCACTAAGAGAAAATCCTTAGAGCCGAAAAATTAGATAGTGGTTCAACATCACTCAAATCTAAGTCCAGTACACTCCGCCTATTACTCTTGAGAGCTGCCAACTCTCTAGACGGTTAGGTGTCAATTTTTTCAGAGACCAAGAGTAATTGTGGTTCATGAAGAAGAAGTCTAAAGGTTCGGAGATCGCCTCAAGTATCAACCATGAGTGATCGACATTGGTTGACGAACCAATTGTCAAGGAGAATAGGGCGAAGAGAGTTTATCTTCCGTGTTAAGTCACAACCCCTCCAACCAGACGTAGTCCTTTTGTAGAAGGGAGAACTGGTCTAGCAAATTCCTTGTCGCCATCGAGCATCACTGGTTACCTCTACTTCTCCTCTTTACATTCAAACTATTTCAATCATGTGATTTGTCTCAATGCATGCTTATAGTTTCCATTCGTTAGTTTGTATTCGCTCGCTGTACTCTGTTCTCATTTGCTCCGCTGCTGGGTTGCGGGAGTTTTGATATTTCTGAAGAAATTTTAAAACTCCCATTCACCCCCCCTCTGGTAGACATACTTTGTTCCTACAGCGACCACTAGCACCCATGACATACTTTTTATAGCAGGAGCCCACCCGGGTGAGGCGTCAAAAATCTGCTCTCGACGGGAGTCGAACCCTGGGCTCAGGGTGCGCCATTGCGACCCTTGCCACTAGGTTGCTATCTAGATCTCATAGTTAGGGAAAAACAGAGCATGAATGTTCATACACAAGTCTATGAGCGCGAATGAATGTTGTGGCCAGTGGATGATCAGGAAAGGAAGAGGGCATGGAAGGAGAGAAAGGTTGTTAGCAGTTCTGAGCTCGCTAAACCAGCATCTAGTTTTTACTGCACTATGCACCATTATACCAACGTCCCTACTAGTCCAAGCCTAACTAGAGAGGAACACAGAGTCATTAGAGGTCGTGGATCCTCTCCTATGAGATTGCTTTTATAAGAATCACTTTTTTTTCTTGAATATGCACGAGTGTGCGTATCATATGTTATAGAAGGAAGGGAAGACTCCCTCAACGGTGCAAGGTTACAAGGTTGGTTACATGCTACAACGAGGCCACATCCACCATATCATCTACTTTGCATACAATCACTCGCTAAGGGCCCACGTTGCAATGGCCGCGAAAAAACCCTTCGAGCTCCCCCGCAGTAGTCCTGCTTGCCGCCAGACTCTGCCCTTGCTATGATCCGTTGTAGTACTTGATGTGTATATGGTGTCACTCCGTTGAAGACCACGACATTGCGGTGCTTCCAAATCTCCCACATGCCCAATAAACAGATGGCCCTAACCACTCTACGGTGCTACCCTTATAATTGCCTCCTCCCATGGTCATGTAATACCAAACCTAACAACCCCCCTCCTCACCCCTCACCCCAAACTAGGGAAAATAACCAAGAGCCCAATGATATGTATTATAATCTTGTGCTCTTATCTCATTTTTTACGTGATCACAGCCCCACTGAACCATTTTTCTAACCCCCATTGCACCATAGGACCGTCTCACTATTGTCTTGTCTCATCTAGGTCATGGTGTCGTGCTCTATTCAGGCCCTATATAGTTACAATCTTCTTGGTTGAAGCATATTTGGATTAATTATTTCACTATTCTTTGGCCTTGGCTGTAGGATCGTTTAATATTTTAGTTGTGGCTATCATACTTCATGTCAATGGAGGCATCAAACCACAAAGATTTTAGGATCACAAAGATCCCAGTTGCTAGATCCATGAAGGATCAAGTCCATAAAGGACCACTCCCATGAAGGGTAGTCCTTTGAAGCACAAGAGCAAAGGCCCACAAAGGAGCAACAAGCTATGCCATTGTGGCTTACAACCAGGAATGTCTAGCATTACTTGGGGTTGATCTTCACGAAGTAGCCAGGTGATCTTCGGACCCATACAAACTTCTTGGTTTCTTCACACCTTTAAGGCTCCCAAGCACACTTAGCTGATTTAGGGCGCGCGTCATAGAAAAAACAAGACTGAGGTTGCTTGGTGATGAATCCATTTCTCTTGTGCTTCAAAACATAATCTTCTCCACATTCAAAATTGTCTCAATGTGGTTCTTTGGATTGGAGATATTGGAGTGGAAATCAAGGAGGAAGATTAGAGATCAAAGGAGTGGCTTGGAAGTTGGAGAAGAATGCCCTTTACTCAACACAAGGAGTGATACTTGTACCTCAGAAAATGGGATTCGAATAGAGTTGCTTTAAGTGAACTGATAGGATATGTGGGGGTATATATAGGTTGGACCCAAAATGTGACTGTTACACACCTTTTTGTACTGTCCATAGACTCCGGGTGATCAACTTGGAATGTCCGACCAAAACTAAAAGAGATAACTTTCGAAAATCTCGGAGGGGGTGACCAAAAACTATTCAGAGGCTCTGACCGGGCACAAACCCACCTATGCATGCTTCTAGAACCATTCAAAATCTCGGACCATATGTAGTTTGGAAATTCTGAGCCATATATAAAGGAGTGCACAAGTGCTTCAGTGGCTTCGAATGGAAATATCCTAGAGGTTTCGAATGATTTGGGGTTTTCCAATGGCTATCTCCAGAGTGGTTCGGACGCTCTGAGCAATGAAAATGCACAGAGATGGTTAGAAAAGTAAGCTTTTTGAGTGGTTTTGGAGTTTGATCTTCAAGAATACTTGAGAAACAAAATCAACTTGTCAATCTAGACCCCCTTTTGATAGTATCAACATACCTATGGACTCAACTATTGGAAATATGCCCTAGAGGCAATAATATTTGTATTATTACATTTCCATATTCATAATTAAAGAGTTTATATTCTATGTTATAGCTGCTATGATCCTGGAATATGCTATTCGGTAGAAAACTCATATGCACGTGTTGAATGATAAACGATTAAATAAAATGTTCCTAGTCTTGCCTCTAGGACTAGCTCAAGTGTTGTTGGTGATCACGTTTTCCGGATCTTAGGATCTTGATAAGTGTAACGATAGTCCTAAAACAACATTGAAATTACGACGTTGGAATAACGATCATATTGAATAGACCCAGACTTGTCTGTTATGAATTGAGTTAATAACGTCTGTATTCAATTGTAATAACATGGAGTGTTAACGTGTGGTTTTGCTCCTTATACCATGAGAGTATCGTACTCACTTCTTACCGTGAGGTGGACTTTGGGGTTGCTCAAACGTCACCTGTAACACGGTGATCATAACGACAACTTACAAGCTCATCGGAAAGTTTGGCAAGGGACTAGATAGCTTGAGAGTGGGATTTTCTCCTCCGGCGATGGAGATATATTCTTATGGCCCTCTACATCACAGGGATGCCGGAACACGACAACGAGAAAGAAGAACAAGACTGGTAACAAGGATATCGGTATAGTGAGCATGTGATGACTCAGGAGGATGCCGATGCATCCCGGGTTTTGTGAAGTATCGCGAAGCAAAGGGAACATCACATGATAACCAAAGGTTCACTCGAATATCATTCGTGTGCTCATAGGGATTGATATGGACATCCACGGTTCCGCTATTGGTCATTGGACGAAAGGGTTTCATTCATGTCTATGAGTTACCGAACCTACGGGGTCACAAGCTTAAGGCAATCATGATCTGCTGAGTGTTAGTAGGATGGGAGTGATGAGAGTATATTTTTGGAACTGTTTCATTAATATTTGGAATAGTTTCGAGAGGATCCGGAAGGGTTTCGAAGAGTATCTGGTAATACCGGGTATTACTGATAATTAATATATAGGTGGAAAATGTTTCTGATGATGTTAAATTATATATAAAAGGGTCTAAAAATATTTAGGACACTTCTATATTTAATTTAATATCAAAGGGCCTAAAAAGGCCAAGTGGTGGAAGGCAACTTGTGACACCAAGGCCCAAATGGGGGAGGCGCCCCCTTTGCCATGGAAGGAGGCTGAATTGGAGAGGGGGAGGACTCCTCCTCCCCTCCCTTGGTCGGCGCCCCAAGGAGGGACTTTCCCTCCTTGGTGGCTGCCCTCTCCCTCCCTCCAACGTATATATACTAGTTTTTTTCTCTATTCAACACACAAGTTTTGGAGCCTCCTCTAGTTCATCTAGCCCCAGTTCTAGTTGATCCTAGTTGACTAATTAGAGCTTGGCCTAGTTCCTCTAATACTGATAATTAGAAGCCCAATGTGGTTCTAATCTCCTCCCTCTAATTCTCCGACGACGGTTAGCTCTGGACGGCGAAGCGCTGCCGGATCATGAAGGTTGCACGCTTGCAACCAAGTAGAGCGGTCGTGCTTTCGGTCTCTGGTTCAAGGGACTGTTCATGGGCGGTTCGCGGGATCGTTCATCGATAGTTCGAGGGACTCCAAGTACGATCTACACCGGCACGTTCTTCTTCCGCTGCAACTCGGTGACGGTAACGATCGTGATCACAACCCGTTATGCATCTTCATATTGATCTTGGGTGTGCGTTGGTGCAATTTTTTTTGTTTTCTACTACGTTCCCCAACGTGAACGTGATCTTCGATCACTAAAATATAAATGGTGAGTCCTCAAAACTCTTGGTTTGACGTCACGTCTAACTCATAACAGTGACATGTCCAACAATCATGTATGAGAACATATACAATTAATTTGACCATTTTTAGGTCAACTGCATAATGGTTGAGAACATGTTCAGATAGTTCAGATAGGTAGTTGCATGCAAAAGTGCAATTGCACTTAATCCATTTTTTGGTGTTGGTGATGACAAATTAGTGGAACTAACTATGGTCGCTTAGTGTTTACACATGTGTAAGTCTCAAAAATGGATTTTCGGACGATATCTGGTGTAGATCTTTTATTTTGTGAGTAACAGGGATCCCACACTATTAAGAGTAAATGGTTGGGTCACTAGGAATAGACTTAGTCATGATAACATTCTCTACACTAACCCTAAACAATTCTCAGTCCAAAGGCATAAAGCCAAAATCCTATGTGACACGCAGAGGAAAGCTGGCATTGCCAAGGTCCCGATTATGTTGGGTATTCTGCCCTGGTATAACCGGCCCTCTGATGGTTCCATGCGGCACTGTGCGCCAGACACCATTGCAATGGATATCTGGTGATGGGCATAGGGTCTCGCCGGTGTAACCGGGGTAGCCACCGGGCCTCCTCTACCTAGTTGGCAATTGTATAGGGCCCAGTTATACCGGCCCCTTCGTCCAGTATAGACAGGCCCTCGAGCTGGTTCTTGCTAGTATGGGTTGAGGTTGCGGTACAATTAGTACCTAGTTATATTGGGTAAGTTTGCCCAATATAATCGGGCACTTATTTCTGCCGCCCAACAACGCTTTTTCTACCCACATTATATAAGCCACCTACCAGTCCGGTAGGTGGCTTCCACAGTTCAGATATTTTTGGACAAGATCCATTTGAAGCCCTCTTTCTTTTCCCCCACACAAAATTGAAGACTTTGTGAGGGTTTCCTGAGAGTTTATGAGAGCGGTTCCACAGAAGCATAGAGTTATTCATCCTCTCTGTTTTGACCTAAGCATTTATTGATTTGAGCATGTTCCAAGTTTTCCCCTTCAATCTTGTTACTCCTCGGGGCTGGAGGCCCCTAGGTGGTAGAAGTTCTTTGGTGAGGAATCAACTTGTGATTTACCCTCGGAAAGTTTGTGAAGGCTTGGAGGCCGCCCCAAGGTCTACCACTAGTGGTTTAGAAACACCTTTGTCTTGATGTCTTAAGGAGAATAGAGTGAGCCTTTGTGGTGTTGATGTGCCTTTATGGTAACACCCATCCATTCAACGATGACTAGCTTTCCTCCAAGGAAGTGAACATCAGGATGGATCCTCGTCTCAGTCGTCAATTATCCCTAAACCTAGCTCCCTACTTGTGATTTACTTTAGTCCGTTGTCCTCACATTACTATACTTTGTTGAAGACACTATATTACATTACTTATCTCATTGCAGGAATTGTTTAGGCTCATATTTATAGTCCACATTACCTAGACTTGCTAAAAATCAATTAAAATATGTAATTGTACCTATTTACCCCCCCCCTCTATAGGCTCGTCTCAATCCTTTCAGTATGTCTTTCTAAACTATCGGTTTGACGCCATCTCTAACCCATCCATATCTATACCAATATAAAAAGATCCAAAAGGGTAGATCCAATTAATCTCAGACATCAAACCATGCCTAGATTGCTTCAATGGTGAGGATTCAACTTTTTAGCGTTCAATTAATATCATACTCCCTCCGATCCAAAATAAGTGTCACAATTTTGAACCAGAGTTAGTTCAAAACTACGACACTTATTATGGATCAAATGTAGTACCAAATATCAACTTATGTGCTAATCACATAATACGTAATTGATATCCTATCTAATATCAACGTGCTACTAATTTTCTCCCTAATATCAACATGCATTGCACGTACGCATTTACCGATGACAGGCACTAAGTCAACAAGGTTGCCTCGATGGGACGTGTGTCTGCTCCCGACAACGCATTTTGGCGCCACATGTCACATGCAATTAATGTGGTAGATTCTCCACTGTACAACCACCATATTTACTGCTTCGTAGCTACTGTGACAACCCTTTGCAACTATAAAAGGAGGCCCAAGCTACCTAGATCAGTGCCGGACACTTGATAGATTGGACTCTCAACGAGCCTATACCCACAACGCCGAGCACGTTTTCTAGTCCCGACAAGCCCCAGCAACGGAAACCGCCTCTTGTAAACATTGTTCATAGCATCTAGTGAGAAATTATAGCAGGACATAGGGTACTACGCTTCACAGCGGCCTAAACCTGGGTAAAATCACCATGTCGTAGAAGCAGGATTCGTGCGTCTCTTCACCCCTCATCGAACCAAAGAAGGGGGCATCCCTTGCTCCCTAGTGTTGTGTTAGGACACATGACACATGCATAGTACTCTGGTGTTTATGAGCAAAAGAATGCACAATGACTATCGTATGCTGGCATCCTGGTTAATAGAGTCAATCGACTACTCGTATCAACAAGTCGTACCTTCTTTTTCAGAAACCCATCTCCAAAGAATCTCCACGTTAAGTGTGCTTGGACTGGAGAAATTTTAGGATGGGTGAACGGCTTAGATGTTGTTCCCGGGTAGCCGACCCTCATGGTTACACAGGCGTGTGAGGATCAGGGGCGCAGGCATATGACGCATGGAGCGTGTGACCCTTCGTGGCACACGACATGACACATGTGTCGGCACTAGACGCACAAATGTGTGCCAAGAGTGAGCGTTCTTGTTAGGCCGACGAAGATATCGGTTTCTTTGAGTGAGGTGCATGTGACATCATGGTTAATAGAATTGATAGACTACTCATATCAACATGGAGCACTTTATTTTTCGGAAGTTCATCTCCAAAGAACCTCTAGAAAAATGGTTCTCGGGTTCGTGCAAGTAAAGCACAAAGTGGGTAGATTAAGTATATTTGACCAAGCTATATTCCAGGGGATAATCAGTCATAACGAATGGAGATCGATGATTGTGGTCGGGGCGTTACACGTGCCCAAGCATGGAGTGGCTTACTTAGTAATCAAATCAATTTCTCAACATGCTCCTAAGGCTCAATTCATGTGGCTATCCTATGTTTGCCATCGCCATTTTCAAGTTCATAAACATAAGTAAGGTAAACTAAACAAATAATTAGTTATTGCTACCTCAGTGAATGGTAGCAACGAAAATGAAAGGTCGAAAACTCTGTGAAAACACATGCGACAACCATAAATGGTAGAAGCCTTGTTTGCTATAGTGGTGCATAATATAAAATTTTGTCAAATTGTCTGTTATTTTATTTATTATAGTTGCTATTTTTGGTATAAAACTATTTTAATGTTTTTTATTTTAATTCTTGTTGTAGCTAAAGAAACAAAGAGGTTGCATTCTGACGTCATTTGAGAGTTGGCCAGCTGGAATGCTAAAATTCATACTCCTAGTTCACTACTTATAGATTAACAATTTACTATAAATGAAACCTAGCACAACACAGCTGAAGAACTATAAACTAAGAGCATCTACAGCCAGACTTGGCAAATCCGAAAACGCCGGCGGACGCGCCCGCGAGCACTGACCAGGCACTCCTCAAATAATGTAATCCACATCTGGACACCTCAATTACCATATCTCAAATCCATACAAACTCATGTAACTATATTGATGCACACACATCGTCCGGCTACTCCATCACTACTAACTAAACATGCCATCAAACTATCAAAATTTGGCATGTTTGGCTATGGTGGAGTTCATCCATGGCTGCCCTTGCCCTTCCCGGCGCCCTTGCCGTCCTTCTCGCAGAAGTACCGGTCGAAGACGCAGTACGGATCGAGCCGGATTTGCTCGTTGCCGGAGCTGTCCTCGTCGTCGCTGTCCTCCTCCTCCTCCTTCGGTGACAGTCCAACCATGGCACGGACTGCCCGATTCTGCTCTCGGGCGAGGGCGTGTGTGTTCCTCCGCTGCCATTTCTTCACAATGCGGACGCGGATGGCTTCCTCCTCTGCAGCCACCCGCGCCGCCGCATCAATTGCCTCCGCCGCCGCCATTTCCGCCGCGATACGGGCCTCGGCGGCCCTTATCCTCTCCTTCCCACTGCGGGCCGCCCTCTCCCGGTGGGACTCATAGTCTGCCCGACCGGTGATGGGGAAGGAGAGGTGTTCGGGCTGCCGGGACCGCGAGGATCCATCACCAGAGGACCCGAGCGCCCGGTGGGCCGACGCTATGGCGTCGCGGCGGACGGATCCGTCCGTCGGCCGGGCGCCGTCCTCCTGGGAGCGGCGGAGTGCAATGCGGACTGCCATCGCCTCCTCCAACCCATACGAGATGACACCCCAGTCGACGGATCAGGACTGGTCGGAGTCTGACCCGTTGCCTGCCATGGCGGAGAAGGCCGGAAACCGCCGAAGGTGAGCTCGGGTGGCGGAGGGGAGTGGAGGGCAGAGGAGTGAAGTGACTAGGGTTTGCTCCGGCCAGCGGATGGGGACGAATATATGTGGGGTCGGGTGGGCCAGCATGGGCCGGGTCCGATGTGGCAGGCGTGCCCGGACGCCCCCACGCCCCATATTTGGGCTGGATATGAGGGGTGCTGGTCAGCCCGGACGTTTGAGGCCCCTTTGAGGCGTCCGTCTGGATTAAAAAAACATGACCGGACAATGACCGGGCGGCCCGCCCGGGAGCTTGAGAAGAGTTTGAGGCGCCCGGCTATAGATGCTCTAAGCCTCCTTTCCAAAAACAAGTCTCCTGGTTTTTACTTCAAAATTAAAACTAAAATCATGATACTTATTTTTAAACAGAGTGAGTAATAGAAAAGCAAGCTTACAAGTGTGCGGCTCAGATTGATTTAGAATTAGTAGCTTATTTTAGAAGCAAGGCAAATTTGTTTTCTCAAAAAAAAAGGCGATTGTATGAGGTCTGAAAACGTGTGGATGAGACGAAGCGTTCCTGTTGAACCAGAAAAACCGAAGCCAGAAAAGGTAAAACTGTACTACTCTAGTCCACAGATCACTCTCCAGGCTCCAACCCCATCCCTTTCGTTACCACAAAAAGAAAAACCCAGCCATGCCTAAACGCCGTGAAGACATGATGAAGCTACGCCGTGACGATCTTTCTTGCGGCGCCCCTCCCGGGCCCACTGTCAACTACAGTAGCCGCCAACCCGCACCTACCGAAGTGCGTCGCCCGGGCCCACCCGGCAGCGCCCCGGCCGCGGGGGAGTCCCACGCCGACGTGTCGTGGCTCCCCGGGCGGATCTGACGGGCCGACGGAGCGCGCGGCTTTAGATTTCGTCGGATCCCGGCGGGTCAAGGGGCCCACCCGCTCCCTCCGGCCCTCCCCGCCTCCACTTGCTCCACGTCATGGTCGCCCCGTTATCTATTTCCTCCCTCTCGTCCCCCCGCCTCCTTCCTTCCTTCAGCACCACCACTTCTCTCCTCTCCTCCCTTCTCCCCACAGAGCCCAGGCTCAGTTTTACCTCTCGCCTGGTCCTCGTAACACCCCGCCGCGTTGTGGAAACATCCACGGCTACTTCCACGCGCGGGTCAAAGCTCGCGCGCCCACGCCCACGCCCATGCCGCCACCGCCCGCCCCTCGACCCACCACGGTGCGCGCCCTTCCCTCTGGCAACGCAAGCGCTCGTCTCTGTCCACCTTTTTTGGGTTCGCTTTACCTGATTTTGGGGCCGGGGGCCTCGAAATCCGGTGGATCTCGGCCGCCCGCCGCCGGAATCCGGCACGGGTGGAACGCCCTGTCAGTGATGCCTCGTCGGGGTTGTGTCTCGGTGGGAGTTTGACGTTTGGTTTACCTGTCTGATTCTGTTGAAAGCTCGCTCGAGTACTGCTGATGCAGTCTAATTTTATCTCGTGACCAAGACTATTTCTTCAGTCTTTTAAGCTCCTATAATCTCTGAATTACGCTCATCTTTGCTATAGTAACTAGTACCAATTTTGTACGGCAAATCCGTTCTCCAAACATTAGCATCGCGCGCCGATCCTTTACCAATTTCGTACGGTGCGCGCGTCAAATGCCGACGAACTATCCATAATTCGAAACATCTCTACGTTCGTGGTAGATTCGACCTTGATCCATGCGTGCTCGTTGCAGATTCCACTAGTTGGATGCAGCATGCCCATTTCTGAAGCCAGGGCAGGGCATGCTCCGTCGTCTGTGAACCATCTCTAGTTGCAAACGCCACGGATCCAGCTGATGGTGAGCGCCGGTCAAGCTGGCGCCGACGGACCTTCCGGCAGTGATATTAGGGGAACTGGAAACGGCGCCGTACAGAATGGCCATGCGCTCAAGGCAAACGAGGACAAGGAATGGAGGGGCGGCAGCAAGGAAGAGGACTGGCCCAGCACGCACAGTGCGCCGCCAGGCTTGGACGAGCACAAGCAGCAGCAAGGCCGGGTCATCCGCTGGGAGAAGTTCCTGCCGGTCAAGACACTAAGGGTCTTGCTGGTGGAGAACGATGACTGTACCCGACATGTTGTCCATGCTCTGCTCCGTAAGTGTGGCTATGAAGGTATGCCCTGCAAATTTGAACTCTACTTTTAAGTAAATTATTAATTTTGATTTTGATCTTTTGTAGTTTGTAGGTCTGTTAGAGGCCAGAGTGTTCATGTTATTGTATTTTGTTCTCTCTCTTTCAGTTTTAGATTTCACTTCGAGTTGATTTTGAACTGATAGTGCGACCATACATCTATCACAACATTTATACAGGGGGATACTGAGGCTGGAGGTTATCCTCCTTTTCCAAAAAATAAAAATACAAGGGGACACTGGAATTGCTTATTGTGGAAAAGGGGAAACTGACATTGCTTGTTGTGAAAAAGAGCATTGCGCATGCTAAAATAAGAGCAATGATTTTGATGGCACATCCTAATTGATCATAGCTAAAGACACCATGATGCCGACCTGTATTTAGAACATGAGATCTTCATTCAATTCCCCAGTCAGCAATTAGTTGATCTGGCTATTAGTTTTACTTCAGTGGAAGAAGGTGCCTGATGGTGAATGCTCCTGTCTTGGTGCATCAGTTGATGGGCATGGTCAATCTTGATCAGTCAGCATAGTTTTGTTAACTGTTAACATGGATGAATGCATAAATGGCCAGGAACTTTGTTAAAAAGATGCCAAGGTGAGCACCAACACCGAGAAAGAAAAATCAAATAGCCAACTGACATTTGGTCTTGCTGCTAATTGAAATCAGTGCAACTGAAGTGATTTTACAAGGCCTTAACTTATCCCCACTCTCACGAGCTAACTGAAGCTAGGAACTTTGCAAACTTGAGCCTAGTTATCTTTGAGTAGTTTCTTGCACTAAATTGGGTAACAGTTTTGCTAAGTCTCAGTTGATTGAGACTTGGTTATATCTCAGTCGATGCTATGTTCGTTTGATCTTGCATGGAGATCTGTGCAAAAAATTTCTTTTTAGTTTTTTTCCTTTTTCTTCTTATATACTAGTATGTCACTTGACTGAAACTTGGTTTAGTCTTAGTCGAGTGAGACCTAGCCACACCCATTGGGTAAATACAAACTTTATTCAAGTGTCATGGATCTTCCTAATGTAAATTGTACGTTTGATGTGTTTGTTATAGTACATTATGTTATTTCCTATTAGAATTATGCCTTTCCTTTTATATTCAAAGGTGAAAGCTAAATCAATATTGCTTTTCTTTGAAACTGTTTCAGTTACGTCAGTCCATTGATTACAAATGCATATCTTTCCTTTGTAGTTATCGCTGCTGAGAATGGATTGCATGCATGGCAATATCTTGAAGATGTGCAAAACCGTATTGACCTTGTATTAACTGAGGTCGCCATGCCTTGTCTATCTGGCATTGGTCTACTCAGTAAGATCACGAGTCACAGTATTTGCAAGGGCATTCCTGTGATCAGTAAGTAGCTTTCCTGCTCGACCATATTGCTCCAACAGATTAATGCGCTTATTTTGGTCCTTGCTAATTTTTTAGTTTAAATATTCTTAGCTTCTAAAGCTTATGTTGTTTCCGTGCAGTGATGTCTAAGAATGACTCGATGAGTACAGTCTTTAAGTGTCTATCAAAGGGAGCAGTTGACTTCTTAGTGAAGCCGATACGGAAGAATGAACTTAAGACCCTTTGGCAGCACATATGGAGGCGATGCCACAGTGTAAGTTGCTTGTTGTTGGTCTAGCTTATTTCATGTCGGAAAACCAAGCCCAAAAGTCACGAGGGCATAGTTTCTTTGACCTACCTATTTATCTGGGTATCTTCTCTGATTATCACTCTGGAATTTGCCTTTCTCGGAATCTAGTCCAGTGGAAGTGAAAGTGGCATCCATACACAAAAATGTTCCAAACCGAAGGCTGGTGATGAATATGAGAACAACAGTGGCGGCAGTCATGATGATGATGACGATGATGATGATGATGACGACTTTAGTGTTGGCCCCAATGCTAGGGATGGCAGTGATAATGGCAGTGGCACTCAGGTACGTTGGTTACTTAAAATTGGAAGGTACTTCTTACTCATTAGAAGATTGCGATAGATGTAAATTGTAATATAAAGGGTATTAGTTGAATACTACTCGGAACAAATGTTTGACTCTTCCAAAATTAATAGGATTAATACCTCTGCTGGTTGAAAAGCTATGTGTTAAGTACAATTTTTTAGTGCACATACTTTGTACTTCCTAGTAATTCACCCCAGATCAGATCCTAGACCGATTCACTGTGGGCATTTTAGACCTTTTGTTTTAACGTCTAACCCTGAGTCCACCCTTAGAACTGAGTAACAAATGATAACGTTTGTGCCAATGTTTTTTTTTAAATCTCTTTTGAAAATCTATTCTCATGCCACCGATCTATTTTAAAATGC
The DNA here is from genome assembly GCA_011799875.1 of Thinopyrum elongatum. Taxonomy (NCBI): domain Eukaryota; kingdom Viridiplantae; phylum Streptophyta; class Magnoliopsida; order Poales; family Poaceae; genus Thinopyrum; species Thinopyrum elongatum. The sequence goes on from CM022300.1 coordinate 414,735,877, forward strand.
AGAGTTCATGGACGAAGCGTGCTGTGGAGATTGATAGTCCACAACTTGTGTCTTCTGATCATCTAGCAGATTCACCTGATAGTACTTGTGCGCAAGTAATTCACCCCAGATCAGAGATAGGCAGCAATAGGTGGTTGCCGATTGCAAATAAAAGGAACGTCAATAATCAAAAAGAAAATAATGGTATCATATGCTAACAGTATCCTTTATACAAAGTAAATACACCTTTTACTGTCTATGTCAACCAACTGCCACTTCTTATGCAGATGACTCCATGGGGAAATACTTAGAAATAGGCGCTCCTAGAAATTCAAGTCTTGGGTATCAATCTTCTCCAAACGAGATGTCTGTTAATCCAACAGAAAAACAGCATGAGAATCTCATATCCCAAAACAAGTCAGTAAACAAAATAGTCATCGACAGACCAACTAGTCAAACTGCTGATTTGATTAGTTCAATAGCCAGAAACACAGAATCGAAACAGGCTGCTAGAATCACTGATGCACCTGATTGCTCCTCCAAGATGCCACACGGGAATGAAATGAAAAACGATTCTCCCATCAACATGCCATCCCAAGAGTTGGGTCTGAAGATATCGGAAACAACTAGATGTGGAACTGAAATCCATGATGAACGAAGTATTCTGAAAAGATCAAATCTCTCAGCATTCACCAGGTGCAAAGCATAATATCACTATAATTACTAAGTTATGAACACAGCAATAAGTTGTGTACTAACTGTCCTTTATTTTGCAAGGTACCATACTCCTATGGCTTCCGATCAAGGTGGGGCAACATTTCGGGGAAGCTGTTCACCTCAAGATAACAGCTCAGAGGCTGTGAAAACAAACTCCACCTGCAAGATGGAGTCAAATTCAGATGCTGCTCAAATAAAGCAGGGCTCAAATGGCAGTAGCAACAACAATGACATGGGCTCCAGTACCAAGAATGCCATCGCAAAGCCTTGTACAGACAAGGATAGAGTTATGTCACCATCACTTGTTAAATCGAACCAGCAGACTTCAGCATTCCATCCGGTGCAGCACCAAGTGTCACCGGCTGACGCGGCACGCAAGGACAAAGCTGCTGAAGAAATTGCCAATGCAGTGAAAGTGGGCCACTCAAGCGAGGCACAGCAAAGCAATGTGCAGCATCACCATCATGCACACTATTACCGCCATGTTATGGCACAGCAACAGACATTAATTGGCCGTGCATCAAACGCTCGGTGTGGTTCATCCAATGCATCTGATTTACCCCTGGAAGGTCATGCTGCAAACTATGGTGTGAACTGGAGTGTCTCGGGCAGCAATAATGGAAGCAATACGCAGAACGGAAGTAGCTCCGCTCCCAATATTGCAAGGCCAAACATGGACAGTGGTACCATGGACAAAACTGAGGCTGACGGTGGCAACGGTAGTGGGAGCGGGCCGAGCGGTAGTGGCAATGACATGTTATGTCAGAATCAGCTCAGCCAACGAGAAGCTGCAGTGAACAAATTCAGGCAGAAGCGGAAAGAGAGGAACTTCGGGAAAAAGGTAAATCTATTTTCAGCTACACGCTTTCTAAAGCAGGGACTTCCAAAATTAGGCCCCTTTCAGTTTGATTTAGTATAGTATGAATGACCACGAATGTTTTCCAAGTAGTTGGACGCAAACTAGAACCTACTCAGTTATTTATGTCATGATGGTGATTAATATTAACTTCTTGCTTCTGAAAGAGAGAAATGCTTAATTTCCTCAATACAAAACAAAAAGAGAAAGGGAGAGAGAAACACGAGCTTTTATGTTGCTTCCAAAAATGTAATGGCAGGCCACTAAACGGAATAGCATAGCAGCATAGGCGTAGGAAATGTAATTGATAGTGCCTTGGGGAGTGCGATTTTATCTGCTGAAGCATTTGACGTTTCTGATGGTCTGTATTGACGGCCTCGTCTGCTTGGCTATTTTCAGGTGCGGTACCAAAGCAGGAAGAGACTGGCCGAGCAGCGGCCACGTGTCCGTGGGCAATTCGTCCGACAGTCTGGACAAGAAGATGAGGCAGGCCAAGCAGAAGACAGATGACACGACCCTCCCTTCTGGTCCACTGTAGCGTCTGTTACTACATACGTACATAGGTTATTGACTCACATTAGAGTGCTCAACAAATAAAGACCCACCCGTATGATTATTGTCCCTGGCCGGCCGACTCCAGATGAACATTTGTAATATCTAATCTATGTGGCCATCCGTCGTAGTAAGTACTGTACCATGCATGTTAGCCCTCGTTATGGTTTGCGATCTTCAGTTCTCTTGGAGAGATAGATATGCTTAGTCTTACTCAAGAAGAGTCTTAAGAAGGAGCAAGCCAGTAGCCAAGTTGTCACTCGTATCTATCTATATCTATCTATATACATAATGCATGCTAAATCATTCAACCTTGACCAAGCTGATATAACTGACAAGGTGGTGTTCTAATGTCAAAAGGTTGCACTTCACTTCTACTCCCTCTGTAATAATGATATAAACTATCGTATACTCCCTCCGTTCCTAAATATTTGTCTTTCTACAGATTTCAACAAGTGACTACGTACGGAGCAAAATAAGTGAATCTACACTTTAAAATATCTCTAATAATAAAGCACGGATTGACTTTATCGGGTTCACCGTCGCGGCGCTTTTACAAAAAGATCCTTATGTTTTCCAGTAATTGAACCCGCAGTCCAGTTAATAAGTAAAAAAAACGGAGTGAAGTGCACTGTAGGTCCTTAAACTATTTCAGGGGTGTCACATAGGTCCTCGAACTATGAAAATCGTCATCCAGGTCCTCGAAGTACAGTAAGTGTGTCATCCAGGTCCAAAATCTCACTAACCCCGCCGAACAGTGTTATGAACAGTGCACAATGAATAGTCCGTGAACAGGCACGATGCACAGTACAAAAAATAAAAAAAATCAACAAAAAATCTGAAAATCTTTGGCATCGAAGATACCCCTGGTGCGTGAATAGTAAAAATGTTCATTAATTCAAAAAAATGTTCGCGAATATGGGAAAAAAATTCGCGACTTTAAAAAAAGTTCACAAACAATAAATTTGAAAATATGTTCGCGAACCACAAATATTGTTCGTGGGTATGGAAAAAAATGTTCGCGAACCATAAAAATTCGTGACTTTAAAAAAATGTTAGTGAACTTTTTATTAAAGTCACGAATATTTTTTCCAAATTCATCGTTCGCGAACATTTTATTAAAGTCGTGAATATTTTTTCCAAATTCATCGTTCGCGAACTTTTTTTAAAGTCACGAATATTTTTTCCAAATTCATCGTTCGCGAACATTTTATTAAAGTCACGAATATTTTTTCCAAATTCATCGTTCGTGAACATTTTATTAAAGTCGCAAATATTTTTTCCAAATTCATCGTTCGCGAACTTTTTTTGAATTAATGAACATTTTTACTGTTCACACACCAGGGTATCTTCGATGACAGAGGATCTCAGTTTTTCGATTTTTTTATGTTTACTGTTCATCATTACTGTTTACTGTGCCGGCTGGCCAGTTATAGGCTGTCAGGGAGATTTTGGATCCTGGATGACACACTTACTGCACTTCGAGGATCTGGATGATGATTTTCATAGTTCGAGGACCTACGTGACATCCCTGGAATAGTTCAAGGACCTACACTTCACTCGAAAAAACGTATCGGGGCGAGTCGTGCGTCATCCTTCCTAGGATCTGCCAAAAGATATATGCGTGCATGGAATTCGAACTCACATCCTTGACTTGCATCAGTACGGCTGTAGCCAACGGGCCAAGCCTATGCCTGTGTTAGAAAATAGAGTTCACTTTGTAATGAAATAGTCCCACCTCGCTTCTTTACATCTAAATTTTCTAATTTATATACGTTGGATTTTTTTGTGTATCAACGAGCAGTGCCACAATAAGGAAAGACGGATTGAAACAATAAGGAAGGAAAAAGAGGGATTTCGGGTGTGACAGAAAAATAAAGAAGGAATGAATGAGGAAGGATATATAAGGAAAGAATAGAATCCATAAAAAAATAGAAGGAAAGAATAAAAAAAGGAAAGAGGGATTAAATAAGAATTGATGATGAGAGAAGGAAAGCTTCCATGCGCAATCAGGAATATATAAAAACATGCATAAAAAGTTTTTTTTATGGAACATGCATACAAAATGAGCTTAACGTGAGCACATACAAAATTAGATGCCTTTGCACTAGAAAAAGAAATTATATTGTGGTCGATCAAGATTTTGTGTTGTTCAAAAAATTAATGGGATGCACTAACGCGCGACTTACGCAACATCACCCATGGAGGACATGGCAGTAGCATGCAAATCGGATCATCATCACATGCGCGGCCGGTCTCGCACATTAAATGGTATGGCGCCCGTCGCGCTTGGAGGGATGAGGAGACACATACGTGCATTAGAATTCCCGATAATAATACTAGACATATTTTATTAATTAGATGGATAAAAATACAACTTTACTTACATGTGAATTGCAAAATTATAAAAAAGAAATAAAGTCTGAAATATATTTCTGTTATTTAAAATTAAGTTATAGGGCTTAAACATAAAATTTAACCAGTAAAACAGAATATAAGATTAAAGTTAAAGTAAATTATAATGTGATTCCAATCTAAGTAGAATATAAGTTTGTTGAAGAACAATAAGATATTCGACAAGAAAAAATAAATGAATATACACCAAAATTACTTCACCCCATATACGAGACATTTGGTAATTATGCCCCAAAAATATCATAGTTTTTCTCTCTGAGGCTTATTCAGTTACTGAACTGATGAATTTCTTCTTTGTGTCTAAATCATCTTGAACCGCTTTTTTTAAGCTAAATTGCTAGGTGTTGTGTTTAGGTGCACATGCCATGGGTGAACTACTTCTTTATATATGAATTGTTGACGTCAAAAGCTAAGATACGATACTGTGATACTAATATTTGGCGTATCTGAATTGTTTAACTCAAGAACAAAATATTGCGATAACACATGCAAAAAAAAAACTATGTCTAATCACAATAAAAACTTTCATTATTTGTTGGTCATATGCTATATTTTTCTAAGAACAAAACAAATCATCGCTCTTATTTTTCACCTCGACCCACTAGCACCCATCACCAAAGCACAAGGAGTTGGACTCAGGGTCCCTACTGTGTGCGACACCAACTCTGCACTTTTATCTGTTATATTAGCCAGAGATGCGGTATCTTTGGACAACGCTTCTAATATTTATTTTGTTTCTCGTGTGGCAGTGTGGAGGATTTCAAGGAGTTTGTTGATGCCGACATATCTGGTGATTGGTAATGGGGGGAGGAGGAGGAGGTCTTGGGCCATTGGGTTAGTGAAGTGAAGTGAGGTTTTTTGCCCGTTGCAATGCACGGGCATTTGTGCTAGTATCTCTAGAAAGACAAATATTTAGGAACGGAGGGAGTATTTCTTTACAGAGGGAGCAATATAAGACCTTTTAGATCACTGGTCTTATTTACTTTACAGAGGGAAGCACTTGTGTTTTGGCATTGCAGTCCCCCCAGTGTCTGCTCGAATACTCCAGATCACAGGTTTACATCCCCATTTGAATAAAGGCAACACAAGCTGCCTAGAAAATGGCAAAAAGAGATGGAACCATGCAAATCCTGAACCGGGCAAAACTGATTTCCTTTCCATGATGTTCCTTAAAACAGGGCAACTTCAACATAACGAGCGACGCATCAAATGGCATCACTCGAGTGATATCTGCTCTGCAGCTTTACTGTGTCCAAAGTTCTAGTGTCTGCTCCCTGGGTAGAAGAAGTCTGCGCCGTTTTCCTTCACCTTAAAATGGAAGTTCCAAACTTTCCGCCCTTTCCCCGGCCTTTGCTCGATGAGCATCCCTTTGTCTACCACTGACAGCTGTTGAGAAAAGAATGAAACGCTTGTCAACTGTAAATAAAATGGACGGTGCCAAGTGCCATCATTCACAATAAGACCAACGCTCGCCGGAGCAAATTCACAGCTATCTATAGTGGCTCAAAAAATCAAACCAAGAACCTAAAGTATGCAGAGTAGTGATCAAGAACCTGACCTGTCCATGAACATCAGCGGCTAAACCAGTGCTCAGAGGTGCTGCTTTAATCACAAGATCCGCAATATAGCGCAGATGTGCGAGAAGTCCCACACCATCCTCGCTTGAATAAATATCCTCATGAATAAGAACCACAAGCGAGCAATTCTGCCAAGACACAAACAAGGTGTAAAAAATGTGAATATGCTCTGAAGAAAGAGTACTGGCAGTGATTGGCAGATTCAGTTTTACCATCTCAGACGTAAGTGTCACACAATAATGCAAGAAGTCCAAGACATCATCTGCAGAACCATTGGCAGCAACTTCCAAGAGTGAAACGTCATCTATCATAACCGTGAATCGACCTGCATTTTCTCCAGTCCTGTATGTCTCCACCACTCTCTGAACGCCACTATACAGCTGAGCTAAGCTATCAGCAATGGCGCCTCCCCGTGTTCCGCCTGAGTAAAGAAGCATGCAAATCAGTGACTTTGGTAACAATGATGCAGCATTTGGAGAAACAAGGTATTCAAAGATTGCTTGCCTGGGAACGCCTGCAAGTCAAAGAAATGAAGCCTCTCGCTCTTCCTATGCACAGATAAGTTACAGCCCTAAAAAAATCCAGAAGAAGAAATCATGAGCCGTTCAACATTTCAAGCAGGCAGGACCCATGATACTGGTAGAAATAAAAAATTATTAGCTCTCTGAATGGTCAGACCAGCCTCCAGCACACCAATCAAAGTTAGGTTATAACTTGTGTAAACTTCCTAGACCTTCTGTTTCCAGGTGAGCTGGTTATTGAAATACTGAAGTGTCAGAGACAGTTAGCTATTGTTGCCAGTTCATTGGGTACTGGTTTCCTGGCAACACAACTAGACAGTTCTGACATCGAGCATTATGCACAAGTCCAATGGTTCACTGTTATGACTAATGATAGATGATGTTCAGTAAGGGAGTTGGATTTATCAACACAAGTTCCAGCAGTGAAACACCATCTATCATACGGAACACTCCCAGAACAACCTATCTAAACTTTTGAAGTGCGAGTGTTTGGTATGGGTTCGGTTCCACATTCAGATTAGAGCAGGAACTTATCTACTCATACTAGAATCTATACCCAGATCACCAAGTCAAAATTTTAATTATTTGCAGCCCAATAGACTCTGATATTTGGCCCCATCCAGCTGATCAATGAAAGCAAGCAGGTGCACGCCACATAATTTCCCAACTAAGACATGGTACAACTCTGCAGTACTCACTAAGTAACAAGTGTGTGCGAGTCAGAGACCGTGGTTAGGTCATGGCAAGGGTGGTAGCAAGCACGGGAAGTACTCGAGGAAATGCGGGTGAGCGGCCGAGGCGCTTACCATCTTGCGGAGGACGCGGTCGTAGTGCGAGAATGGCTGCGCGAGGGCGAGGAGCGCCGCGGCACCGCCGGCGGCGAGCGCGCGCTTGAGGAGGAGGTGGAGGACGAAGGCGGCGGGCGCCTCCACGCAGTCCTCCACCACCACCACCCGCGCGCCGGCGCACATGGCCTCGCCCAGGAGGTCCCCGCCGCCGTACTCGTCCATCTCCGCCTCGCCCAGCCCTCCCCAAAGCGCGACCAGCAGGCTGCGGCGGCGGCGCAAGGAAGGAGGTGCCTGAGCGAATTCACAGAGACCAAAGAAGAAAAAGAGAGAGCCCAAAGGCGTAGTCGGAAGGAATACGTAACGTAGTCCGAAGGCGCATCCACCGTAACGGAGAGTGCGCGTGCGTGTCCTGGGAAGCAAAACGGTCACGCGGGGCGGGCGTGCCGTGGCGGAGGCAGCAGACGGCACCTGAGGACAGTTGAGCAGTTCCGTCCTTCCTCGTAGTCGTGGACAAAAGGGAGGACGGAGTCGTCTCGTCCGTTTCTCCCCCACATTCTTCCTGCGTTTGTCGTCCGTTCCAACCTCCGGCTCCCAAACCCTGCGCACTTCCCTTCCACCATCCCTCCCTCCCTCCACCACTGCATTCCGCGCCTCGGGACGCCATGGGGTGCTGCACCTCGTCGCAGAAGAAGGGCGCCGCGGCGGGGGACAGGAGGAAGGAGCCCGCGGAGAAGCCGTCCCAGATCGCGCCGGCCGCCTCGCCATCGCCCTCGCCCACGCCCTCGCCCTCAGCTGGTACGTGCGCGGCTTCTCCTTCTTCCTCCTCTTCTTTTACGGTGCGGGAATTCTTCTTCTTCTCCTTCTTCTTCTCCCCTGACGCCGGTGCGGCGCCGGTTCTTGGCCGCCGCGGCGGCTTGCTAGTTTGGCCCCGCCGCTCGACGTAGTCTCTTGGCATCGTGCGGTTGATCGGATTCTCGGTTCGTTTCTGACGTCGGTGGTCTATGAGCGAGGGTTCTTGCGCGGCTGATCCCGTGGTTTCTTGGCGCTTTTTCGCTTGATGTTTGGTTCGTGAAATGTGTACGGGATAGCAGTGCCATGGCATGGGCGGCCGTGCCCGTATTCGTTCCCACAATTTGCGATGCCGCAATGCTTTCTCGTGATTTTTTGCGCAATCGTTCCAGTCGTTGCATTCTTGGGAATTAGGATTTCGTGTAAGTTCATTTCTTCGCGATTAAGTAATTGATTGCGCCAACAAAGTGTGCTTCTCTTGTCGGCCCTGAAACCGCACAAGATTCATGCGTTCCTTCCTTTCTGCTTTGCATGTGCACATCTTTGGATATACTATCAAGAAATTGCTGCGTCTTTGGATACTTCAATTCACTTTTTTACCAATCGGCTACTCCCTCTGTTTCAACTTTCAAGTTTGCAGGGCAATGGAGAGGTCTTGTTCGCTAATGTACCATGTCGTTTTTCTTATTCCGGTAGAAAAATATGTAGTAATACATCGAATATAGTTAATTTTTAATAAATCAGGATAATAATTAGGGGCATTCTACTAGTCATTTAGTATCTCATTGGTCTGTGTGCACGACAAGATATACTGGCGGTATACAGTATATTTTCAACCGATTGAGTAATTAATTTCGCCATGAATTTGTGGTCCTAGGGCTTCTTCTTCTTCTTTTTCTTTCTATAAAACACACGTCAGAGCACAGTCTTGAGGTCTTCTTCTATATTTAGAAGAAGATAACCAAAGTGGCCCAAAACCTACACAACCTCCGTGGCGGTGGCGCCGACCAAAACAGTGCAAACGTCCAACTAACCTCCTAGAACAGAAACTGCACATTATTTTACTAGCTAGTGAGTAAATGTTCTTTTATTTTGGAAATTTTATTTAGGAAGTAAATTAATGTTATTACGAGGGGGGACCACTGTGTCCTGATCGCGATGCTATGTGTGATGTATACTACATAATACTACATGTCCCTGCTCAAATTTGTGTCCCTTTTTCTTGCTATGGTTGGATTAGTATGTTGGCAAAGCCCGGATTTCGGTGATATAGATGAAAACTTAAGTGAGACACCAAAATAAAATTTTGAATATGTGCAGTACGATATGCCAAGTGAAACAGGTTACATGTTGTTTATGGCTGCCCCTGTTTATTGTGCTTATTAATGAGGTACAACCGTATACATCTATGTGTTCCTAGCGTATTACTAGGTGTACATGTCTGTCTAAATTTATTGATTTACTATGTCCAATTACTGGGTTTTAAAAAAAAATGGGAGTCTACCTATAAAATTATTATGTCCAATTACTGGGTAACCCCATGCATGTATACTTTACTCAAAAACAAATAATTAGATTACATGATTGCTTCAACATGGATATTGTTGAGTAAAGAATTGTGTTATTTCTGTCATTTTGACTTTTCTGTTTACAATAAACCTTTTTGTTCTTGCATACTAATTGGAATTGTTCGGTTCCTTTTTGTTGGTTCATAATTTCCCACATAAACGGGTGTTGTTCTGGATAATGGAAGTGTTTAGGCTTTTTCATGTGATAGCTGACAACTACACTGGTGATGCATCTATTTTGTTTCTGCAGAGATGTCAAGATTAGAGGCCAGTCAGGGGGCCGTCCGCACTAAGTTCATCTCAAGCCCTGGTCCGCATACCAATCGCCTATCATTCACCTACGATGAGCTGAATGCGGCGACATTGGGCTTCCCACGAGATCACTTTCTGGGAGAGGGTGGGTTCGGAAAGGTTTATAAAGGTGTGCTTGACGACAACGAGGTGAGTTCATGTGTTCTATGGGCAGTTCAATAATTGGAATTGCAGTCATGTTTGATGATGTATTAAACTCAGAAGATATTTTCTTGCTAAATTGTTAGTCACATGAACGACAATGTGATGAGAAGTTAAACTGATGTGAGTTCAAGAATGGATAGCGGTAGCATTTTGTTTCGTATTTTTTAATGTGGTCGACGATCTGTGCTATGGTTTACTGAGGTTGTTTTGTTATGAAAAGTGAGGCTTGTGAGGATATGGTGTACTATATGATCCGCTTGTATGTTACTGCAACAGGTTGCTATAAAGATTCTCAACCCCAATGGATTGCAAGGGAACAGAGAGTTCTGCACAGAAGTTATAGTGTTGAGCAGGATGAATCACCCGAATCTCGTCAAGCTTGTTGGCTTCTGCGCTGATGATGATCAGAGGCTTTTAGTCTATGAATACATGACTCTGGGTTCATTGGAAACTCATATTTTTGGTATGTTACTAAACTACCATATATATATTTATATTGTTTGAAGAATAATCAGAAGCTTGTTTAACCAGAATTCGGTTTTGTTTTTTTATCTTCTCAGATCTTCCCCCTGATAAGAAGCCTCTTGACTGGAATACAAGGATAAAGATATTTGCTGGGGCAGCTCAAGGCCTGAAGCATTTGCATGTTAACTGCAACCCTCCTGTCATAAACCGTGACGTGAAGTGTGCGAATATTTTGCTTGACGGGGAATATCATCCAAAGCTGGCAGACTTTGGCTTGGCAAAGCTAGGTCTGACTGGCGACGATACTCATGTTTCAACTAGAGTGATGGGTACACCTGGGTATTGTGCGCCGGAGTATCTTGAGAGCGGTCAGTTGACTATCAAGTCAGATGTTTACAGCTTTGGTGTTGTCATACTGGAGGTAATCACAGGAAGAAAGGCTTTAGATCAGAGTCGAATCAAAGCTGAGCGTAGCCTTGCTGAATGGGTAAGCATCACTTCCTGCGTTTTCTTTTTCTTTTATAGAACTACTCCTTGCTTCTCCCCAATGCTATAATGTCTGTACCAAGGACAATATTGTGTTTACCTGGTATATCTTTGGTGAGTTCTGATTTCCATTTGCTTCTGAAAACTGGCAGAAGCATCATAAGTTTATCAGTAGTTTTTAACCATTTGATTAGCATAGATTTGTTATGTTCTTTTATTACATTTGGTCTTGCCATTGCTGAGATAAGATTCTTCTTGGCATTTCTCCATAATTCTTCATATGGAAGCCACAATAGGTTTTGGCCTACACTAGACAGAAACATATATAGTTTTTGTTTGCCCTTTTAATGTACTCCCTCCGTCCCAAAATAAGTGACTCAACTTTGTACTAGCTTTAGTACAAAGTTAAGTCACTTATTTTGGGACGGAGGGAGTACATCTTAAGAACCCTTGTCTAAAAAGTAAAACGAGTTTCTCTTTCTGCAATGAAGATTAATTGTTGTGACTTTTGTTGGTGTATAATTTCAGGCCACCCCTTTGATCAATAGGAGGGATTTTGCAATGTTGGCAGATCCAGCGCTTGGCAATCAGTACAGCATGACATCATTGTACTAGGTCCTTTCCGTTGCTCGAATGTGCCTGAATACAACAGCCAGCCAGAGACCTCAGATTACAGACGTAGCTGCCGCTCTTGCTCACATCTCAAAGTCCAGAAGAACGCGGCGATCAGCCCACCAGCAGTCAGCAGCTCAAGTCCACCAACCCGAGGAAGATATATAGGAGGAACTAGTAGTATATCATAGTCATGGGGACACCAGTGCAAAGCAATGTAGTGTTTCTGGCTTTGTTATGATGATGATGATGATGCTGTGATCAAGCTCTACTCCTCATTCCGATATGGCCGAATTGCTGGGGGAAGTTTTGTTTGTAGAAGCTAGATAGATAGAGTAGGGTAGGTGCAAATATCCCTGTGTCCCTTGCTGAGGGTCTGAGGCTTGTCATATGTGGTCTTGGAGACATAGCTTCATAGTGGTTGAGGATACTTTCATGACGCTTAATCTTCGCATCCTCCTCTTGTTGACATGTTGCTGCTGTACATGTGCTCTTCAGCCTGTACCTAAAAGTTTTGATGGTTTTGTTGAGGTTGTGCTCCACAAATTTTGGTTCAATCTCTTCCTTTTTTTTCCACAAAAAATCTAGGTCGTCCTTGTGTTTTCATATTTCCATGCATATTTTTCACTATGCAGTGTTTACTCCTATTTTATCTGCCATTTTTCAGGTGATTATTATCCAACTGTTCCTGACTCTTGTGCCAGTAAGTTGCATGTCCTGCGACTGAATGCTATGGGCATGACAGGTCACAAAATGTAAACGAACACAAATATAGATGACATATTTTACTAAATAGTGAATGTTCATTCCTGGCAATAATCAACAGATACTTTGTCTTTTACACTAGGCAACATATGCCAAGAATATGTTGCAAGCCAACGGCATCAAAAGAATAAATAAGACACTGGAACATCATTTCCTTTACAGTGCTTTTGCAAAACTCTTTCCACAAGAGGAACAAAACATGCTCTTCCCCAGTATAACCCTATGACATCCTCAAAAACTAACCTAACAACAGAGGGGGTTTCGTGTGTATTTTTTCTTTCTCCTAACCGTAACACTAAATATTGACAATCTTAATGAAACTAATCGGAGAAGAAAATTTACATGGATGCCTTGCAAAGATTTGGACCTACCAACATAACTCCATCTGACCATTGAACCCAATATGATACAAAGTACAATTTCAGGAAAACTTCATGAGAAACATAAGTTGATTCTTCCTGCCGACAAAAATTAGCTGGTTTCGAAGGATTCTTCTGGCGATCTGGCAACCCAATCACTCATGGATATCAAGATCCTTGCTGGCACCGATGATTTTCTACCTGATTCCACAGGAGTTTAGCCTTCATTCGTTTCAGTGGGATTCGACTTTCCCTGATAAAAGTAATTCAAAAATTAATGAACCAACAGCACCTTAGTTTTTTATCATCTTTCTAGCTAGAAGAACCATTGGGATTGTCATGATTTCAAAATGCTATGTGAATATATTGCTCTAACTTTTTCTTCTCCTTTTCTCCAAGGATTGCATAGAGAGGTTGGTCCTTCTGTATAGATACACAAACTATTGTATCCTAGGGCACTGCACATTTTACGACGTACCTTGCTCTTCTCTAGCCATCCAAGCCCCCTAGAAAGTAAGCCAACTTTCTTGTTAGGTGTATCTTGATTTGGTTCTTGATTTATCTTCCCAAGGTCTGCATGCGGTGACCTACAAAAGAATCCAGTAAAATGAAATGTTACCATGTGAACATAGACTTGCAATATTAAAAATCAGCGAGAAATAATATAACAACTAGCACTAACCACAGTATCTGCTGACAGAGAACGCGACAATGAGAAAACAAAAGAAACCAACTAAAGCACAAGCTATTAAGATACATACAATGACCTGAGAAGCAAATTAGTCTTGCTCGTTGCCCAGTGTAAAGTTCACAACTGTATTTTGAAAAGAGCACGGCAATAATACTAGGTAATACTAGGAGGGTGGAAGATTTCAGCTAAGTAACCAAAACATACTTTGGGGCGAACGTTTGGATGGCTTTAACCTGCCCAGCCTGGTACTGCTTTGTAGCTTCCAACATAGTTTCTGCCATCACAGCTCTCTTCTCCATTTGTGAAAGCGCTATCAAGACTGCTTCATACTTCTCCTGCATATACAAGGTATGAAACCTTATGCATCTCACCTTCCCCAACAGTATAAGTTGTACAAGTAGAAGGAAAAGCAACACTTCCAGAAAACAGCTTTAAAAAGCGGCTCCAAGATTAACCTGGATCAAATGAGCAGCATATTTTTGTTCAGCAGCATCTCGCTCAGCAGCTATGCGGGCATCTTCTGTCACTTTCTGCTCCTGCTCCATTCTTAACAAAATCTGCATGGGCAAGTAAATGTGTGTACTTTTTAAGCAAGAAGACATAACAAAATACTTCAAAGTTGAGAGTGTTATGCAATCTAAAGCCAAGGCACTAAGACAGCACCTCAAGCATTGCCTTTTCTTGTTCTTGCTTATCTTCGAAAGTTTTTCGGAATTCAGATACCTCTGCCTCCAATTTCTCAACCTGAGAATCTTCTCTAAGTCAAGAACATATAGATCAAAATTTAAGAAAGAAGGGAAAAGGGACCAAAGGACTTAAAGTACATCATTACTGTGATAATCTTAAAGTGACTCTTTATTTAGAAACAAATACAGACATAAAGTACAAGGCGCATGCTCTCTGATTTTGCTGACCATGTGGCGACTCAGGAATTGCAAAATGACTGCGTCTTTGACTCCGCTAATCCTAATGTTGCCATGATGGTTGAGGAAATCATCGTCGAAGCCAAGCTATAGATGCTCACTGGAGGGAAAGAGCTGCGTCGGCTGCCACTGCACACACGGCGGCCTGACGTTTGATCCTAATCATTTAGGGCAGCTGTACAGTTCTTTCCCTTTTTGGTGTGTTTTTGCCTTGTTTTGTTCTAGCTTTAGCCCTTAGCCTTTCAGTTTATTGCTCTTCACATTTTTCGCTGTTTTGGCTGTAAGACCCACACCATCTCAGTGCCTCTTCTAATACGGAAGACATGAATTTTGATGCATGTTTAGGAAAAAAAATCCAAACATAAATATGCAAGGGATCTTTTTAACCCAAAAAAGGACGGGGAGTTTGAACTGCCATAAATTTGTGCTGTCCTATGGAAAGAAGTTAGTCTAGATAACATCATTACCGTAGCACTCAGCGTACGTCTATTGTCTTGCGTGACCATCTCCATTAAAGCAGTTTCTAACTCCTCGGTCCTGTGATTATCAAGAAATATAAGCCAAGCTTTATGGACATGTGTTGAGAGGCCAAGTAAGCAAAATGTTACAGTGCAAAATTAAGCCATATGGCCCAACTTACAATGACAAACAAGATGAGAATATACATGAATTTAAGGATTAATACCAATTCCAGATGCAGATTTAGATAAGACTTTTATAGTGAAACCGATGAACAGGTTTCAAGAAATTTGGTCACACAGAATAAATATCTTCTGACTTATCATGAAGACATGAAGGAGATAGGGAGCACAGTGTCCCTTTGAATAATACCTTTCCCCCTGAATACTGTAGCTAAACTCAGATGTATGAACAGAGCCAGTAGACAATTTGTTATTCAAACCAAAAAGTTTTTTTTTTGCTATTTTTAATATATGTTGAATACCGAAAGGTAGTTTTGTTTTAAGGACATGCATTTTTCCTTATATTTAACTGAAGAACTTATACCAGCATCGTAGCATAACAGGAAAATGAAATTTATACCGATGCTGCCTTAAAGTGAGCACATATTACAAGTCTTAAGGGAACAAATGAAATCAGAACCAGAACAGAAGTAACATGAACCTGAGTTCAGCTGATCTTTTCTCCTCAAGCAGTTTGCACAGCTCAACCTTTAGCCATGTTACCTGTGTGAAAGCAATGCAACGTGTATTCAAAATTCCAGATTGGCAAAAGAAATCAGATTATTAAGCTCAGCGAAAACTAAATTATACAGAAAAAGAAGCATTAAGGAAAAAAACCATCAAGCGTGGCCAAAAATCAGTTTGGTTTCATGCCTGGGAGGTCGACCATGGAAGCCATTTTCTTGGTACGACAACTTATGGAGAGATACAGGGAACAAAAGATAGACTTGCATATGGTGTCCATTGACTTGGAGAAGGTTTACAATAAGATACCGCAGAAGTCCCAACAAAGTCCCAACAAAGTACATTACCCTCAGCAAGGACATGTATGATAATATTGTGACAAATGTTCGAACAAGTGATGGCGACACTGATTACTTCCCGATTAAAATATGACTGCACCAAGGGTCAGCTTTGAGCCCTTATCTTTTTGCTTTGGTGATGGATGAGGTCACAAGGGATATAAGGAGATATACCATGGTGTATGCTCTTTGCGGATGATGTGGTGCTAGTCGATGATAGTCGGACGGGGGCTAATAGGAAGTTAGAGCTATCGAGACAAACCTTGAAATCAAATGGTTTTAGGCTTAATAGAACTAAAGCTGAGTACATGAGGTGCGGTTTCAGTACTACTAAGCACGAGGAGGAGGTTAGCCTTGATGGGCAGGTGGTACCTCAGAAGGATACCTTTCGATATTTGGGGTCAATGCTGCAGAAGGATGGTGATATCGATGAAGATGTGAGCCATGGAATCAAAACCAGATGGATAAGTGGCGCGAAGGTTTTGGCGTTCACTGTGACAAGAGAGTGCTACAAAAGCTAAAGGGCAGGTTCT
Organism: Thinopyrum elongatum; assembly: GCA_011799875.1. NCBI lineage: Eukaryota > Viridiplantae > Streptophyta > Magnoliopsida > Poales > Poaceae > Thinopyrum > Thinopyrum elongatum. The sequence continues at coordinate 414,752,412 of CM022300.1, forward strand.
ATAGGCCGGCGATTCGACCCGCAATGTTGTATGACGCTGAGTGTTGGCCAGCTAAAAGACGATATGTTCAACAGTTAGGTGTAACGGAGATGCGCATGTTGAGATGGATGTGTGTCCACACAAGAAAGGATCAGGTCTGGAATGATGATATACGGGATAGAGTTGGGGTAGCCCCGATTGAAGAGAAACTTGTCCAACATCGTCTGAGATGGTTTGGGCATATTCAGCGCAGCCTCCAAAAGCTCCAGTGCATAGCGGACGGCTAAAGCGTGCTGATAATGTCAAGAGAGGTCGGGGTAGACCAAACTTGACATGGGAGGAGTCCGTAAAGAGAGATCTGAAGGACTGGAATATCACCAAAGAACTAGCCATAGACAGGGGTGCGTGGAAGTTAGCTATCCACGTGCCAGAACCATGAGTTGGTTTCTAGATCTTATGGGTTTCAGCTCTAACCTACCTACCCCAACTTGTTTGGGACTAAAGGCTTTGTTGTTGTTGTTGTTGTTGTTGTTGTAAAAAGAACCATTAAATTATACAAAAAGATCATCACAGAGAACTGTTACGAATCACCAAGTTTTAACCATCAAAGTGACAAATAAACTTGGATGCATATAATACATGCATCTTCATTACATTCTTTTAGGGAAACAACCATCTCATACATGGAAATCAGTAGAAGAGGATCTTTTTTACCTGATCTTGAAGATCAATGCCCTCATCCAACTCATTTTCTAATGCTGAACCAGTAAGGTAGCTCCCCAGGTTTGTTGACCCAGAGTCCCCATTCACTTGCAAACCATCTGCCCCTTCCTTGGAATCAACTTGTGGGCACACAGATGAGGGGTCATGTTTAAAGCTATATAATTTAGTTGCTAACCCCTTCTTATCTTTCCAGGATTTACGGTCTTTTGATCTTTCCTCCATAGCCGCTATAATCTCTGGCCTGTGCTTTTCTCTTAGCTCTCGCAATCCCATTTCTTTGACTGACTGAAAACCCATACAAGCTGTCAATACAAGTTGGCTGCTGTCAAAGGTAGAGCCAGCAAGAGACTGCAGTAACGTAATTGCATCTCCAGCATCCTTTGTGGTCACCAAGGCAGGCCCTAAAAGTTAACATAAAAGATATAGTGTTGGGTAGACATCAAAGTTTAGTCAAATGAATAAACAATAGGGCATAGTAACATTTTCAGGTTAATCCAAAAACGGATAACTAGTACCATATAAGTCCAGCAAAGCAAGGGTTGTCCGGAACAACATTGTACGATTTCCTTCAAAAAGGATCACATCCCAAACACGAAGAACTAAAAGACAGGAAAAGTTCCAATCAGGTATAGTTAAATCATTAATCTGTTCGAACATATATACAAATATAAGGATTATGTAACACATAAAAAACTAGTGTGGGTTTTTTCAATATCCTAACAAATTTTCTTGATATGCTAAGTAATTTAAGGGGCTCTAAATAATCAAATATTACAGGAGCAAGCTAGAGAAAAATGTTTGTAATTGTATATTGTCATATCTTCATGAAAGCACAAAGATATTGTATAAAACCTGACCACTTTCCCATGGAAGCATGTTGATGAAAATTGAAAGAAACCATGGTCCAGTCACCCATGTCACCTGAACTCCCAAGATATCTGTATGTTTGGCTGAAAGAGAGTTGCAACCGATGTGAGTGCAAAGTGATAACCACCATCAAACACTCTCAAGGAAATAAATCATTGTGCCTTCAGACAAATCTAAGCTATGTCAGCTCCTGATTTCAACTGAATGTGAGTCATATCCACATGCGTCATTTTTTTAGTAATACTGTGAATGTAAAAATACATAGGTATCAGTAATATCACTGGAATACAGACCCAATTTTGGGAACCTTTCTCGTACAACGTCCTCAAGAACAAGTTGGTCAACCTGTGAATGAAGCGGCAACATTATACAACTGTTCGCGGCATACAAAACATGGATGAATAAATCGTCAAAAAATCAGAAGTACCTGTGATTCAATCATTTCCTCAGTGTAGTAACCCTCAAAGTACTCGTCAATAACCCCCACCAGAGCCCTAAAATACAAAAAAGCAAAGAAATTGTAGAACTGGAGATAGCTTACGATCTTGAACCATAAAATTATCATTCATCAGATGTAGCTTTCAAGAGAAAAGGCACAGTCCTACCAGAATGCATTCTCTTCAGGCATGAACAATAAAAATAGCCCGGCAAAAAAGTTCATGGCCTACAAGAAAAAACAAAGATGTAAGATAAAATACTACCATCGTTATCTCAACTTAAAATTACAAAGCAGATTTTAGGAACATAGGCTCATACAAACACTAATTTAGGCACATGTAGAAAAATCATTCCCTTCACAGGTCTGCACACTATGCAAAAAAATAAATAAAATCATAACACTAATTTAGGCACATGTAGAAAAATCATGACAAAGTATAATGATATGCATACTGTACAAACAAAGCAAGAGATAATAAGAAGTTATATAACAAAGCGATGTTCATATCTTTTGTTTCCTTGCACTACACACATGATAGTATTTTTCTACACTACCATGATTGTTTTTAAGATTTTTTAAGATGTTTAGGAGTACAAACTCATGGATGGTTGCAAATGGGCTAGATTCATACTATTAGACTTTCCCCTTAAATATATAAAGTACAGATGTTTCTAAAACCGATGCAGGGTATGTGGAAAGCAAGATAAATGTAGCCTAAGTAGTGAATTGAACATGTGAAAACTTTCCTGACCTCGTAAAGCTAGAAAATGATGAAATTGCATATATGAAATTAAGGATAGGTCTCATTGATCTCAACCATGTATACTGCTTATTAAGTTCCGGTGAGAATGAGATCAAAATTTGTTCATCAGAACTGATTGTAAAGTTCCTAATTTCAAAGTAGACAGTGGATGATAGATTATAAATCTCTTCTATTTTTATTTTTATTTTTGAAATGTCATCGACTATAAGATGGCAACAAATTCTTAGCTAGAACTAACCTTTGAAAAATGGTGTTCTTTCATAGTTCACTTAAAATGGGTTACAAAAAATATTTACAGTTATAGCTTACAAAAAGGAAGGTCAAAATCCAAAAATCTTCAATGAGCAAATTACCTGGCAGTATCCAACAGATGGATTATGCCTTGCGTATGCTGTTAATAACCGCCTCAAGGCATTTCTCCCGTCCTCATCTAATGCAGGGTGTCCTGGAAATGTTCGAGGCAAATCCTGTAATGATAACAGAAAAAATCAAGTGTTTAGAAACACTAGAACTTGTTAACCAAGGGCACACTTCCAGTTAGTTTGAACTGTTAGTGAACAACCTTCTCTATCTGCCCTTTCCACTTCTCAGGCTTGGGATCCTTTTTTGGTGAACTTTTCTGTTCATTCACCACTTGGTCCTTAAGGTCCTTTTCATCCAATACATCGGTCCTTTCATCTAGCAATTTGTTGTAATACCCAGTGATTTTCCGAGCACCAACACCCACAAATGCTTGCCACATCTGCAAGAAAACAAACCAAATGTAACTGTAAAGGTATATCTCATAGACGACAGAAAAGCAAGGTGCAATTCTGGTTGCAGTTGCACCTCTCCTCTAAGAGCGATTGGCACACCTCCACGAACCAAGCTCTCCAGTTCCTCCCTCCAAGGAAAATAAGACCCTCCATTGTCTCCCTCCAATGTAACACTCGTTGAATCACCAGGTGCCCCGTCCTGTGACCGATCCACCTTCTCTGCATCATATGACTCCTCTGCTGAATTCCCTTCATGAGTTTCTTCTACTGCCCTGTCTTCTTCAATTGACGCAAGCTGTGTCGCAACCTTTCCAGATATGGCATTTGCAGTATCATTTCTTTTGACGACCCGAGAGCTCATCATTGTCTCAATGATGCTGAGTGATGCCCTCACCCGCCGCCAGGACTCGACTTTTATGGGCTCCAATTCATCCAACAACCCCTTATCGAAGGGGGTCTCTTCAAACCTTTTGAAGTTGTCATTTTTCACTTCTCCCAGTTCTTTCAACCCTCCATTTTGATCTTTAAATTCTTCAGAGCCCCCATTTATAACTTTTATTTCTTCAGAGCCTTCATTTATTTCCTTCAATTTTTCCGAGGCTTTGTTCAGCGTTACACAGTCTGCACTACTCTCCTCTTTCAGTTTTTCTGAGTTGCCGGTGACATCTTCAAAATCCTCCGGCTTGCCTTTAGCTTCTATGGATTCATCATTGTCACCAACTTCATCTACGCATTCTATTTTGATGTTCATCTCTTCGGCTTCACCTTCTTCTTCTTCATCATCATCACAATCCGCCCCTCTGCTACTGCTGTCCTCTTTTGGTTTTTCCAAGTTGCTAGTGGCACCCTTAATATCTCCTGGCTCGCCATTTACTTCTCTGAGTTCCTCTTTGCCGTCAGCTTCCTTCAAATATTCCAAAATTTTGTTGTTATCTGTGTTTTCAGCTTCATGGTGCTCTTCTTTGACGCTCTTTTCTGCACTTTCAGCATCCCCCGCAGCAGCGGCATCAATGCTGGGTGTGCTGGGCAAATCCGCAGAATCAGCCAATCTGTCCAAGAAGTCCTTCCATCTATGTGTTCTCTCATCTTCCTCTTCCTAGCGACCAACCCACGGAAAGATGAGAAGTTTTCATCAGTAAATAAACAGAGAAAGGAAGAGAACATTTGCAGTCTGACAAATTACCTTGTAAATCTTGGCATACTCGCGGAAACGCTGCAGATGCTGCGGCCGCACCGCGAATCCATAAGCGTCCCTGCGCCAAACCTCAACAACATCAGCCACAATGCCCAGAGACGACAACTCCGGCCACCGCATTACCCCCAACACCGATCCTGACCCAAACCAAATCTAGAAAAGACGAGGAGGAAAGGGGAAGAGGCGAAGAAATGGAAATGAGGGCTGGCATTTATGGGCTTTACCGGGACTCGGCGTCCATGGGGATCAGCGCGCATTAAAGAAGAAGCGACAGGGCGACCTGGGCAGCGCACGCCATGGATTGACCAAAGCCATAAACCCTAGGCCGGCCGCGCCCCGAGATCCGCGCACATGGGAAAAAATGCGAGGAAAAAAAATCAAATTGAGGGGGTGGGGGGCGAAGAATCACGAACGGCGAAGGGATCGCGGTGAGATGGGAGGGGAGCCGCGCGCGAGCCCGCCCGTTAATTGCACCCCCTCCACGCCCCCCGATGCCCGGACGCGAGGCAGAGAGGGGAATAGAAGAAGATGGATTCAGCGCAGATCGTGGGAATGGAAGGGGGAAAAAACTCGTTTTGCGTGGAGGCGGGAGCTCCGGAGCACGTGGCGCGCGGCACGACGATGTCGGCGGAGCGGGCGGGCGGGCGGGCGCCATCGGTTCCCTCTGGTTGGTGGACGGTGCATGGCTCTGTTGCTTGGTTGATTTGCTGCTGGCGGCACTGACTCACCTCTTGTGGTCGAAATCGAAGTCGAAGGGCGTGGCGCCCATGGTGGCGGCGGCGGCGCGCGCCGTGGCCGTGGCCGGTCGTCGGGGCGCAGCGGTTCGTTGTCGTGGTCTCAGTTTGACTCGTAGGCAGCTCCCGCGCCGCGAGGGAGGACGGGGAGGAGATCAGGATGATTAAATCCGGCTGGGTTTGACCCGGATTTTGAATGATGGAGATTTCGTGAATGAGAAAAGGAGAGGCTTTTTCTGTAGTCCAACATAAGCTTCTCCACTGATGATGATCAATCGCGCCATCATTCAGGGTGCGTGGTTCATTGGTTGGTGTAGTACACTGGACTGTATATCTTTGATTGATTGAAATTAAATTAAAAGCGGAGGATCGCGTAGTGCGCACTTAATTTTGTGATGGTGTCGCGCTCTCTGCTCCCCTCGTGCCATGGCAGGCCAAGTTTGACCTCGTCGGTTTGCCGGTTTGGCGAAGAGAGGACCGGACGTGGTCCCAGAGCATCTACAGCCAGCCGGACCTCTTGAACCCCGCTCATACATGTGAACGGGCGGCTCGGTCACTGTCAGCTCACTTTTTCAACCCAGATGAACTTTTTAAACGGGCCTCAAACATATGGGCTGACCGGCATCCCCTATATCTAGCCAAAATATAAGACGCTTGGGCACGCCCGCCGCGTCGGTCTGACGGCAGGGTCCCACATGGAAACGCCCGAAAACTCGACGGTTCGACGGAAGCCGCGTCCGTCACCGCTGTGTGAACGCCACGTGGCGCCACTCCGGCTCGCCGCCCAAGACCAAATCCGGCAATTAAGCCGGCCGGCGTCCCGCAACCCTGACCCATCCCCCTCCCACCTTTCCAGATCCGGCGTTCTGCCCACGATCGGACGCTACACCCACGCTCCGGCACTCCGCCATGGTCAGGAGCAAGATCACCTACTACGCCATGCTGACGCCGGAGCGCCGCTACGAGATCCAGCAGGAGATCCGGGCAAGGCAAGCCGCGCGCGCAGCCCGCATCGCTACCGGACTGCCTCCGGACTCGCCGGAGCCGGAGGAGGAGGAGCAGCCGGGGGAAGAGGGGGATGAGGAGGAGATGACTCCGATGGAGGTGGAGGAGGCGGAGGAGCTGGACCAGCAGTAGCCGGCCTTCAACATGGAGCAGGCGGAGGCGGAGTTCGCCGTCGCCCAGTTCGACGAAATGGCCGAGCAGTAGGCCATCCTGGAGTCCATCCAGGATGAGGCCTATGTGGAGGCCAACCGGGCGTTCCTCCGGCAGGAGCAGGTGGAGTCTGACGCGCTCTTGGCCGAATTTGAGGCGAAGATAGAGGTGGAGGAGGCCGGAGTGGAGCAGCCGAAGGCGCCGGAGGAGCCGGAGCTGCAGCTGCCGCCCATGCTGCCGGAGCCGGGCACGGAGATCCTCGTGATCTCCAATGAGGAGTAGCTAGAATCGATGTAGTACGTAGGTTCTATTTCCTTTTGCATGTCTTTGTATGGATATAAGAATCGAGTATGAGATGTCCGGATGCAACAAGTGAAATTTGAGGTGTGCCCGGTCACTGCCCACGGACGCGCCCGGACGCGTCCGCGGGCATTTGAGGGGCCGGATTTGCCATATGTGGTTGTAGATGCTCTTACAACCATGTCGCCTAATTTGGGCCTATACGATCCGGACGCGTCTACGGACAGTGATTGAGCATCCTCTATTTTTTTTTAATCCACGATCACATTCTCATTTATTCGCCCCCCAAATTTATACAAAAGCATGCAAATTATGTATTCCCTCTGTTTCTAAATATAAGTCTTTGTAAAGATTCCACTATAAACCACATACGGATGTATATATATGTATTTTAGAGTATAGATTCACTCATTGTGCTTCGTACGTGGTTCATAATAGAATCTTTCTAAAGAATTATATTTAGAAACCGAGGGAGTAAACCAATATAGAACTTATAAACATATATTAATCTAACATAGATAAGGGATTAAAAGTTTAGTACAATCCAATCCAATAGGGACGTTGGAGTGCATCACTTAACTAACACTAGATTAAAATTTATCTAATAGAGAGAGCGGCCGGAGTTCACCGCTTTCTCGTCAGGGCGCTTCCCTTTGGATCTCAGGAGCGGCGGTTGTCCTCGACGACGGGTGGAGCATCGTCGTCAGTCGTGCTGCTGTCCGAGGAGGAAGAGGAGGAGGAGGAGATGATCCCCGACATGCGAAGAGCGACGTAGACCTACTCCCTCACACGTCATGTGGCTCTCTCCGCCGCCACCGCCCTCTGGCTCAGACTCCTTTAAGCCCCATGCTGAGCGCCGCCGCATTTTTGCAGCGCCGTCAGCGGGCGTCTGTCTCCAGCAAGGTGTACGAGCAGAGGATGGCGTCGCGGAGGGCCAGACATCGTCGTTGGCGGGCGACAGTGCCTCTGTCACGAATGTGCAGGACCTGCAACCAGAGGCGGCCTGCACCACCCTCTGCCTTACGAGGCGATACGCGCGGCCCTCGTTCTTCGACTGCCTTGCGGGCACTAGCACCAGTGCCGCCCGAGAGGAGCTGTTGCTGGCGGTTTCGGGCGCCACTGGTCGCCTGCCGCCTGACCGGGGAAGGCACGAAACGCGTCGTGAGGCCCTGGCGCGGAGCTACAACTGCCCATCCGAGCTGCCGACGACGCCATCAAGGAGGAACTCCCATCTCTGTCCATCCTTGAGCGGCGGAGGGCAATGTGGAGCGCTAGCTCCTCTTTGCCCAGCCAGGACGAGCCGAGGTGTCCAGGGCGAGCGCCCCCAGTCAATCTCGTTAGAATCGTTGTCGAATCCGTTTCCGACCATGGCGGAGGGGATGGGATAGGGCGGGAGAGGAAGGGAAGGAGACAACAGTGGAGCGGAGAGGTCGAGAGAGTGAGGTTTGACTAGGGTTCGGTCGTCCACCTGGGGTATTTATGGGGACCGGGGGGGTGTGGGCAATAGTGGCCCGGTCTGACTCGGCGACAGTGTCCGGACACATCCAGACCTCCCCATGTCCGCTCCACATATGAGTTGGGTATATGGGGTTGCGGGGCAGTCCAAACATTTGGCCTGCGTTTGGGGAGGTCAGTTAAGTAGCTTTTTTTTTATTCAGGTGACAGGGCAGGCCGTCCGGACGTTTGGAGCGGGTATGGACATTTGGTTGTAGATGCTTTCACCAAATCAGAGGAATGTTGCAATCGGGCAGACCATGAGTAGGTACTTGAATTCGAATTTACGGCAATCTAGCACGTAGAAATAAGATTGCCAGCTCGTGATGCACCAGCTAACACAAACCTCTCTGCAACAGCAAGTGATTAGATTGGATTATGATGCGTAGCTTTAAGGTTGGGACGAGGAGGACGTAGCAGCGGCAGCGGCAGCTCCGAGTGCGCCAGATGGAGGATCCGGTTGGTCGGGTACTCTCGTTCGTTAAGTTGGAGACAGGGGGCCGTGGAGAACGCGGGGGGACCCGATGAACTGTTTTTAATTCGTGAAATTTTTTCAAATCGATGAACTTTTTTTAAATTGATGAACTTTTTTTAAATTCTAAATTTTATTTAAAATTTGTTGAATTCAAACATGAGAATTTTTTTCAAAATAGATGTTTTTTTTCAATATTTGATGATTTTTTAAAATATGATGAACTTTTTTCAAAATTGATGATTTTTTAATAATCTATGAACTTTTAAAAATATCTATATCCTTTTTTAAAATCTGATGAACCTTTTACAAAATTGAGAACTTTTTTTCAAATCAATGATTTTTTTTAAATCCAATGAACTTTTTGAGAATTTGTCATTTTTTTTCATAATCAATTACCCTTTTCAAATTTGTGAACTTTTTTTTCAAAGTCGATGAACTTTTTTCAATTTTATGAGTTTTTTTTTCAAAATCCATGAATAGTTTTCAATTCGTGACTTTTTTTTTGAATTTTTCAAATAAAATGTATTTTTTTAAGTCTATGGTTGACAGGTCATCCGTTGATCGATGAAACAAAAACGGAAAAGGAAAACTGCTACGTAGTGAGCAGTCGAGCGAGAAACCTCTGCTAAGTCGCGGCCCGCCAAGCGCGCCTCACGTTCCTGGCGCTGAAGGTGCCCTATAGGCGCTCCCGCGGGGCACACCCTCGAATTGCTGATGGACAGTGAAATCACTAATTAAGGAGTAGGTTATTAAAAAAACACTAATTGAGGAGTACTCATTGTAAAGGTTACTCCCACCTCCCCAGATTGATATAAGTGGCGCACATGCAGTGCGCCACTTGTCGCAACCTACGAGTTTTCTGTTTTTTCGTAGATCCGCTTATTAAAAAAAATTATCTCTTAAACCGTGAGTTCAAATCTCGAACCAGTTTCACCGTTGGATTTCTCGCGTCGAGATCTTCAAAATTAGATCCCATGTTGATAGGTTTTAAAGAACTTTTTTTCAAAAAAAAACCAAGCGAAAAAACTGAAACCGAGAGCACTTTTTTCCGTTTCCGAAAAGGCACGGTCGTGCCTCTCACGGAAGCAAATCGGTGCCTTTCGCGGAAGTAAAGTCGTGCCTCTCTTGGAAGGAAAAAAAGAAAATGTGTTTTTTTGTTTTCGAGAGGCACAACCGTACCTCTCGTGGAAGCAAAAGCGTGCCACTCCGGAAACAAACCCGTGCCTCTCGCAGAAGGAAAAAAAACACATTTTTTCCCGTTTCCAGGAGGCATGACCGTGCCTCTCGCGGAAGGACAAAAAAACACGTTTTTTGCTGTTTTTCAAGAGGCACATCCGTGCCTCTTGCTGAAGCAAAACCGTGCCTCCTGGAAAAGCAAATCCGTGCCTCTCGGGGAAGGAAAACAAAAAGAAAACGTGTTTTTCTGAAAGAAAAATTCCAAAAAAATTGTCCAAAAGCTAAGAAAGACCGATGAAAAACCGCAAAGGTGAAAAACCCATCTAAAAAGCCGAAAACACGTGCGGAAAAATAACAAAAAAAAAATCGGAGGGAGCACCCAGAGCACGACACGTGGCGGCGGCTGAGCGCGCGCCAAGTGACGCGCTCTCAGCCCACTCCAGGTGACCCTTGGAAAGGCTCCGAACGGGCGCTCGTCATTTAGTTGCTCTCCTGATAGCCAGCCCATGTAAGAGGGGAAAATAGTGTCTGGTTTTCTGGGTTTTAGGAACATGAATGTTCCTTCATTCGGTTTTTTTTTTCCTGTTATTTATCTACCGGCTTCATCTCATTTTTCTAGGACTGGTTTTTGTCTTGTTTTTTATTTTCCTTTTTTATTTGATTCACATACTTTTTAATTCATGAACATTTTTAAATTCATGATTTTTTTCAAACTCATGTTTTTTTGGATTTTTACAATTTTCCTATATTTTGTGAACCTTTTCAAATTCATGAATGCTTTTTGAGATCCATTTTTCAAATGAATGTTTTTAATTCATAATTTTTTCAAAAATCATGAACATTTTTAGAATCCGCAAACAATTTTTACATTTGTGATTTTTTGAAATTCCACTAACTTTTTCAAGGCTTATGAGTTTTTAAAATCAAAATCATGATCTTTTTGGCTGGTCAACGGTCAACCAGTCAACCAATGAACCGTCAACAGTTGCTGGGCCGACCCATGGTGACGACGTGTGAGCGCCAGCCAGCGCCTACAAGCACTCACTAGGAGCTCCCCTCTCTCTCCACTAGAGGTTGGTCGGCTCATCAACGTTTCTATAACAACTTTCGTTGAAATCACTAATTAATAGTAACTCCAATAGCTCCCCTATGTAAAAAAATTGTTGTTGCTTCCATAAACCCGATTCTTTTTTTTTTCAGAATCCCATATAACCCCCCCTCCCCCCAACTCCCCTTACCTTTATGGGTAGGTGATCTTTCCCCTATGAAGGTATGTCCTACGACTCCCGTCTTTTGCACTTGAATTACTTAGAATAGATGTAGTTATTGGAAATATGCCCTAGAGGGAATAATAAATTGGTTATTATCATATTTTCTTGTTCATGATAAATGTTTATTATTCATGCTAGAATTGTATTGACCGGAAACTTAAATACATGTGTGAATACATAGACAACACAGTGTCCCTAGTGAGCATCTACTAGACTAGCTCGTTGAACAAAGATGGTTAAGGTTTCCTAACCATAGACATGAGTTGTCATTTGATAACGGGATCACATCATTAGGAGAATGATGTGATGGACAAGACTCAACCGTAAGCTTAGCATCAAATCGTTTAGTTTATTTGCTATAGCTTTCTTCATGTCAAGTATCTGTTCCTTAAACCATGAGATCATGTAACTCCCTGATACCGAAGGAATACTTAGTGTGTATCCAAAAATCACTTCGTAACTGGGTGATCATAAATGTGCTCTACAAGTATCTCCGAAGGTATCTGTTGGGTTGGCATGGATCAAGACTGGGATTTGTCACTCCGTATGACGAAGAGATATCTCTGGGCCCTCTCGGTAATACAACATCTTAAAGAGCTTGCAAGCAATGTGACTAATGAGTTAGTCACGGGATCTTGTATTATGGAATGAGTAAAGAGACTTGCCGGTAATGAGATTGAACTAGGTATGGAGATACCGACGATCGAATCTCGGGCAAGTAACATATCGCCGGACAAAGGGAATTGCATACGGGATTAACCGAATCCTTGACATCGTGGTTCAACCGATAAAAGATCTTCGTGGAATATGTAGGAACCAATATGGGCATCCAGGTCCCACTATTGGTTATTGACCGGAGAGGTGTCTCGGTCATGACTACATCATTCTCAAACCCACAGGGTCGCACGCTTAACGTTCGTTGACGCTAGAGTAGTATTGGGATATTTGATGATTGGTAACCGAATGTTGTTCGGAGTCCCGGATGAGATCCCTGATGTCACGAGGAGCCTCGGAATGGTTGAGAGGTAAAGATTTATATATGGGAAGTCATATTTTGGGTTCCGGAAAAAGGTGCAGTTTTTTCGGTATTGTACCGGGAAGCTTCCAGAAGGTTCTGGAGGATTCCGGAGGGGTCCGGAAGTCCACAAGTGGGTCCACCACGTTCCAAGAGCTGGCATGGGCTAAGGGGAGGTGCCCTGGCCTTATTGGGCTAGGCGCACCAAGTCCTCAAAAGCCCATGTTGCTAGGGAAGGAAAAAGGGGGAGTCCTAGTAGGAATAGGATTGGACTTGGAGTCCAAGTCCTCTCCCCCTTGGTTGTGCCCTAGGGCTTGGAGGGGCTGTCCCTCACGCCCCTCCACCTATATATAGAGGGGAGGGGGCGCCCCAAGAGTACACACCAAGCCCTTGGCGCCCCTCTCTCTCTCGTTACTCCGTAGTTCCTTCGTCCTCGTTCTAGTAGCGCTTGGCGAAGCCCTGCTGAACTAGCTCCACCACCACCATCACCACCACGCCATCGTGCTGGTTGTGATCCCATCTAATTCTTCACCTTCTCTTGCTGGATCAAGTAGGAGGAGACGTCATCGAGCCGCACGTGTGCTAAACTCGGAGGTGCCGTCTGTTCGGCACTAGATCGGTTGTATCGTGATCGGATCGCGAAGAGTACAACTACATCAACCGCGTTATATACGCTTCCCCTTTCGGTCTACGAGGGTATGTAGACACACTTTCCCCTCTCGTTGCTATGCTTCTCCTAGATAGATCTTGGGTGTTCGTAGGATTTTTTTTTATTTTCATGGTTCGTTCCCCATCAGTGGCATCATGAGCTAGGTCTATGCGTAGATGTATATGCACGAGTAGAACACAAAGAGTTGTGGGCATTGATGCTCAAATTGCTTACCTCTCTTGTCTTATTTGGATTCACCTGTATTTTGGGATGAAGCGGCTCGGACCAACCTTACATGTCCTCGCACATGAGACCGGTTCCATCGACTAACATGCAACTTCTTTTGCTTAAGGTGGCTAGCGGGTGTCTGTCTCTCCTACTTTAGTTGAATCTAATCTGACGAAGGTGGTCCTTATAGAAGGTTAAATGGCAACTTGATTATCACCATTGTGGCTTTGCGTAGGTAAGAACGGTTCTGGCTAGTTGCTCATAGCAGCCACGTAAAATTTGGAACAACAAAGTAGAGGACGTCTAACTTGTTTTTGCAGGGCATACTGTGATGTGGTATGGCCAAAACATGATGTGATATATTTTGATGTATGAGATGATCATGTTTTGTAATAGGTTCACAACTTGCATGTCGATGAGTACGGCAACCGGCAGGAGCCATAGGGTTGTATTTAATTTAATTGCTTTACTTTATCGCTATGTGTTAGCAATAGTTGTAGAAGCAATAGTTGGCGGAGACGACCACGTGACGACATGATGATGGAGACCATGGTGTCATGCCGGTGACCATGGAGATCATGCCGGTGCTTTGGAGATGGAGATCAGAGGCACGAGATGATAATGGCCATATCATGTCACATATTGATTGCATGTGATGTTTATCCTTTTTATGCATCTTATTTTGCTTAGAACAACGGTAGCATTATAAGATGATCCCTTCACTTAATTTCGAGAAATTGTGTTCTCCCTGAGTATGCACCATTGCAGAAGTTCGTCGTTTTGAAGCACCTCGTGATGATCGGGTGTGATAGACTCTACGTTCACATACAACGGGTATAAGCCACTTTTAACCATGCAGAATACTTGGGTTAAACTTGACGAGCCTAGCATGTACAGACATGGCCTCGGAACACAGGAGACCGAAAGGTCGAACATGAGTCATATAGTAGATATGATCAACATGAAGATGTTCACCATTGATGACTACACCATCTCACGCGATGATCGGACATGGGTTAGTTGATTTGGATCATGTGTCACTTAGACAACTTGAGGGATGTTGATTTAAGTGGGAGTTCATTAGTAATTTAATTAACTGAACTAAATTATCATGAACTTAGTCTTAATTGTCTTTGCAAAATTTGCGTTGTAGATCAATGGCCCGCGATGTAGTTCCCCTGAATTTTAATGCGTTCCTAGAGAAAGCTAAGTTGAAAGATGATGGAAGCAACTATGCGGACTGGGTCCATAACTTGAGGATTATCCTCATTGCTGCACAGAAGGCTTATGTCCTTGATGCACCGCTAGGTGACGCACCCCCTCCAGTGTCGTCTGTGGATGTTGTGAACATTTTGCAGGCACGTTCTGATGGCTAATCGATAGTTCAGTGTGACATGCTTTACGACTTAGAACCGGGGCTCCAAAGACGTTTTGAGCACCACGGAGCATATGAGATGTTCCAGGAGCTGAAATTGGTATTTCAAGTTCATGCCCGGGTCAAGAGGTATGACATCTCCGACAAGTTATTTAGCTGTAAAATGGAGGAGAACAGTTCTGTTAGTGAGCATATACTCAGAATGTCTGGGTTACACAACCGCTTGACTCAGTTGGGAGTTAATCTTCCAGATGACTCGGTTATTGACAGAATTCTCCAATCACTACCACCAAGCTATAAGGGCTTTGTGATGAACTATAATATGCAAGGGATGGAGAAAACACTTCCCGAGCTCTTCGCGATGCTTAAGGCCGCGGAGGTAGAAATCAAGAAGGAGCATCAAGTGTTGATGGTTAAAAAGACCACTAGTTTCAAGAAAGGCAAGGGAAAGAAAGGGAACTTCAAGAAGAACGGTAAAGCAGTTGCCGCTCCCGTGAAGAAACCCAAGGCAGGACCCAAACCTGAGACCGAGTGCTTCTACTAAAAGGGGAATGGTCACTAGAAGCGGAATGGCCCCAAGTACTTGGCAGATAAGAAGGCTGGCAACGTCAACGAAGGTATATTTGATATACATGTTATTGACGTGTACCTTACTAGTGCTCGTAGTAGCGCCTGGGTATTTGATACTGGTTCGGTTGCTCATATTTGTAACTCAAAACAGGAGTTGCGGAATAAACAAAGACTGGCTAAGGACGAGGTGACGATGCGCGTCGGAAATGGTTCCAAGGTTGATGCGATCGCCGTCGGCACATTGCCTCTAGATCTACCTTCGGGATTAGTTTTAAACCTAAATAATTGTTATTTGGTGCCTGCGTTGAGCATGAACATTATATCTGGATCTTGTTTATTGTGAGACGGTTATTCATTTAAGTCAGAATAATGGTTGTTCTATTTATATGAGTAATATCTTTTATGGTCAAGCACCCCTTGTGAATAGTTTATTCTTGTTGAATCTCGATCGTAGTGGTACACATATTCATAATATTGATGCCAAAAGATGCAAAGTTAATAATGATGGTACCACATATTTGTGGCATTGCCGCTTAGGTCATATCTGTGTAAAGCGCATGAAGAAACTCCATGCTGATGGACTTTTGGAATCTCTTGATTATGAATTATTTGAGACATGTGAACCATGCCTCATAGGCAAGATGACTAAAACTCCGCTCTCCGGAACAATGGAGCGAGCTAGTGACTTATTGGAAATAATACATACTGATGTATGCGGTCCGATGAGTGTTGAAGCACATGGTGGATATCATTATTTTCTTACCTTCACAGATGATTTGAGTAGATATGGGTATATTTACTTAATGAAACACAAGTCTGAAACATTTGAAAAGTTCAAGAAATTTCATAGTTAAGTGGAAAATCATCGTAACAAGAAAATAAAGTTTCTACGATCTCATCGTGGAGTTGAGTTACAAGTTTGGTATGCATTTAAGACAATGTGGAATTGTTTCACAGCTCACACCACCTGGAACACCACAGCGTAATGGTGTGTCCGAACGTCGTAATCGTACTCTATTGGGTACGGTGCGTTCTATGATGACTCTTATGATTTGCCACTTTCATTTTGGGGTTATGCATTAGAGACAGCCGCATTCACTTTAAATAGGGCACTGTCTAAATCCGTTGAGACGACACCGTATGAGTTGTGGTTTGGCAAGAAACCTAAGCTGTCGTTTCTTAAAGTTTGGGGATGCGACGCTTATGTCAAGAGGCTTCAGCCTGATAAGCTCGAACCCAAAGCGGAGAAGTGCGTCTTCATAGGATACCCTAAAGAGACCATTGGGTATACCTTCTACCATAGATCCGAGGGTAAGATCTTTGTTGCCAAGAATGGGTCCTTTCTAGAGAAGGAGTTTCTCTTGAAAGAAGTGAGTGGGAGGAAAGTAGAACTTGATGAGGTAATCGTACCTTCTCTTGAATTGGAAAGTAGCACATCACGGAAAGCAGTTCCTATGATGTCTACACCAACTGAAGAGGAAGCTAATGACGATGATCATGAAACTTCAGATCAAGTTACTACTGAACTTCGTAGGTCGACCAGGGTACGTTCCGCACCAGAGTGGTACGGTAATCCAGTCTTGGAAGTCATGTTGTTAGACAACGACAAACCTACGAACTATGAAGAAGCTATGATGAGCCCGGATTCCAACAAATGGATTGAGGCCATGAAACCCGAGATAGGATCCATGTATGAGAACAAAGTATGGACTTTGGTGGACTTGCCCGATGATCGGCAAGCCATTGAGAATAAATGGATCTTTAAGAAGAAGACAGTCGTTGATGGCAATGTCACCGTCTATAAAGCTCGACTTGTCGCAAAAGGTTTCCGACAAGTTCAAGGGGTTGGCTACGATGAGACTTTCTCACCCGTAGATATTCTTAAGTCTATTAGAATTATGTTAGATATTGCCGCATTTTATGATTATGAGATCTGGCAAATGCACGTCAAAACGACATTCCTTAACAGGTTTCTTAAGGAAGAGTTGTATATGATGCAACCAGAAGGTTTTGTCGACCCTAAGGATGCTAACAAAGTATGCAAGCTCCAGCGTTCTATCTACGGACTAGTGCAAGCATCTCGGAGTTAGAATATTCACTTTGATGAAGTGATCAAAGCTTTTGGTTTTATACAAACTTACGGAGAAGCTTGTATTTACAAGAAAGTGAGTGGGAACTCTGTAGCATTTCTGATATTATATGTGGATGACATATTGTTGATTGGAAATGATATAGAATTTCTGGAAAGCATAAAATGATATTTGAATAAGAGTTTTTCAATGAAAGACCTCGGTGAAGCTACTTACATATTGGGCATAAAAATATATAGAGATAGATCAAGACACCTAATAGGACTTTCACAAAGTACATACCTTGACAAAGTTTTGAAGAAGTTCAAAATGGATCAGTCAAAGAAAGGGTTCTTGCCTGTATTGCAAGGTGTGAAGTTAAGTAAGACTCAAAGCCCGACCACGGCAGAAGAAAGAGAAAGGATGAAAGTCATTCCCTATGCCTCAACCATAGGCTCTATAATGTATGACATGTTGTGTACCAGACCTGATGTGTGCCTTGCCATAAGTCTGGCAGGGAGGTACCAAAGTGATCCATGAGTAGATCATTGGACAGCGGTCAATCCTGAAGTACCTGAAAAGGACTAAGGACATGTTTCTCGTTTATGGAGGTGGCGAAGAGCTCGTCGTAAAGGGTTACGTCGATGCTAGTTTTGACATAGATCCGGATGACTCTAAGTCTCAAACCGGATACGTATTTATATTAAATGGTGGAGCGGTCAGTTGGTGCAGTTCCAAGCAGAGCGTCATGGCGGGATCTACATGTGAAGCAGAGTATATAGCTGCTTCAGAAGCAGCGCAAGAAAGAGTCTGAATGAAGGAGTTCATATCCGATCTGGGTGTAATACCTAGTGCATCAGATCCAATGACTATCTTTTGTGACAACACTGGAGCTATTGCCATTGCCAAGGAGCCCAAGTTTCACAAGAGAACCAAGCACATCAAGCGCCGCTTCAACTCCATTCGTAATTATGTTAAGGATGGAGACATAAAACTTTGAAAAGTACATACGGATCTGAATGTAGCGGACCCATTGACTAAACCTCTTCCGCGGGCAAAACATGATCAACACGAAGACTCCATGGGTGTTAGATTCATAACTATGTAAACTAGATTATTGACTCTAGTGCAAGTGGGAGACTATTGGAAATATGCCCTAGAGGCAATAATAAATTGGTTATTATCATATTTCCTTGTTCATGATAAATGTTTATTATTCATGCTAGAATTGTATTGACCGGAAACTTAAATACATGTGTGAATACATAGACAACATAGTGTCCCTAGTGAGCCTCTACTAGACTAGCTCGTTGATCAAAGATGGTTAAGGTTTCCTAACCATAGACATGCGTTGTCATTTGATAACAGGATCACATCATTAGGAGAATTATGTGATGGACAAGACCCAACCGTAAGCTTAGCATCAAATCGTTTAGTTTATTTGCTATAGCTTTCTTCATGTCAAGTATCTATTCCTTAAACCATGAGATCATGTAACTCCCTGACACTGGAGGAATACTTAGTGTGTATCCAAACGCCACTTCGTAACTGGGTGATCATAAAGTTGCTCTACAAGTATCTCTGAAGGTATCTGTTGGGCTCGCATGGATCAAGACTGGGATTTGTCACTGAGTATGACGGAGAGATATCTCTGGGCCCTCTCGGTAATACAACATCTTAAAGAGCTTGCAAGCAATGTGACTAATGAGTTAGTCACGGGATCTTGTATTACGGAACGAGTAAAGAGACTTGCTGGTAATGAGATTGAACTAGGTATGGAGATACCGACGATTGAATCTCGGGCAAGTAACATATCACCGGACAAAGGGAATTGCATACGGGATTAACCGAATCCTTGACATCGTGGTTCAACCGATAAAAGATCTTCGTGGAATATGTAGGAACCAATATGGGCATCCAGGTCCCGCTATTGGTTATTGACCGGAGAGGTGTCTCGGTCATGACTACATGATTCTCGAACCCGCAGGGTCGCACGTTGCACGTTCGTTGACGCTAGAGTAGTATTGGGATATTTGGTGATTGGTAACCGAATGTTGTTAGGAGTCCCAGATGAGATCCCTGACATCACGAGGAGTCTCGGAATGGTCGAGAGGTAAAGATTTATATATGGGAAGTCATATTTTGGGTTCCGAAAAAAGGTGCAGTTTTTTCGGTATTGTACCGGGAAGCTTCCAGAAGGTTCCGAAGGATTCCGGAGGGGTACAGAAGTCCACAAGTGGGTCCACCATGTCCCAAGGGCTGGCATGGGCTGAGGGGAGGTGCCCTGGCTTTATTGGGCTAGGCGCACCAAGTCCTCAAAAGCCCATGTGGCTAGGGAAGGAAAAAAGGGGGAGTCCTAGTAGGAATAGGATTGGACTTGGAGTCCAAGTCCTCTCCCCCTTGGCTATGCCCTAGGGCTTGGAGGGGTTGTTCCTCACGCCCCTCCACCTATATATAGAGGGGAGGGGGCGCCCCAAGAGTACACACCAATCCCTTGGCGCCCCTCTCTCTCCCGTTACTCCGTAGTTCCTCCATCCTCGTTCTAGTAGCGCTTGGCGAAGCCCTGCTGAACTAGCTCCACCACCACCATCACCACCACGCCATCGTGCTGGTTGTGATCCCATCTACTTCTCCGACTTCTCTTGCTGGATCAAGGAGGAGGATACGTCATCGAGCCGCACGTGTGCTAAACTCAAAGGTGTCGTCCGTTCGGCACTAGATCGGTTGGATCATGATTGGATCGCGAAGAGTACAACTACATCAACCACGTTATATACGCTTCCACTTTCAGTCTATGAGGGTATGTAGACACACTCTCCCCTCTCATTTCTATGCTTCTCCTAGATAGATCTTGGGTGTTCGTAGGAATTTTTTTGATTTTCATGCTTCGTTCCCCATCTGTAGTAGTATTATGTATGATGTGCGCAAGTGGGAGTAAGTCTTGATAGTTAAAACAAAGGTTTTGCTCTAGTAGCTGAAATAATTATGTGGCCTTTTTTCTGTTTAATCTAGATAACCAAGACTTGTCGTGGGACTGTTTTATAAAAGAAAGTGATCTTAACAAAGAATAACTGTGCACAAGAGAAAATCTTCAAAGACTTGGGTGTTAAGAAAATTTGTAGAGAAGATGATGTTAGAGATACTCAACCCCATGTTGTTATTTTTAATAGACTCAACAACACTTGTGGATTAAATTATCTAGAGGAACTTAGTTGAAAGGTGAATGAGATTGTGCCAAAAATTTCTGTTGTATCTTACATGGTGCTTCAGCTTGTCGCTGGTGCTATGGCCTTGCTGCTCTATATATCTGTATATGTGTAAGTGTGGCTTGGTCACCTTTATTGATGTTATGCTGAGAAGTCCGCTGGACAATGAACGATCCACCAGAGCTTCGGCTCGGATTTTGGCTATGAGTTTGTTACCGTACGTAGTGGCAACACTACCTCGAATATTATTTGTCTTTCCCTTGAATGTGTGTATGTGGTAAATATCGGGTACTTATCGCAAGAGCTCAAAAGAGATAACATATTGGTCCATAGTACCCAAAATTAAGCCACTGCAAAACCTTATGCACAATCACTTATTTGACATAATCTCGTCATGTGATAACAAAAGTCTCTGTAACCAATGATTGAAACAAAGTGCTTGAGATCCTTGATGATGAGACACTCGTGGACGTGTTAGCCAGAGTTACTCTAGAATCATGTTGTCTTTACATACATTTCACTCCCTAACTTATGTTTTCATTGCTCAAAGAAATAAAACCTCTTTCGTACATTCCCGGCAAGTAGGTGTTAACTAGAAAAAACAGAATTAAGTGCTACCACATTACTTTATCTAGTTGGGCAAGTACTTTGTATTGACTATCTCTGCTTCACCAAAACTTGCATAATAACCATGCCACTGTTACATCTATAGTAAGTTTTCATGTCAAGAAGCGGAGGGCTATCTAGGCATACCGATCGTAAGTGAACCAAAACCTTCTCATAATTTCGGCCTAAACAATTGAGTTCCTTACGATTCGAATTTCTCTCTATGTTGCTCGAGGATGATCAAGTTTAAGCTTGAGGGAGTTGAAGAGTGATATTTTTACACTCCTATAATCTGAGTTTAAACCAAGGTATTTCATTAAACCGAGATATTCATTTTGATATTGCTACTAATGACTAATGAATGCAAAGGATTTCAAATATCTAGTCTTTATTTTGTTTCCACAAGAAATGGGCTATTTCTAGATGAAATGAATCCGGTACATGGAAAGGAGTAAAGTGGGGATAGAGGAGATCAAGTGGGAGGAGCAACAGAGGAAACAACAGAAAAGACGTCGTTCCGTACGACCATCCCCGCTCGTATGGATGGTTGTATGGCGTGCCAACCAAGGCGTCTGATCCACCCGAACAACCTTTATGAAAGGCCCGACGCCAAATGAGCAAAAGAATAAGTCGCAACATTGTCATCTTCGCAGCAGCCATCTCCATCAACCATAGTCGCCGCCATTTCCCATCTCCGTCTTCATAGCCACCACCTTCATCACCACCATACTTCTTAGCCATCTAGCCACACTTCTAATCATGTATCACATCTGGAATCTATTGTAAGACATATTATCAATCAATCAATCTTCATGATGTGTTCTTCAATGAGTTCATCATGTGATCCAATCTTCATGTGTGAGTAGTTCAGTAAGGTCATGGGTTGAGGCAACTAACGAGTGATGTTTTTACACTCATTTCACCTTTGTTTAAACCGAGATATTTCATTTAAGAAGAGATATTCGCTTTGATATTGGTACTAATGATTAATGAATGCAAAGGATTCCACAAATCCTCTCTTTGATGTGTTGCCACGGGAAATGGGCTAAAAAGGGAAGAAATCACATGTGGAAATGGAATGGAAGGAGAATGGAGGAAGAAAGAATCAATAGGAGGCATTTCTGCGAAGACAAAGCAAAAGACGGTGTTCCATACGGGAGGGCGCGCCCGTATGGCGTGGATTTTGAGGCAGATCATCGACCTGAACAAGTTTCATTAAAGGGACCCTGTCGAAATGTCAACAGAATGATGAGCACAGAAGCCAGAACCTCTTCATCATCATCTTCATCCACAAACCCTAGCCGCCGCCATCTCCATCGTCATAGCCATCTCCACCACCATCATAGTGCTCTACCATCTCATTCATACTTGTAATCGTGCATCACACAAGAATCCATTGTAAGACATATTGCAATCAATCAATCTCAAGGTGTGTTCTTCAGTATTTTCTTCCTGCGATATGATCTCCATGTGTGAGTAGTTTGGTAAGGTATGGGTTGAGGCATGAGCCTTGCAACCCGAGGTATTTGTTGAGGGGATCAATGGAAGACTTTGACATAACGTCCCGTTTGTATGAATAAAATTGTTTCGTGAAGATGTCTGATACGTCCCCGACGTATCTATAATTTATGAAGTATTCATGCCATGTTTACAACAATTTTATATGGTTTTGGTATGATTTGATTAGAACTAACTCGGACTGACACTATTTTCAGCAGAACTACCGTGGTGTCGTTTTTTGTGCAGAAATAAAAAGTTCTCGGAATGGGCTGAAAATTTACGGTGATATTTTATGGACCAAAAGAGACCTCAGGAGCACCGGAGCTGGGCCAGGGAGTGACCGAGGAGACCACAAGCCCAGGGGTGCTCCCTTGGCTTGTGGACTCCTCGGGAACTCCCATGACGTGAGACCGACGCCAAAAATTCTTATAAATCTCGTAACCCCCAGAAAGAACCCTAGATCAGAAGTTTCGCCGCCACAAGCCTCTGTAGACACAAAAAAACAATCTAGGCCCTCTCCGGCACCCTGCCGGAAGGGGCCATCATCACCGGAGGCCATGGAGGAGGAAGCCGGAAGGGGCCATCATCACCATGGAGGCCAAGGACCAAAGGGAGAACCTCTCCCCGTCTAGGGGGGAGGCCATGGAGGAAGAAGCACAAGGGGGAGAATCTCTCCCCCTCTCTCTCGGTGGGGCCGGAGTGCCGCCGGGGGAACCATCGCTGCGGTGATTGTCTTCATCAACATCACCTTCTTCATTACCGTCCTCATCTCTTTTAAGCGGTCCACTCTCCCGCACCCCGCTGTAATCCCCTACTTGAACATGGTGCTTTATGCCACATATTATGATCCAATGATGTGTTGCCATCCTATGATGTTTTGAGTAGATTTCCTTTGTCTTTTGGGTTGATTGATGATCTAGATTGGTTTGAGTTGTATGTTTTATTTTGGTGCTGTCCTATGGTGCCTTCCATGCCGTGCACACATGAAGGATTCCTGCTATAGGGTGTTGCAATACGTTCATGATTCGCTTATAGTGGGTTGCTAGAGTGACAGAAGCTTAAACCCGAGTAAGGGGGTTGTTGCGTATGGGATAAAGGGGACTTTATACTTTAATGCTATGGTTGGGTTTTACCTTAATGATGCTTGCTAGAGTTCCAATCATAAGTGCATATGATCCAAGTAGAAAAAGTATGTTAGCTTATGCCTCTCCCTCATATAAAATTGCAATAATGATTACCGATCTTGTTAACAATTGCCTAGGATAATTCCGCACACCGATCCATCATTATTCCACACTCGCTATTTATAATATATAGTAATATATTCTAACTTTATGTTAACAGCACCTATTTTTATATTTTAGTTCTCTGATATCATGCAAAGCTACCCTCTTCATACCCACAACGTAGTTTTATTTCTTGTTTCTAGATGAAAGCAAACGTTCAGTGTACGTAGAGTCGTATCAGTGGCAGATAGGACTTGAGAGAATATTGATCTTACATTTAGCTCCTTGTAGGTTCGAAAATCCATACTTATCACTTCCACCTTTGGAAATTGCTACGATGATTCCTTGCACTTGGGGATTATCAAGCTCTTTTCTGGCGCCGTTGCCGGGGAACAATAGCGTGGGGTTGATATTCTCGTGTGTGCTTGTTTGCTTTCTTCACTAAGTAGATTTTTGTTTTCCCTTTTGTTTTTGTTTTAGTTGTGGGTGAAACAAACAAAAAATAATAATTTAAAGAATGCAAAATACAAATTTTTTTACTTGCCTCTTATGCCTAAAAACTTTTTCAAAAAGAGAAGTGATTGGAAGGTTATGCATTGGAGAAGTGAGGGTCGACCTTGAACACTTGTGTTCATGCTCATGGAAAAAATGTAGAATTTTTCATGGAAGTTTCTCAAAAATAATTATCCCCTTGTATATATCCATTGTATTATAAAAATAATGTGCCAAGATTTGGCTTTAGGACGATTAGATTGCTTGTTTGTTATGTGCGGTGCAAAAACAGAAACTTTGGCTGTAGTGCGTGGATTTACATTTTTTACTGGAACGTCAAAAGTTTCTAAAATTTTTACAAAGTACTTTTATGAAAAGTTTTTATTTTTTCCTAATTTTTCAGAATTTTTGGAGTTACATAAGTATACGAAATTTCCAGATTGCTACAGACTGTCTTGTTTTTGACAGATTCTGTTTTCTATGTGTTGTTCACTTATTTTGATGAATCTATGGGTAGTATCGGGCTGTATGAACCATGGTGAAGTTGGAATATAGTAGATATAATGCTAATATGAAATTGGAATGAGTTTACAACAGTACCTAAAGGTAGTGATTTGCTTTATTATACTAACGGATCTCACAAGTTTTTTTCTTAAGTTTTGTGTGGATGAAGTCCTCGAAGATTTATCGATATAAGAAGAATAAGGAGAGGCAAGAGTTCAAGCTTGGGGATGCCCAAGGCACCCCAAGTAAATATTTCAAGGATACTCAAGCATCTAAGCTTGGGGATGCCCGCTTGGCATCTCATCTTTCTTCTTCAACAATTATCGGTATACCTCGGTTTTTTGTTTTGTTCACATGATATGCGTCTTTTGTGTTTATTTTTCTTTTCTTTTACTTTATGGACCATGCTAGTATGAGATAGTCCTTCATTGATTTATATAATGCTTCATGTGCTTCACTTAAATCTTTTGAGTATGGCTTTATAGAATGCTCTTTGTGCTTCACTTAAATCTTTTGAGTATGGCTTTATAGAATGCTTCGTGTGCTTCACTTATACATTTTGAGCTTGGATATTGGTCAATATATATTAATTGTGGAATGCTCTATGAACTTCACTTATATCTTTTAGAGTATGAATAAAATTATCATCGAAATTGGGCTTGGAAGAGTATAATTAAAATTTCATGCCTAGCTAAAAAGGCATTAAAGAAAAGCGCTTGTTGGGAGACAACCCAATACTTACCCCTACTATTTTTGTGTGTTCACATGATTAAGCTACTGTATTAATCATGTTTTATAGTTTTTTGTTTCAATAAAGTGCCAAGTAAAGCCTTTGGGATAGTGTGGTTGATAGTTGATTTGATTCTGTGCAAAAAAAGAAACTTTTGCGTCAAGTAACATAATTGTTAAAATTCACTGGAACATGTAAAAAATCTGAATTTGTTACAGAGGATTGATATACAAATTTTCTACGTTTTCCTATTTTTTCACAAGTTTTGGAGTACCATAAGTATGAGCATAATTCAGATCTTTACAGACTGTTCTGTTTTGACAGATTATGTTTTCGATGCGTAGTTTTCTTGTTTTCTAGTTTCTATGGCTTATATTGCTTAATATAAATTGTGGAAATAATAGAGTACAGTAGGAATTATGTGGAAACAATTATGAATCTTGTCTTTGACAGTACCCAAGTGAATGATTTGTTTTACTACACTAACCCATCTCACAAAGTTCTGTTAAGTTTTGTGTGATTGAAGTTTTCAAGTTTTGGGTGAGATATCGATATGAGGAGAATAAGAAGTGATAAGACCCTAAGCTTGGGGATGCCCAAGGAACCCCAAGATAAAATTCAAGAAATATACAAGCAACTAAGCTTGGGGATGCCCCGGAAGGCATCCCCTCTTTTGTCTTCAACACTATCGGTATACCTTACTTGGAGCTATATTTTTATTCGTCACATGATATGTGTTTTGCTTGGAGCGTATTTTCATTTTACTAGCTGTTTGAATAAAAATCATTGGATCTGAAATCTTGAATGAGAGAGAGAGTCCTCACATGGCTATTAACTACTTGACTACTCATTGTTCTTCACTTATATCTTTTTGGAGTAGTTTGTCATTTACTCTCGTGCTTCACTTATATCCTATGAATAAATGGTCGAATGAATTGAATATCATAAATCTGAAATTATATATGTTTCATATGCTTATCCCATGGGGAGTAATGACTTCACATATAAGAAGTATAGGTGGTAAAATTTATTGAAAGTTAGCAAACACCGCATTGGTCACTTGAACAATTCATGAAAGAATATTGAAGGAAGAGAGATTTCACATATAAATATACTATCTTGGACATCTTCTATGATTGTGAGCCCCATTAATTATTTTCAAACTTGAGCAAATTACTTGAAGTTGGACAAGGACGACAACGTAATGAGTTATGTTTGGATATATTTGTATAGAAGTTATATTGTTATGGATCCTCCAACATGTGGTGCTTGCTTAGGATCTTTTGCTAGCCAAAATTTTGTACTAAGTAGAGATACTACTTGTGCATCCAAAAAAAAACCTTAAACCCCGTTTCTTGCCATGAGTGTCCACCATATCTACCTATGGATTGAATAAGATCCTTCAAGTAAGTTGTCATCGGTGCAAAAAGCAATAAAAATTGGTCCTAAATATGTATGATCTTTTATTGTAAGGGAAAATAAGCATTGTACGAACTTGTGATGGTAAAGAAATAAAAGCGATGGACTGCATAATAAAGGTTACTTTCACAAAGGGCAATACAACGTGACGTTCCTTTGCATTAAGGGTTTGCACATCCAAAATTAAAAAGCGCATGACAACCTCTGCTTCCCTCTGCGAAGGGCCTATCTTTTACTTTCATGTATTTACTTTATGCAAGAGTCAATAGTATTCCTTCTTATTTAAACCTCAATTATTCTTTAGTTGGCAAGCAACATGTGGTGGGGAAAGATCCAAGCATATATGGCCACTCAAATATATTTGATCATGAATTATTATTGTTAACAATTATCTATATGGTAAATAAGTTGGGAGGCGAAACATTAAGCCCCTATCTTTCTCTGTGTTCGACGGATGCTATTTGTTCTAAAAATATGCTTTGAGTGTTAGCAATCATGGAAGACTATATGATAGTTGAGTATGTGGAATTTGCTAAATCAAAGCTCTTACATAGACCCTTCCTGAAAATAAGATGAATTGCAATTGTTTGGTGACTGAAAACATAGTTTGCTAGTTTTCAAGAAACTTTATGGCCTATGCTTTAACATGTGAATAAGCTTGTTACTTGATCATGAGAAGTTTTATGAGATGAGCTACTGTTTATGATATAATGATGCTAGAGAAAGTGTTTGGACCTATCATTGATCAAATTTATGCACTATGCTAGAATTCACACTTCATAAATTATTTCTTTTATCATTTACCTACTCGAGGACGAGCAGGAATTAAGCTTGGGGATGCTGGTATGTCTCTGATGTATCTATAATTTATGAAGTATTCATGCCATGTTTACAACAATTTTATATGGTTTTGGTATGATTTGATTAGAACTAGCTCGGACTGACGCTGTTTTCAGCAGAACTACCGTGGTGTCGTTTTTTGTGCAGAAATAAAAAGTTCTCGGAATGGGCTGAAAATTTACGGTGATTTTTTATGGACCAAAAGAGACCCCAGGAGCACCGGAGCTGGGCCAGGGAGTGACCGAGGAGACCACAAGCCCAGGGGGCGCGCCCCCTTGCTTGTGGACTCCTCGGGAACCCCCCCTGACGTGAGACCGATGCCAAAAATTCTTATAAATCTCGTAACCCCCAGAAAGAACCCTAGATCAGAAGTTCCGCCGTCGCAAGCCTCTGTAGCCACAAAAAATCAATCTAGGCCTGATACGTCTCCATCGTATCTACTTTTCCAAACTCTTTTGCCCTTGTTTTGGACTCTAATTTGCATGATTTGAATGGGACTAACCTGGACTGACGCTGTTTTCAGCAGAATTGCCATGGTGTTATTTTTGTGCAGAAATAAAAGTTCTCGGATTGACCTGAAAATTTACGGAGAAATTTTTTGGAATATATAAAAAATATTGGCGAAAGAATCAACCAGAGGGGGGCCACCCAGAAGCCACAAGCCCTGGGGGCGCGCCCACCCCCTGGGGCGCACCCTGCAGGCTTGTGGGCCCCCTGGAGCCCCTTCGACCTCAACTCCAACTCCATATAACCCTATTCGGGGAGAAAAAAATCAGAGAGAAGGATTCATGGCATTTTGCGATACGGAGCCGCCGCCACCTCCTATTCTTCATCGAGAGGGCAGATCTGGAGTCCGGTCGGGGCTCCGAAGAGGGGAATTCATCGCCATCATCATCACCAACCTTCCTCCATCACCAATTTCATGATGCTCACCGCCATGCGTGAGTAATTCCATCGTAGGCTTACTGGACGATGATGGGTTGGATGAGATTTATCATGTAATCGAGTTAGTTTTGTTAGGGTTTGATCCCTAGTATCCACTATGTTTTGAGATTGATGTTGCTATGACTTTACTATGCTTAATGCTTGTCACTAGGGCCCGAGTGCCATGATTTCAGATCTGAACCTATTATGTTTTCATGAATATATTTGTGTTCTTGATCCTATCTTGCAAGTTGTAGACACCTATTATGTGTTATGATCCGCATACCCCAAGGTGACAATAATTGGGATTCTTTCTGGTGATTACCGTAGTTTGAGGAGTTCATGTATTCACTAAGTGCTAATGCTTTGGTCCGGTTCTCTATTAAAAGGATGCCTTAATATCCCTTAGTTTCCATTAGGACCCCGCTGCCACGGGAGGGTAGGACAAAAGATGTCATGCAAGTTCTTTTCCATAAGCACGTATGACTATATTCGGAATACATGCCTACATTATATTGATGAATTGAAGCTAGTTCGGTGTCACCCTAGGTTAGAACTGTTGCATGATGAATGCCATTTGACATAATTATCCATCACTGATCCGTTGCCTACGAGCTTTTCACATATTGATCTTTGCTAAGTTACTTTGTCGTTGCTACTGTTACGATCACTACAAAACTGCTACTGTTACTTTTGCCACCGTTACCGTTACTTCCATACTACTTTGCTGCAGATATTAAGTCTTTCAGGTGTGGTTGAATTGACAACTCAGCTACTAATACTTGGGAATATTCTTTGGCTCCCCTTGTGTCGAATCAATAAATTTGGGTTGAATACTCTACCCACAAAAACGGTTGCGATCCCCTATACTTGTGGGTTATCAAGACCTTTTTCTGGCGCCGTTGCTGGGGAGCATAGCTCTATTCTCTGAGTCACTTGGGATTTATATCTGTTGATCACTATGAGGAATTTGAAAGATAACAAAACCAAGATTTTTCCCTCTACTACGAGGGGAGGCAAGGAACTGCCATCTAGCTCTGCACTTGATTCACCTTCTGTTTTGAGTAAGCTTGCGACACCACCACCTGCTATTCATTCTGATATGTCGCAAGTAATTGATGATGCTACTTCTTCTATGCACGATGCTTATGATGATACTTTGCTTGATAATACTGTGCCACTGGGTGAATTTCTTGATGAACAACTTGCTAGAGTTAATGTTGAAACTGATGATATTTCTGAAACTGATGAAATTATTGAAACTAAACACCTTGAAACACCTGCTAGACCTAGCTCTCCTAGATATGAATTGCCTGATATACCTGAGGGTTATGTTATGGATGGAGAGGTAGCAAGGGACTTTCTTGCTTGTAAGGATAGTGATGATCTTAAGAAATTATTATGCAAGTGGAAAGAAAAATCTTTGAATGCTAGAATGCAATTTGATCCTAAGCTTGCTACTTCACCTATCTTTGTTACTGATAAGGATTATGAATTCTCTGTTGATCCTGAGTTAATTACTTTGGTTGAATCTGATCCTTTCCATGGTTATGAATCTGAAACTGTTGTGGCACATCTTACTAAATTAAATGATATAGCCACCCTATTTGCTCATGAGGAAAGAATTCGCTATTACTATATTCTTAATTTGTTTCCTTTCTCGTTAAAGGGTGATGCTAAGTTATGGTTCAATTCTCTTGCTCCTGGTTGTGTGCGTAGTCCCCAGGATATGATATGTTACTTCTTTGAAAAATATTTTCCTGCTCATAAGAAACAAGCTGTTTTACAGGAAATATTTAACTTTGTGCAAATTGAAGAAGAGAGTCTCCCACAAGCTTGGGGGAGGCTTCTCTAATTACTTAAAGCTTTGCCTGATCATCCTCTCAAGAAAAATGAAATACTTGATATTTTTTTATAATGGACTAACCGAAGCTTCTAGGGACCACCTAGATAGTTGTGCTGGTTGTGTTTTAAGGGAACGAACTATTGAGCAAGCTGAAGTGCTATTGAATAATATATTGAGTAATGATAATGATTGGACTCTTCCCGAACCACCTCCTAAGCCAACTCCGAAGAAAAGAGGTATTCTATTTCTCAGTCCAGAAGATATGCAAGAGGCAAAGAAATCTATGAAAGAAAAAGGTATTAAAGCTGAAGATGTTAAGAATTTACCACCTATTGAAGAAATACATGGCCTTAATATTCCGACACAGGTAGTAGAGGTAAATTCCCTCTATAGATTTGATGAAGGTGATATTCCTCATAATAAGTCTGCTAGTCAATGCTTGGATGAATTTGATAACTTTATTGTTAAACAAGAAAATTTCAATGCTTATGTTAGTAGACAATTGAAACGTAATGCTTATATGCTTGACTGCTTGGGTGACTACATGTGTAGAACTATTAATGATCTCAAAATTATTAGTAAACATGCTTCCATGGTAAAAAACTCAAGTAGAACAAGTTCTTAAGGCACAATATGATTTGCTTAATGAGATGAATAATAAGGTGAATGATAATGCTGTTAGAGTTATGACTAGAGGTGGTAAAATGACTCAGGAACCTTTGTATCCTAAGGGCCATCCTAGGAGAGTTGAGCAAGATTCTCAGAGAATTGATACTGATGCACCTAGTCCTTCTAGTAATAAAAAGAAAAAGAAAACTGATAGGACTTTGCATGCTTCTAGAGAACCTGTTGTAGACACATCTGAGAATCCTAATGATATTTCTATTTCTGATGCTGAGACACAATCTGGTGATGAACTTGAACCTAGTGATAACGTTAATGATGATGCTCATGTTGATGCTCAACCTAGTAATGATAATGATGTGGAGATTGAACCTGCTGTTGATCTTGATAACCCACAACCTAAGAATAAAAGATATGATAAGAGAGACTTTGTTTCTAGGAAGCATGGTAAAGAAAGAGAACCATGGGTTCAGAAACCCATGCCCTTTCCTCCTAAACCATCCAAGAAAAAGGATGATGAGGATTTTGAGCGCTTTGTTGAAATGCTTAGACCTGTCTTTTGCGTATGCGTTATACTGATATTCTAAAAATGTCTCCTTATGCTAAGTATATGAAAGATATTGTTACAAATAAAAGAAAGATACCGAAAGCTGAAATTTCCACTATGCTTGCTAATTATACATTTAAGGGTGGAATACCAAAGAAACTAGGAGATCCAGGAATACCAACTATACCATGCTCCATTAAAAGAAAGGGATAATTAATTATGTGCCCTTAGTTGTGTCCCTCTCGGCAGGTTTACCCCTAGTTTCCAAAAACCCTCGTTCCTGCCCAAACCACTTTGCTCGTCTTATGCTTTTGCCCTTTGACCGTTTGATCGTCACTTTGAAAAAATCATAACAAATTCATACTAACTCCAAAAAATGTGAATAAGATATCAAAATTTTCAGAAAAACATTACCTATATGTGCATGTCATTTGCATTCATGACAAATGTGTTAGAAGGTCCCCATCTCAGATTGAGCTCCTATGATCTCAACATGAACAGTAAAATCCAAAAAAATGAAAAAATTTCTAAAATTTCTAATTTTTTTGCTGGCAAACAATGACCAATGTTTTGAGTTCTTGCCAAGTTTAGTAAGGGAATGACATTTGTGGAAGTCGTGGTGAAAAAAACAAAATTGATGCTCGAAAACAAAAGCATTTTGGAGTGTTAATTTCTTTTTTTTGGCCATGACTTCCATGAATGTCATTCCCTGATGAAACTTGGCAAGCACTCAAAACATTGGCCAATGTTTGCCACAAAAAAAATTAAGAATTTTTTGAATTGTTTTTCATTTTTTTAGATTTTACTGTTCGTTTTGAGATCATATGGGCTCAAACTGAGATGGGGACTTCCCAACACTTTTTTCATGAGTGCAAATCACATGCACGTATAGGTGATGTTTTTCTTAACATTTTGATATCTTATTCGCATTTTTCTGAGTTAGTATGAATTTGTTATGGTTTTTTCAAAGTGACAGTCAAACGGTCAAAGGGCAAAAGCATAAGACGAGCAAAGTGGTTTGGGCAGGAACGAGGGTTTTTGGAAACTAGGGGTAAACCTGCCGAGTGTGACCCAACTAGGCTCAAGGCTCCATTTGCAAAACTGTTTTGGGGGATTGTTCTCCAGTATGTGACTCCTCCAATGGTCCAATTAGTTTTTGTTCTAGTGCTTTGTTTATTGCAAATTTTTGCTGCTGTGGTGACCTTGTTCTTGAGCTTGCATGGCAAATTTATATGGTCCAAAGTAGTTTTGTTGCATGATATAGCCTCTAGACAGTTGTAGGAGTAGCTGCTATCGATTTTGTTGAGTTTTGCTCACTTTTATTTTGAGTCACTAAAAATTTCAGAAATTTTTCAGAGGAAGAAAAATGTTTAGGAAGATATACCAAGGGGGTTCCTCGACGAAGAAGGCCCCAAGACTTGCAATACGTGAGCCAGACCTTGAACCACCAAGGGAAGCTCTAGTGCAGCCATGTGAATGGCCATCGAATCAGTTCATGGTTCATGCTGGTTTTAAGGAGGAATTTGACGCATACGTACAAAATGCCGGCCTTGAAGACTTCGTGTCAGATAAGTGTCGGCAGCACTACCACCTCACTGATTCATTTGTGCGAAGATTTAAGTTTACATCCCAGCGGATTACTCATTCTGTTCTATTTGATCTTTATGATAAATCTTATACCATGGACCTAGAAGATTTTAGTGTTGCATGCAAAATTCCACAATGGGGCATTTATAGTGAGCCTCGTAAAATTGATTGTTCTGAGTTCCTTGCTAGCATCACTAGGGGAGAAACTAGAAATGTAACACAAGCTACTATAGGGAGCATTCACTTTCCTGCTATACATTATTTTGCTCTCTTTATAGGTAGATGAATTAATGGTAAACATGATCATAGCCACCTTTGTGCGTCAGATCTTAGTGTCCTCAAGTGTGCGGTAATGGGTGATAGACGATATAACTTGGGGGCTATTGTTGCAAGGAGGTTACATAATAATGCTAAAGATGGAGATTTCTTTGGTGGGATTTATGCCACTCATTTAGCTAATTATCTTGGGGTACCCATAAGGGAAAATGACATTGAGTTACCACCTGCTTTCCTTGATTATAATGCTATGGTACGCCACCAGTTTCTTGAGAGGAATGAACAGTCCCTCCTGTACCGACTAATCTTTGACAGGGAGCGCGTCTTTCATATTACGCTTCCCGCTCCTGCCTTCTTTAACTTTCAGGTAAAACGGAGATACTTTATAACTAGAGAGGAGATAGACTAATATGAGAGAGAGGGGGAGGCCGCTCGCCTCCACGCTGCAGCCCTTCAGGCAGTGGCAACCGCAGCTCAGTACAACCCCAACTACGATTTTGGATACTATCCAGGCCAGCCGTGGCCCTAGACCAACTCAGGCCAAAAGCCTAAACTTGGGGGAGTACGTATTTCTCACCGACATTACATTCATGTTCACACACTCATTTCGGTTGCCGGTGTTCATACTTTTTCATTGTATTATCCATGTTAGTTTATTTTTCTTGCTTTCTTCTTGTGTGTTTGAAAAACTTTGAGAAAATAAAAAAAATATAGTTCTCGCTTCTTTTTAGTTTTTCTTTCTAGTTTAATTTAGTTGTAGTATTAAAAGAAAACCCAAAAAGATTTCTCGTTCTTCTTTTACTTGTTGGGAGCTTTCCCGTGTAAATAGTTTTTCTCATTCTTGTTTTACTTTCTTCAGAAAAACAAAAATTTCAAAAATATTTCAGTGTGTTTCTTTGAAATTCTTTTCCTTGTTCTTTGGGTCATAAGGAGAAGACCACGATGAAAATGTTGAGTGGCTTTCATATGCATTATTGTTGATCTAACAGAGAGCCCATATTACCTTGTCTTCTCCTTTGAATAAATGTTTGCAGATTCCAGCTTAGTCCAATGCATGTGCACTCTTATTATTATTCACACCGTTCGGTCGTGCAAGTGAAAGGCAATAATGACGATATATGATGAAATGATTGAGATGGAGAAAAGCTGGTACAAAGTCGACCTATTTTGTTTTTGTAAATATGATTAGCTCATCGTTCTTGATTCAGCCCATTATGAATGAAACATGTTTGCAATGACAATTATAGATTATAGTTACTCATGCCATGCTTAATTAGCTAGGAGTGTATAATGGTTTTGTAAGTGCATCTAGTGCCCCTTAGTGATTTTGGTGTATTGAAGACTTATAGGTTAAGGGACTAATGTGTTTGTGAGTGTACACATGTTCTATAAGTCTATGAGGAGTTTGATATTTCCGAAGAAAGTCGACCCCTAAAAATGAATGTCTTCAGTTGAAGACTTTGGTTTTCTTGAAGACTTTGAAAATGAGGAAATTGGTGTGACCTTGAAGACTTTGATATTGATGCGAGGATTATGAAGCATGAAGACTTTTGTTTTCGTAGTTTTGTTTTCTCTTTCTTGAGTCATAGGAAACACCGTACTGTTAAAGGGGGTCGAGTTAAAACTAAGGAAATGTTTCCAAGTGATGCTCATCTCAAAGCCTACACACACCCAATCCTTTCGAGTGAAGCCATTGGAAATCTCATACAGTTCAGTCATTTTCTTCAGTGACAGAGACGAAGATCTTCTGTTCTCTGAGAAATTTGTTCTGACTGAGGAGTTAGGAATTCGCCAGTGCGGATTGCCTACAAGTGAGGAACATGATAGCCCTGAGGAATTTGAGAGCTCAAATTTCCAACCGTTGCTGTGCTACGCGCCAGCTGTCCCAAATATCTTATCCACCTAACGGTCATATCATTGAAGGGCATTTATGTCTTATCATGTCGGGCTGCTCCCAGGCTATAAATAGCCGCCCCCTACAACCACTAGCTGGTTGGCTGCTCCGAGAGAAACTGACACTTGTCATTTAGAGCATCCCATCCTCCGAGGACTTTGAGAGAAAATCATCAGTGAGGAAAAACCCAAACCCAACACCTAAAACCCAAAGTGATTGAGCATCACTGAAGAGATTGTTCCTGTGTGGAACCGACGCTTGTTACCTTTGAGGACTGTGCATCCTCCAGACGGTTAGGCGTCATGGTCTAGAGCATCCAAGAGGAATTGTGGATCGCCGAGTGACCAAGTCTGTGAAGGTTTGGAAGTCACCTGTGAAGACTTACCACGAGTGATTGGGTGAGGTATGTGTGACCTTAGCTCAAGGAGAATACGATGAGGACTGTGTGTCCTTAGGTTTAAATACCTAGCCGCTCCAACCAGACGTACAACTGTCACAACAGTTGGAACTGGTCTACCAAATCATTGTCTTCACCGAGCTACTGGTTCTATTTCCTCAACCCTTTCATTTCCTCATTCATGTGTTGATGAAATTGATCATTACTGTTTGAAGACTTTCTCAATTTTCTCAATCCTATTTCTTCAGTCATCTAGTCTTTTGCCTGCTTATCCTGTTTTCACGCTACCTATGCTTTGTGCTTGTTTCATATCATCATGATGACTGTGTTACTGCCATGTTATGCTTGCACCTGAGTATTTATTCCACTGCTTGTAGTTCGTCACTTAGCAAATTCCTCAAGTAGTATTTCCTCAGTGACGAATTTGTAAAAATTGCCTATTCACCCCCCCTCTAGTCGATATAATGCACTTTCAATTGGTATCAGAGCAAGGTACTCCCTTGTTCTGTGTGATTTTGGTTTAACCACCTGGAGTTTTAGTTATGTTGACTGCAGGCATGATCAAGGTCTCGGCTGGGTGTCCTACCTTTGATGGGACGGACTACCCCTACTGGAAGAATAAGATGCGCATGCATCTTGAGGCAATTGACAACGATCTCTGGTATGTTGTGGAAAATGGTGTTCCCTCTGTCACTCCTTCCGTGAACGCTGCTGATGTGAAGAAATTCAAGCAACTCAACTCTCAAGCGAAGAATATCATATGTGGCCATCTGAGCAAAGGACAGTACGACAGAGTGAGTGCTTTGGAGTCTGCAAAGCTTATCTGGGACAGGCTGTCTAAGGTCAACAAAGGAATCTCAACTCAACGTGATTCTCGAGTTGACGTTCTTCACAATCTCTTCAACCGCTTCAAAAGGCTCGATAATGAGAATGTCCAGCAAACCTTTGATCGCCTCACTGACATTTCAAACGAGCTTCAAGCACTTGGTGCCACTGACATCCCCGACCATGAGGTGGTGAAGAAATTGCTGAGGTCACTTGATTCTTCATTCGATACACTGGCACTGATGATTCAAGAACGTGGAGACTACAAGTCACTAGATCCTGCTGATATCCTTGAGAGGCTGAACACTCATGAATTCCAACAAGCTGAGAAGAGAGATTTCTACGGGCCAAGCTATGGAAGATCACGCACACTGAAGGCCAAGGCAGTTTCCTCATCCAAAGGAGAAGATTCTGATAGCAGCCTTGGTGACACTAAAGAAATAAGCCAGGAGCTAGCAATGCTCGTGAGGAAATTCCAGAAGTTCTCAAGGTGTGGTCGCTTTGTAAAATCTTCAAAAGGTGATGACATGAGATCAGATTCCTCATCCCGTGATTATAAGAAGAGGACTTGCCACAAATGCAAGAAACCTGGTCACTACATAACTGATTGTCCTCAGTGGGCAAAGGAATCAAAGAAGAAGAAATACAAGGATGATAGTTCAGATGACTCAAAGAAGAAGAAGAAATCTTCAAAGTCCTCATCATCAAAATCTTCATCTCACAAGAAGAGCAGTTCCAAGAAGGCTCGGGCATTCATTGGCAAGGAAATGGACTCTGAAGCTGAATCTGAGGAAAATGAGGAAGAGGAGGCATCTGAGGAGTCAGACTCTGGTGTGGCGAGCCTAGCCCTCGCTACTGCTTTCGTCAGCAAGTCCATCTTCAACACTGAGAAAAATGGCTTCCTCAACACTGCTGATGACAGCAACGATGACTATGCTCCCACCTATTGCTTCATGGCAAAAGGTGCCAAGGTACTCAAATATCCCTCCTCTGAATCAAGTGAGGATGAATCTGATGAAAATCTCAAACCCAGCTATTCCAAACTTGCTAATATTGTTGTTAAACAACAAAAGGCTTTGGAAAAGGTTCAAAATTTGCTAGACAAAAGCGATGATCTGCTGGGTGAGGAAATGGATCGAACTCAAACTGATAATCTTCAGAGACTACAGTCTAAGTTTGATAACCTTCAAAGTCGTCATGAAACTCTCTTAGCTAATCATGAGAAGCGTTCTTATGAATTTCTTCGGAGAAAGCAAGACCTTGAGAAGCTAAGGGTGAGTCATGAAGATCTTCAGAAGGAAAATGATTCATTACTTGCTCAACAGATCAGTTTCGCTCAGGAAAAATTTATTCCACCATGTTTGAAATGCATTGAATGTGAAACTACTAATTCTTCACCTGGAAGTTCAAATGCTTCTATTGCTGCAAATTCTTCAACTATCTCTGTGGTCACAAATTCCTCATCTGAGGATACCACTAGTATCACTGATGAAAATGCAGGGTTGAAGGAATTGTATGTGACAGGCATGTACAAAAGCCTCAAAGGGCATCAGACTCTTTGTGATGTGCTCAAAAAGCAGATCTTGAACAGGAACCCTAGGAAAGAGGGTATTGCCTTTGAGAGGAAACTCAATGCTGATGGAACCTATTGGAAACCTGAGCAGTATCCCAAAACCTCATGGGTTGCTGCGAAGGGACCTCCCGTAGATCCATCCACTTTATCTGGCTTTACTTGTGAATCCTCATATTCATCTGATGAGTCATTTGACTCCAATTATAAACTATTCAAAAATCAGAATGATGAAGTATTTACTAGATATGTTGGAACTAACTGCAGGAATGGTCGCCCTATGAAGAAAATCTGGGTTCCCAAAAGGTGCCTTGAAAGTCTTCAGGTGAATGTCATCATGACACCACCTGTGAAGAATAGGAACCCCAGATCAAATTCTTCATATGGACCAAAGGCTTTAAATGGATCCAAGTCCTCATACAGACCAAATTCCTCATATGGATCAAATTCCTCACGTGGATCCAAATCCTCATATGAACATCATTGTGCTAACACTTCTGTTTCGCAGGAAAAATCTAAGAGCTATGAATATGTGCATTATTCTTCAAATCATTATGTTCATAAGTCCTCGAAGAATTTCTCTGCTTATTCATATGCCTATTCTAACCCCTCTTCTGTGAAACGAAGCGCATTGGCTTCAATGCCACCTTTCTCTTATGGAGCTCGCAGAATGATGAACTCTTTGCCACCCCTCCAGATGTGGGTGGTGAAGAAAAAGAACTAATCTCTTATGCAGGGTCAGGTCTCCAGACAAACTTAATCGTCTGAAGAATTTGCTGGAGACCTGAAAATGCTTGAAAGGACGCAAGCTAATTATGAAGAAATGATTCATTCATTTCTCACGTCCTCATACTGCTATATATACATATGTTGCTTTAATTGATGAAATTCTGTCTGATGAATTTGATGTCATATTCTTCACTCTGAAGTATATGAGTTCGTAAGAAGCACTAATTCATCTGCAGGATGATTTACCCAAAGCTATTGAGTGGGTCCTCGACAGTGGATGTACAAATCACATGACCGGTGACAAGAGCTTACTGATGGACACTCCTTTATCTCCATCACATTTGAAGCATATCACCTACGCTGGCAAAGGCAAAAGCAAGGTATTGGGTCTAGGTAGGGTTGTAATCTCAAAGGATCGACACATGGACAAAGTTATGCTTGTCGAGTCCCTCGGATTCAACCTCATGTCTGTCTCAATGCTTTGTGATCTTGATATGGTTGTTGTCTTTGGCAAATATCGCTGCTTAGTGCTCATGGAATCTGACAATTCCAAAGCCTTCGAAGGCTTTAGGAGAGGAGACTTGTATATTGTTGATTTCTCTGCAGGACCACAGCCTGCCACATGTCTACTTGCAAAAGCTTCAGAAGGTTGGCTATGGCATCGATGACTGGGTCATGCTGGCATGAGGAACTTACACACGCTTGTGAAGAAGAAGCACGTCATTGGCATTGAGGGTGTCAAATTCCTCAAATATCATCTTTGTGGGGCTTGTGAGGCTGGAAAGATGACCAGAGCCAAGCACCCCTCGAAGACTATCATGACTACCTCTTGTCCTTTTGAATTGCTTCATATGGACCTCTTTGGCCCTACTCATTATGCCACACTAACAAATGCAGCATCTCTATATGGCTTTGTCATTGTTGATGATTATTCTTGTTACACATGGGTGCATGTCATTACTTATAAAATTGAAGTGCAGGAAGTCTTCAGACGATTTTCCTCAAGGGCTTCGACAAATTTCGGTGTGAAGATCAAGCATATACGTAGTGACAATGGGACCAAGTTCAAGAATACTGGTCTTGATGACTATCTTGATGAACTTGGTATTACTCATGAGCAATGTTGAGGATATCGCTTATTGTTATCGTCTCGGTCAGCTAGGGATTAGAGATTAATCGGAAATCGGCCGATTAATCAATTTTATCGGTCGACTATTAATCGGATATTTTTTTTGCAAATCTCAGGTTCCCAACACTAAAATACGCTCTATTCAACACTAAAACAATATTGGACATAAGTGTTACCTTGATTCCTAGCCTTTGAATCCTCATATAATGACAAACAAAATAGGACAACAATACATATTGCGTAACAAGGTCCACAAAACATAACTAAACTTAGTTTTTGCAAAAATAGTGCCATGAATAGGACCGATTTATCTGTAGATTCTCGATAAATCGCTTGTCAGAGCGATAAATCGATCCAAAAGATAAACGGTGAAGATAAGGAATAATCTTATCGGTCACCCCCCGATTAGCGATAAATCGGAAGATTAATCTCTGAATCGGAAGATTTTTTGAACAGTGCTCATGAGTTATCTGCCCCATACACTCCTCAGCAAAATGGCGGTGTGGAGCGCAAGAACAGGACTCTTGTTGAGATGGCTCGCACTATGCTTGATGAATACAAGATGCCTCATCGCTTCTGGCCTGAGGCAATTTATACTGCATGCCACATCATCAACAGGGTATATCTTCACAAATTCTTCAAGAAGACCTCATATGAACTCCCCACTGACAAGAAAGCCAATGTGAGTTATTTCAAAGTCTTCGGTGCTAAATGTTGGATTAGAGATCCTCATCACAATTCTAAATTTGCACCAAAAGCACATGAGGGTTTTATGCTTGGTTACGGAAAGGACTCGCACACCTACAGAGTCTTCAACACCCATCACCACAAGGTTGTTGAAACTGTAGATGTGTGGTTCGATGAAACTAACGGCTCGCAAAGAAAGCACCTACCTCCTGTGCTAGATGAAATGTCTCCTGAGGAATCCATCAAGCTAAAGTCTATTGAGGATGTCATACCTACTGAAGAATCTGCTGAAGAAGTCATTCCAGATCATGAAGAAAATCATGCTGGTGCATCTGAAGAAAATGGCTCTGAAGAAAATGCTGAGCCCAATCAAAGTCGTCAACCTGCTCATCCTCGCGTTGCAAATGAAGTGCAGATTGAGAGAATCATCAACGACATCAACGCACCAGGTCCTCTCACACGCTCAAAAGCTTCACATTTATCTAACTTTTGTGGGCATTTTGCTTTCGTCTCTATCATAGAGCCCACCAAAGTTGATGAGGCATTTCTGGAGCCTGAGTGGATTCAAGCTATGCAAGAGGAATTGCATCAATTCGACCTCAACAATGTGTGGGAACTTGTCAAGCGACCAGATCCTCGCAAGCACAATGTCATTGGTACCAAATGGATCTACCGCAACAAGCAAGATGAAAATGGCCTAGTGGTGAGGAACAAGGCTCGTCTTGTAGCTCAAGGCTACACACAGGTTGAAGGAATTGATTTCGATGAAACTTTTGCACCTGTTGCTAGACTTGAGGCTATTCGCATATTGCTTGCTTATGCTAACCATCATAATATCATCTTATATCAAATGGATGTGAAAAGTGCATTCCTCAATGGTAAGCTTGAGGAAGAAGTATATGTGGCTCAACCCCGAGGTTTTGAAGATCCTAAGCATCCTGACAAAGTCTTCAGACTCAATAAGGCCCTCTATGGCCTCAAGCAGGCCCCTCGGGCGAGGTATGATACACTGAAGGAATTCCTCATGAAGAAAGGCTTCAAACCCGGTTCACTTGATCCGACTCTTTTCACCAAAACTTATGATGATGAATTATTCGTGTGCCAAATATATGTTGATGATATTATCTTTGGCTGTACTAACCAACGTTACAGTGACGAATTTGCCTATATGATGAGTGAGGAATATCAAATGTCTATGATGGGAAAATTGAAATTCTTCTTAGGTCTTCAAATTCATCAACAACGCAATGGCATCTTCATTTCTCAAGAGAAATACCTCAAGGACGTTCTGAGGAAATTCGGCATGCAAGATTGCAAAGGCGTCAAAATCCCTATGCCCACAAATGGCCATCTATGCACCGATGAAAATGGTATAGACTTTGATCAAAAGGTATACCGCTCCATGATTGGCTCTTTATTGTATCTATGTGCATCTAGGCCAGATATTATGCTTAGTGTTTGCATGTGTGCCCGTTTTCAAGCTACACCGAAGGAATCACACCATAAGGCTGTGAAACATATTCTTCGATATCTAGCTCACACTCCAACACTTGGATTATGGTATCCCAAGGGCTCGGTTTTTGATCTCATTGGATATTCTGACTCTGACTATGCTAGTGATCGAGTGGATCTCAAGTCAACATCAGGCACATGCCATTTCCTCGGACGGTCCTTAGTATGTTGGTCCTCGAAGAAGCAGAACTGCGTATCACTCTCCACTGCTGAAGCTGAGTACATTGCTGCTGGTTCTTGCTGTGCTCAATTGCTATGGATGACGCAAACCCTCAAGGACTATGGCATCAACATGAAGAATGTGCCACTCTACTGTGACAACGAGAGTGCCATCAAGATTTCTCATAACCCAGTTCAGCACTCGAAGACAAAGCACATCCAGATTCATCATCATTTTCTTCGAGATCATGTGTTGAAGGGCGACATCTCTATTGATCATGTGAAGACTGAAGAACAACTAGCAGATATCTTCACAAAGCCCTTGGATGAGAAGAGATTTAGCAAGTTGCGGTGTGAGCTAAATATCTTAGAATCTTCAAATGTTCTTTGAAAGGACACACATCCTAACACTTATGCAAAATTGATGACTTAGATGTGCAACACACGAAGTAACATTTTTCTTCAATCAATGAAGACTAACCCTCTAAGTGTGAAGAAATTAATGAAGAATTTGATTCTCAGAGCCCTACGACAATGGTACGCGGTGTCTGAAATCATCATTCTTATACGGTGGGTCACGCCACCAACAAAAAGTTGAAAATCTACAAAATTGAGCTTTTCTTCATTTTGCAAATTCTTCAAATTTTCAAATTCTTCAACTTTGCAAAGTCCTCAAACTTTTCGACTGGTGTTCTTCATTGACTATATATATATTTGAGTTTTCATGTCCTCAACAGCATTCACTTATTGCTAATTCTTCAAATTGATTTTCATCTAAGTGAATGTGATCGGACTCGTTCCCCCTCTATGCTAAACTCAACCCAGTCTTTTCACAAATTCTTCATGTGTGTTCTATTTGAAACCCGTTCAAAGTCTTCACTGTGTCCTTGACAGCTGAAGAATTTGCGAACAAAACTTTAAAATTTTCATATCTGAATTTTCGGCTTTTGCCGCTCAAACCGTTCCGCATCACATGATGGATTAAAATATTCACCCATGATCACCCACGATCTCCACCACTCTGTACGTGGGTGACACATGTCGTTAGAAGAGTAAGGGTCAGGGGCATGTTTGTCCAAAAATTTCGGACGGGCAGTTTTTCACCGTGGCTATAAATACCCCTCCCCTTCCTCTGTTCTCATTTACCTTGCTCGACCTCCATCTCACTCGAGCTCTCAGACCTAGCGCCGTCGCTACTCTCCATCATCGCTGGTGAGGAAGAGCTTCACTGCCTCGACCTCGTCACCGTCGTACTCACGCCGGCCGCGGAAATCTTCACTCCGCCACCGCCGTAGCTGTCTCTCACCGCCAAGTTAGGGCGTGAGAGATCTGAACGGACGAACTTCTCCAACTCCACTCCCAGTTCGTCGTGTTCTTCGTCCAGGGTAAATAAAATCTAATTTTACTGCCCTACTTTGATTCTTATGATTTCCACAAAATCTTCAAAAGGTGTTTATTCTTCAACTTCCCATTCCATAAACACCCGAATGCTTCTGTATCTTGATTTGTTTCTCTAAGCTATGTTTTTCTTCAAGATTCCTCAATTGTGTGGATTTTCAAAATCTATACAACTCTGGAACCTAAGTCAAGAATGCTTAGTGAAATTCCTCAAGACACCTATGGTCAAATTCCTCAAACTTGATACTTTTTGAAAAAATTCTAAGAACGCATATGACCTCTCCAAATTCTTCGCACCTATACTCTGTTCACAGGTACAAAATGTCCGCTGCTGAATCACTAGGTTCTCATCAACTTAATTCATTTGCAGCGTTCCTCGAAGATAAGTTGCATACTTCCTCAGAAACATCCATTGTTCAAAATCCTCAAGTGAGGAAAATGGCAGATGGGAAGAGACCTCAGAAGGGAGGTAAGAGGCCTAAGACAAACACTGCTTTTGAGATCCCTGACAATATCTATGCTGAGTACTGCACACTTGATGAAGCAAAATATGGCAAAGAGAACAAGAATCAGCGTAAAGTGCACATACAGAGGATTGAAAGGAGATGGGCTAAGGAATGGAGGGAATACCGATACGTCACTCCAAAGTACATGAAGAAATTTGCTGTAAACCCTCCATTTCCACGACCTCCATTGGCAGCTGGCCAAGTTGCTGATCCCACCAGCATCAGGCGTGGTGAGGAATTTCCAAAAGAATGGGCCAAGCGCCAAGCCAAACTGGCCAAGCTTGCAAAAGAAGCAGTGAAGAAATTCAACAAAGATTCTCAAGCTGCTGCTGCTGAGGCCTCTGCCAGCAAGCCCAAGAAGGCTATGCCGAAGAAATCAGCTGTAAAGCCGAGTTCCTCAATAGCAATGCCCTCACGGCCAAGTTCCTCAAAGCCCTCAAAGC
The DNA here is from genome assembly GCA_011799875.1 of Thinopyrum elongatum. NCBI lineage: Eukaryota > Viridiplantae > Streptophyta > Magnoliopsida > Poales > Poaceae > Thinopyrum > Thinopyrum elongatum. Next base: position 414,797,220 of record CM022300.1, read on the forward strand.
AAATTCCTCAGGCAACTTCTTCAAGGGTTGTGCAAATTCCCTCTGTTGCCACAAAGTCCTCAGTTGCTGCTGCAAAGTCCTCAACACCAGTGCATCTTGCAACGTGCCAACGGACTGCAGGTTTTTCAATTGCTTCTGGAGCATCTGCAAGTTCCTCAGCTCCACCATGGTCCTCAACTGGTCCAATTCTACGGAAGAAAAAGGCCACTGCTGGACGTGGAACGAGGCCAAGTCCTCATAAGAAGCAAGTGGCGTTCCAAGTTCCGTCAGATGACGATGAAGCTGATGATGAAGAACTTGCTGAAATCATCAGGGACAGGCAAGAAAGGGCTGCTAGAGCTAAAGGGAGTTCTGTGCCTCTCATGCTGGATCCGAAGAAGATCCTCGATTTCATCAATCTCTGGCACAAAGATCCAAACACTCCACTGCCTGAATTGAACCTCACTCCTAGTCAAAGTCACATGTTGACGGCATTCATCAGTGAAGAAAAATGGAAATTTGAAAAGGGCAGGCAAGTCAAGAAGGCTCAGTACAAGAAGGAGCGTTTTTTGAAGAACAATGTTCTGAACATGTCTCCTAAAGAACTTGTAGCTCTGCAAACGGAAATCAAAGGTCTCAGTGATGAATTTGACAGATACTATGCTGATTGGCTGGGAGCCAAAGTCAGATTTGTCAAGCTTGCCAAGACCCTCAAGCCTAATGTTGCAGCACCATCGCAACGACAAAATCCTCAGGCTGAAGATCAACCCAGGCCTGCTGAAGCATTTGCAGCGCCTGAAGAAACTGAACATGCCAGGGCAACTGCATCAGTTGTGCCTGAAGAAATTGAACCCACTTCATCTGCTCCCCTTACCAAAACTGCGGAGAAGGCAGCTGTGAAGAAGAGGAAAGCATCAACCTCTGCAGAGTCCTCAGCTCCCAAGAAAGTGAGGACTTTGATGAGCTCTTTCAATAACCCAATTGATGCTGTTCCAATCTCAATAGTGCCATCAAAGGAGCTCATTCCTTTTGGTGAAGAATATGTCATTCCAGATGACACAGATGAAGAGAATCCTTCTACTGCTTCTTCAGAGCAGTTGGATGAAGAAATTGAAGTGGAAGATATCCCTTCCACCCCACTGGTATCATATCCTTTGCCTCAGTTCACAGCTGAAGAGGCAGACGTTGAGGAAATTGAAGAAGACGTGGACATTGGTTCAACTACACCAGTACTGAATGATGACTATTGGGAGAATCTTCACCCCAATTCACCATTGACCACACCTTTGCATCCAATTCCTCAGTCCCCTGTGCAAACTGAAGAAATTCAAACGGGATCTGAAGGACGTCAAACTTCTCTTGTTTCCATTCCTGAAGACATTCCAGTTGCAACAGCTGAAGAAATGGAGAACCCAATTGCTGCTGAAGAACCTGAACCTTCAATTCCTCAGTCAGCAGCTCCAGAGATATTGATCCAAGAGGTTGTGAAACCTTCAACTTCTAATCTTCAGCCCAAGCAGCAAAATCCTCATGCTAAAAGGCCAAAGTTCAAGGCTGATGATTTCTTCGCTGAGCATCATTTCTTCACTAATTTCAACCCATATGACTCAGCAAGACTTTGACGCAAGCGCTTCTGGACAGCAAGCCAAATGAACTTCTACTCATCACTTCTGTTTGACAAGGACAAGGTCTTTGAGCACCGTCAAATTCCGCATGTGGATATGGAGTCCATCACGTGCTTTCAACCTGTCTTGAATGTTCTTCATGACGCTGGGCTCCTGAACTTCTGTGCTGACATCTGCGATTGGAATGAAGAGCTAATTCTTCAATTCTATGCTACTCTGCACATCACTGGGAATGTGGCTGATGTCAATTCATGGGTGCTTGATTGGATGACTGAGAACACACACTACAAAGCACCGGCCTCTGAATTACTTCATGTCGTTACAATCAGTCCACCTGCTGAAGGCGCAAGGCTTATGTATGAAGAACCTGAACTTTCTCATCATATGATGCAAGTGCTAATGAAGCCTTTGAAGTCTGGCCAAGCTCCAAGAACCACCTTCCTAGTGAAGGATTTGCTTTATGTGCCTAGGACAATCTACCGCATTCTGACCAAAACCCTCAGTCCAATCAAAGGCCACAACTCTGAAGAAGAAGAAGTTGTTGGTATCATGAAGAATCTGCTGTTCAACATTATACATGGTATTCCCATTAACTACCACGATTTCTTCATGAGGACTTTGGCAAATGTTGCATTGTCACCATTTGAGTTGAAGCCTTATGATCCATGGATTATGAAATTCATCAGAACTAGGTCTTCAATTAACTACAAGGCAGATTGTCAGAATCACCTCAGCTATTTGCCACCCATTGAAGTCCTCAAACGGACTATTTCCTCAGTTGATGAAAAAGGCAAGGCCGCTGTTATTGATGAAGGCACTCGTCCATTGGATGGTCAGTTTCGCAAAGCTGCATCTTATTCGACCAATGATGACTCTGCAACTCAAGACTCTGTCGCAAAAGTTTTAAAGCCAATTACTCAAGCCACTGCCCCACGCGTGATGACTGATCGTGAGCTTCTACTAAGTCTTCATCAGAAGGTCGATCGCAATCACAAATGGGTCAAGCATCAATTTGGCTCAATTCTTCAGAACATGACTGTCATGCAAAACACTGTGAAGAAGAATCACTATTATGCTCATGAAATCTTCGATCGCACTTGGGCCATATTGTCTCACCTCTATGGTGATGAAGACCTCAAGCAGATGGGATTTCAACAGGACTTTGAATGGTCTTAGCCTCCTTCGAAGAAATTCAAGAAGGTCAAAGTTCCTCAGCTCGTCACAAGTTCATATTCTTCATCGCGTGAGATGGATGAAGCTGAAGATCTCAACGACACTGCGGCAGGCCCTACCTCAACGGACGACCCCAATAGCGCTGGCGCTCCTCCATCAACTTCATGATGATATTCTTCAGGGGCGTTAGTCCTCATTTTTTGTCCCTTTTGGTCATTCGATGACAAAAGGGGAGAAATTTGAGTTAGTCTTCAAGCGGGTCTTATATATGGTTTTTTTTTCTGTTAAGTTACAACTCTTGCTTTTTTGAGGTGTTTGCTCTGATGAGTTGTAAACTTAAGTCCTATGGTGGTCTAATACTTTTGAACTGCTTTCTGCATGCTTATTTCCTTAAGTACTTTAATGCACGCATGCTGAATTTCGTCAGACACCATATTTCATCATGCATTACAAATTCTTCATATCATATGATTAATGCGTGTATGAATTACAAGATATAGGGGGAGATCTCCATGATATTACTCTACAATGTGCATTTGCAATCCAAAGCAAATTCTTCATATGCACATCTTTAGGGGGAGTTCTTATATGTCTTGCAATCAAATTCCTCAATATCAGTATTTACACTTCATATGTTTTATCCCCGTTGAAAACTTAACCTATTTGTCATCAATCACCAAAAAGGGGGAGATTGTAAGTGCATCTAGTGCCCCTTAGTGATTTTGGTGTATTGAAGACTTATAGGTTAAGGGAATAATGTGTTTGTGAGTGTACACAGGTTCTATAAGTCTATGAGGAGTTTGATATTTCCGAAGAAAGTCGACCCCTAAAAATGAATGTCTTTAGTTAAAGACTTTGGTTTTCTTGAAGACTTTGAAAATGAGGAAATTGGTGTGACCTTGAAGACTTTGATACTGATGCGAGGATTATGAAGCATGAAGACTTTTGTTTTCGTAGTTTTGTTTTCTCTTTCTTGAGTCATAGGAAACACCATACTGTTAAAGGGGGTCGAGGTAAAACTAAGGAAATGTTTCCAAGTGATGCTCATCTCAAAGCCTACACATACCCAATCCTTTTGAGTGAAGCCATCAGAAATCTCATACAGTTCAGTCATTTTCTTCAGTGGCAGAGATGAAGATCTTCTGTTCTATGAGGAATTTGTTCTGACTGAGGAGTTAGGAATTCGCCAGTGCGGATTGCCTACAAGTGAGGAACATGATAGCCCTGAGGAATTTGAGAGCTCAAATTTCCGACCGTTGCTGTGCTACGCACCAGCTGTACTAAATATCTTATCCACCTAACGGTCATATCATTGAAGGGCATTTATGTCTTATCATGTCGGGCTGCTCCCAGGCTATAAATAGCCGCCCCCTACAACCACTAGCTGGTTGGCTGCTTCGAGAGAAACTGACACTTGTCATTTAGAGCATCCCATCCTCCGAGGACTTTGAGAGAAAATCATTAGTGAGGAAAAACCCAAACCCAACACCTAAAACCCAAAATGATTGAGCATCACTGAAGAGATTGTTCCTGTGTGGAACCAACGCTTGTTACCTTTGAGGACTATGCATCCTCCAGACGGTTAGGCGTCATGGTCTAGAGCATCCAAGAGGAATTGTGGATCGCCGAGTGACCAAGTCTGTGAAGGTTTGGAAGTCACCTGTGAAGACTTACCACGAGTGATTGGGCGAGGTCTGTGTACGAGTGATTGGGCGAGGTCTGTGTGACCTTAGCTCAAGGAGAATACGGTGAGGACTGTGTGTCCTTAGGTTTAAATACCTAGCCGCTCCAACCAGACGTACAACTGTCACAATAGTTGGAACTGGTCTACCAAATCATTGTCTTCACCGAGCTACTGGTTCTATTTCCTCAACCCTTTCATTTCCTCATTCATGTGTTGATGAAATTGATCGTTACTGTTTGAAGACTTTGACTGAAGACTTTCTCAATTTCCTCAATCCTATTTCTTCAGTCATCTAGTCTTTTGCCTGCTTATCCTGTTTTCACGCTACCTGTGCTCTGTGCTTGTTTCATATCATCATGATGACTGTGTTACTGCCATGTTATGCTTGCATCTGAGTACTTATTCCGCTGCTTGTAGTTCGTCACTTAGCAAATTCCTCAAGTAGTATTTCCTCAGTGACGAATTTGTAAAAATCGCCTATTCACCCCCCCTCTAGTCGATATAACGCACTTTCAGCTTTACCTTGTGTGCCAACATGTAAATTAAAATGGTTATGATGTAGTATGATAGGATGGTATCCTCCTTTGAATGATTTAAGTGGCTTGACTTGGCACATGTTCACGCATGTAGTTGAATCAAAATCAACATAGCCTCCACGATATTTATGTTCATGGTGATTTATATCCTACTCATGCTTGCATTCAATGTTGGTTAATCTAAATGCATGTTTATGACCATTGTCGCTCTCTAGTTGGTCGCTCCTCAATCTTTTGCTAGCCTTCACTTGTACTAAGCGGGAATACTGTTTGTATATCCACTTCCTTAAACCCAAAGTTGTTCCATATGAGTCCACCATACCTACCTATATGCGGTATTTACCTGTCGTTCCCCGCGGCCATCGTCGTCCCCGCGCCTCGCCAGCTCGTCCACGAGCTCCGCCGAGCTCCGCTGCGACTACTCCGACCACCAGCTCGAGCCCTGCGCCACTGCATCGAGCAGATCGAGCCCTTCCCCATCTTCGGTCGCCGACGCTTCTCCGACGAACCTCGCCATTCTACTGCTCCTAAACTGACACCGAGCCACCTTGTGCCTTCCCGGTGAGCCTCTGCCCCTTCCCTTTCCTCTCTAGTCGATGTTGGCTGCCCGTAGTCGCCGCTCCACTTGTGCCCGAGCCCGTCGCCGCGGAGCTCGTCGCCGACGAGGCTTCGGTGACCAAATGGTCACGGGCGTGCGTCCGTTAGCTTCGCCGCATCGCGTAGAACACGCTTAGCTCCTCCGTTCGAGCTGCTGCACGCCGCAACGCTGTTCCCATCGAGCTCCCGAACCAACCACCGCCTGTGCTCGTCGCCGGCGCCGTTTCGACGACCAAACGACCCCACGCTCGTGCCCATCGTCTTCGCCGCGTCGAGTAGGCCCTCCCTAGCTGCTTAGTTAGCTCGTGCACGCACCGTATTGCCGTTTGCCATCACGTTCGAGCGCCGCCGTCCGCCGCCGTGCTCGCCGTCGCCGCTCCGGTGCGTCTCCGGCGTCGCCACCACCCCCACTCGATGCGGCCCAGCTCCAGCTTTCGATTGCGACCGAAACCGCAGCGGACGGCCGCCCGTAGCGGATTTCCGGCCAACTCTGGCGACGCCCTGCCGCGGGAATGGTCACCGGCGCAACTCCGGCAGCCACCGCCGACGTGGCGCCCACGTGGGCTCCCCTGTGAGGTTGACGGGTGGGCCCGGTGGGTCCCGTTGACCAGTTGACCTGGTTAACACGCGCGCACTGTTCACCATGGCCCACTGAGGTGTGGGTCCTGCGCCTAATTAACCCCGTTTAATTTAAATAGAAATTAATTAGTTTAATCTGAGATTGACAGTGCGGGCCCACCAGTTAATTAGGATAATTAGATTAATTAAACCCTGTTTAGTTAGTTCAGTCACTGACCAGTGGGACCCACTGGTCAGGTTTGACTTGGTCAGCGAGTCTGTTGACTGCTGACGTCACACCTGCATCATGCTGACATCATATTTCATTTCTGTTAACTTAAATAATTCCAGAAAATATTTTAATCTTTGAAAATTCGTAGAAAATAAACCGTAGCCCGGATGGAAAAACTTTATACATGAAAGTTGCCCAGAACGACGAGATGAATCCAACCATGCCATTTGTTTCCGTGTCGGGACCCTCTACGGAGGTGAACCTGCAACTTTTAGCCTGTTTTTGGTAGATGAATAGTGCATACATACCGGTTAATAAATCCTACTTTAATCCTAAAATAACTAAAATGATTTAGATATGTCTTTAGGCAACCCTGCACTGCACGTTAGCATAGCATGCTCTGCGTTGCATATGTTTGCTGTGTATTTATCTGTTTCTTCCTCCTCTTCTCTCTCGGTAGACCCCGGTACCGACGCAGTTCCCGAGACCGACGCAGCTCAGGAGCCTGACGACACCGTTGACGACCTTGCCTTTGCCGCCGAGCAACCAGGCAAGCACCCTCCTTTTGAACATGCCGATATCGCCTATTCTTTCTCTCTTATGCTTGCATTAGAAATTGCTGCTACTACTGTTTATCCTATTTCTGATGCATAGCTTGATTTTGTAACCTGCTATTGTTACCTACCTGTTTATCCTAAACTACTTAGTATAGGCTGGATAGAGACCCACTAGAGACCCCACTTTGTCCCAGTTGCCCCACTGGAGCATCGAAAGACTCGACGACCAGGCCCCAGCACCGCACATCACCCCCCCTAGTTGTACGACACTGCAGCGTTACTATCGAGTGCCGAGGTTCATACCTCGTTTAGCACTTCTGATGTTAACTCTTTAGAGTAGCTATTCGATCATGGTCATTGAGGGTGATTCCTCCTTCACCACTCCCGATAGCAACGTTGTCGTGCAACACCTCAAGTGTGAACCCATCGAGGGTGATTCCTTCGAGTTCACCTTGACGGATACATCGAGTAGGAATCCAACGAGGGTGATACCTCGGATTCCCTGATGTTATGGACACACGGATTCTTGGACTTTACAACTGTTACTTGGAAAGGCGGGTCGACCCTGAGGGGTACCCGCGAGTGATGTGGAAACGGGTTGACCTGGAGGGTGCCCGTGAGACAATTACGAGGCGCGGCCGGGCATTCTTAGCCCTTGCAGCAAGTCCTCGAGACTGGGCGACGGGGTCACATCGATCATGAGTCTCTACTTGTTACCGCATAACCCCAATACACTAACGATTTGGATATTTGATCCGAGTGGGCCTTTGGCCCGATAGCACTAACCATCACTTGGGAACAGTTATGGGCACTCTGCGTCGTATGCATCAGCCGAAGCTTAATAGACATCAGCGACTGAGCGGCGCGCGCTGGGTTGGACTGCGTTAAGCACCCTCCTTTGTAATGGAGGCTGCCAGGTCTGCTCACCGGCCACGTACGCAATGTGCAGGAGTTCCCGGGGTGATGGCCCAAGACCCTTGGGCGCATAGGTTTAGTCCGGCGTGCTGACCTCTCTGTTAAGTTTTTGGTTGGGTTGCGGCGTATCGTTTGGCTGAGGCCGGGCATGACCCAGTATAGTGTGTCCGGCCGGAGTTAATCGAACATGGTGGGTAAGTTGGTGCACCCCTGCAGGGAAGAACTAATCTATGCATAGCCGGATCCTCAGTAACGAACGCTCGGAGTTGTATCCCGATCGGTACAACTAGAACTTGATAGAATTGGATACTAGGGCTGGGATTGCTTTCTTGCAGGGAGTCGAGGAAGGATCTCTGGCCAAGGTTGATACTTAATACTGCTACTACTTTATGCTGTACTAATCTACACTCTTCTAATGTTGCAAGACCGTTGAAGATGCTAGTCTTCGATAGGACTAGGCCTTCTCTCTATTCTGGCATTTCTGCAGCCCAGTCCACATATACAGCCTTTCTTTGATAATGTTGCATATGTAGTGTAGATCCTTGCTTGCTGAGTACTTCAGATGAGTACTCACAGTTGCTTTGCTTCCTCTTTTTCCCCATATCCGTTTGATGCAACCAGATGACGGAGCCCCGGAGCCAGCTGCCCCCGTCGACGACTACTACTACCACCCCGAGGGTGGTTACTACTTCGAGCTTGCCGATGACTAGGAGTAGGATCGGAGGGTCCCAGGCAGGAGGCCTGCGCCTTTTCGATCGTAGTGTTTTCTTTTGCCCCGCCTTCCTAAAGGCTTATCTGTTTTATCTTTTATATCTGTACTCAGATATCTGATGCTTCCACTGACGCTTGTAAGCGAGCTTATGTATTCGAGCCCTCGAGGCCCCTGGCTTGTAATATAAAGCTTGTATGACTTTATTTATGTTTTAGAGTTGTGTTGTGATATCTTCAAGTGAGTCCTTAGGCTTGATCGTGTGCATTTGCATGTATGATTAGTGCACGATTAAGCCGGGGGCGTCACAGTATGGATGGTACCCGTGGATTCGGTTAGCAGTGGAGTGTGATTGTTGGTGGAGGGGGAGTAAAAACTTTACCATTCTGTTTGGGAACCGCCTATAATGTATCGAGCATGGAAGATACCGAGATCTCTTGGTTGTTATGTTGACAATGAAAGCATGCCGCTCAAAATTATATTCATCTCTGTTTTAAAAGCTCGAGCTCTGGCACCTCTGCAAATCTCTGCTTCCCTCTACGAAGGGCCTATCTATTTACTTTTATGTTGAGTCATCATCCTCTTATAAAAAGCACCAGCTAGAGAGTACCATTGTCATAAGCTTTGTTATTAATTGATATTGAGTATGAATGTGACTGAATCTCTTTTGCCATGAATTATAATGTCTAGTCAGTCCTTGATCTTCAGGGGTGCTCTGTATTTATGTTTTGCGGTCTCAGAAAGGGCTAGCGAGGTACCATTTTGTCATATCATATCATGATTGTTTTGAAAAAGTGTTGTCATCTGAGATTTATTATTATTGCTCGCTAGTTGATTATGCCATTGATATGAGTAAATGTGAGACCTAAATGTTATTGTGAATATGGTTAGTTCATAATCTTTGCTGAAACCCTGAATGCTGGCTATACATATTTGCAAAAACAAGATCAAACTGAGTTTGTAAAAGTTTTTCTTTGCCACTTTCAGTTTGTGAACTGAATTGCTTGAGGACAAGCAATGGGTTAAGCTTGGGGGAGTTGATACGTCTCCATCGTATCTATTTTTCCAAACTCTTTTGCCCTTGTTTTGGACTCTAATTTGCATGATTTGAATGGAACTAATCCGGACTGACGCTGTTTTCAGCAGAATTGCCATGGTGTTATTTTTGTGCAGAAATAAAAGTTCTCGGATTGACCTGAAAATTTACGAAGAATATTTTTGGAATATATAAAAAATATTGGCGAAAGAATCAACCAGAGGGGATCCACCCAGAGGCCACAAGCCCTGGGGGCGCGCCCTGCAGGCTTGTGGGCCCCCTAGAGCCCCTCCGACTTCAACTCCAACTCCATATAACCCTATTCGGGGAGAAAAAATCAGAGAGAAGGATTCATCGCGTTTTACGATACGGAACCACTGCCACCTCCTGTTATTCATCGGGAGGGCAGATCCGGAGTCTGTTCGGGGCTCCGGAGAGAGGGATTCGTCGCCATCATCATCACCAAGCTTCCTCCATCACCAATTTCATGATGCTCACCGCCGTGCGTGTGTAATTCCATCGTAGGCTTGCTGGACGGTGATGGGTTGAATGAGATTTATCATGTAATCGAGTTAGTTTTGTTAGGGTTTGATCCCTAGTATCCACTATGTTCTGAGATTGATGTTGCTATGACTTTGCTATGCTTAATGCTTGTCACTAGGGCCCGAGTGCCATGATTTCAGATCTGAACCTATTATGTTTTCATGAATATATTTGTGTTCTTGATCCTATCTTGCAAGTTGTAGACACCTATTACGTGTTATGATCCGCATACCCCAAGGTGACAATAATTGGGATTCTTTCCGGTGATTACCGTAGTTTGAGGAGTTCATGTATTCACTAAGTGCTAATGCTTTGGTCCGGTTCTCTATTAAAAGGAGGCCTTAATATCCCTTAGTTTCCATTAGGACCCCACTGCCACGGAAGGGTAGGACAAAAGATGTCATGCAAGTTCTTTTCCATAAGCATGTATGACTATATTCGGAATACATGCCTATATTATATTGATGAATTGGAGCTAGTTCTATGTCACCCTAGGTTATAACTATTGCATGATGAATGCCATCCGACATAATTATCCATCACTGATCCGTTGCTTACGAGCTTTTCACATATTGATCTTTGCTAAGTTACTTTGCCGTTGCTACTGTTACGATCACTACAAAACTGCTATTGTTACTTTTGCCACCGTTACCGTTACTTCCATACTACTTTGCTGCAGATATTAAGTCTTTCAGGTGTGGTTGAATTGACAACTCAGCTGCTAATACTTGGGAATATTCTTTGGCTCCCCTTGTGTCGAATCAATAAATTTGGGTTGAATACTCTACCCTCGAAAACTGTTGCGATCCCCTATACTTGTGGGTTATCAAGGCCCTCTCCGGCACCTTGCCGGAGGGGGCCATCATCACCGGAGGCCATGGAGGAGGAAGCCGGAAGTGGCCATCATCACCATGGAGGCCAAGGACCAGAGGGAGAACCTCTCCCCGTCTAGGGGGAGGCCATGGAGGAAGAAGCACAAGGGGGAGACTCTCTCCCCCTCTCTCTTGGTGGTGCCGGAGTGCCGCCGGGGGAACCATCGCCGCGGTGATCGTCTTCATCAACATCACTGTCCTCATCTCTTTTAAGCGGTCCACTCTCCCGCACCCCGCTGTAATCCCCTACTTGAACATGATGCTTTATGCCACATATTATGATCCAATGATGTGTTGCCATCCTATGATGTTTTGAGTAGATTTTCTTTGTCTTCTGGGTTGATTGATGATCTAGATTGGTTTGAGTTGTATGTTTTATTTTGGTGCTGTCCTATGGTGCCTTCCGTGCCGCGCACACGTGAAGGATTCCCGCTGTAGGGTGTTGCAACTTGTTCATGATTCGCTTATAGTGGGTTGCTAGAGTGACAGAAGTTTAAACCCGAGTAAGGGGGTTGTTGCGTATGGGATAAAGGGGACTTGATACTTTAATGCTATGGTTGGGTTTGACCTTAATGATCTTTAGTAGTTGCGGATGCTTGCTAGAGTTTCAATCATAAGTGCATATGATCCAAGTAGAGAAAGTATGTTAGCTTATGCCTCTCCTTCATATAAAATTGCAATAATGATTACCGATCTTGTTAACAATTGCCTAGGATAAATCCGCACACCGATCCATCATTATTCCACACTCACTATTTATAATATATAGTAATATATTCTAACTTTATGTTAACAACACCTATTTTTATATTTTAGTTCTCTGATATCATGCAAAGCTACCCTCTTCATACCCACAACGTAGTTTTATTTCTTGTTTCTAGATGAAAGCAAACGTTCGGTGTACGTAGAGTCGTATCAGTGGCAGATAGGACTTGAGAGAATATTGATCTTACATTTAGCTCCTTGTGGGTTCGACACTCCATACTTATCACTTCCACCTTTGGAAATTGCTACGATGATTCCTTGCACTTGGGGATTATCAATGTCTCTTATCCTGTCCGCGATCTGCATCCATGCAGGTACCCAGGATCATGGAGATCGAGACCCGGTGAGGCTCGAAACAAGGAGACCATGAAGTGTTATACCGAACACCGGTGACAGTAAGGTTCAGTAGGGTAACATGGATCGTATCCTTGGGGGTAAATGAGGTGTAGTCATTAAACGCCCAAAGCTCCTGTCTGATTTCATTATCTTAATTATCGAGGCAACCCCACGTGACGGATAGGGCCAACGATATGACAACTGATTCTTGATGCAGGACTCGTGTTGGTCAAGATGTTATTTGGACACATCCCTCACTTCGATTCGTAACAAGCACTTCTCGATGGGTGACTTTCAGTGCACGAATTAATATCCTATCAGCGCAAATACAAGGTTGTAAGCATAAGACCTCATACCAGTACCTCTTTTTATTATAAGTGTTTGAATCATTAGTTACTTGCTGACCCGGTCAAAAGCTGGATTTGACACATTGACAAAAGTTTGCTAGAGACCATTGTTCAAGGGAATCTTCCTCTCGTGGGTTCGATAACCCAGGATCACCTATGGGGAAATAGGTGCGGGATACTCTTTTCTGTTTCAATACCAGATTAATAAAAGGAGGTATCAGCAAGGCCTTGCAATCCGATATATCTTTAACGAACGCAGTAAAATTCCACAAAGCCTACACGTAGGCACAAAATACAGACTAAAATCATCAAACATTTTGGACTCATCAACTCCCCCAAGCTTAGAGGTTTGCTCATCCCTGAGCAAGTATCGCAGCTTGTAAGAAAGAAGTCATCTTGACTATTAGGTGCAGATAATGATAATGAGTGAGTTCATTACAAGATCAAAAATTCATGCTAGATAAATGATAATATAAGCACTATTATATCTCCATTTAATCGGATGATCATGAAGGCTCCCACACCTTACTATTCTATCGGTTAGCAGACGTACTACAACTTTATGTGGTAATTCATCTGTCTTTCAGGCGAGCAAGCTGCAATGGTTTCTCGGTTTTGATTTTATTTCCCTTCTTCTTTTAAGGCTCAGGCCTATGCCCATGTCACTTCTAATTTCATTTTAAGCGTGACATGTAAAGCTAGGCATGGTCCCTTGTATCAATAACGGGTTTTTTTGAAAAAGTTTATTTTATTAAAAAGAGGTTTACCAACTAAGGGCATGTACAATGCATAGCTCCAGGGTGATGCCCCATATGCCATGTAGGATCGGATGTCAAGAAAAGTAGGTTCGGATGGAGCAGCGGGATCCTCTGTAGGAGGCGGGTGCTTGGGGAGAAAAAGTATGAGCCGGTGCATAAAGCTGAAAAAGTTGAAGCAAAGAGTAGGGATGAATGTGTACTGGGAGTCTACTTTTTATTATTTGGTGAGGCCCACTAGTAGTAGCTTGCATTGGGAGAAAAAAAATCAATATAGATGCCTCAAGCTACTTTTTGTCATGGAGCATCTCTATTCATATGCCACCATTGTACATGCCCTAAGTCACTTACTCTTTTTACTACCTCCGTCCTGGTTTATTGGTCCCCTTAGTATTTTTGCCAAATTTCGAGCATAAATTTAATTAATAAAATGTTAATGCATGTCATAAAAATAGTATCATTGAAAGCTGTGTTCAAATACGAATCCAGCGATATAATTTTTTATGACATGCATTAACATTTTATCAGTTAAATCTATGATCAAATTTTGACACAAATACGAAGATGACTAATAAACCAGGACGACAGTAGTATTAAAGAGAGTTTTACCAATGAAGCCACCGCACTTTTCTCTAGGGTCAGAACTTTTAATTCAAAATTCCCACCAAAAGGAGAACTTTAACTCAAAAGGGTCGAATTATGATCGCAGAGTGATGATCCACTAGCGGTTGGTGCGCCACCTTGTGGCGCCGCTTGAGAAAGTTAGGGCGATGCCAGGTAGAAGGTGCCCCTTTCACTCTCCTATTTGTACTGAGAATGTGTTTTGTGTATTATGTGATGTTATTGTGAAGAAACTGACATTTATAATAGAACAAACCAACAAAAATGCAACACATCTAGATAAGACAATCACATTATACTGTCACTGTTCTATTTGCACTATGCATTGTTATAAAATCAAACTGAAAGCAGAAGAACATGTGTATGTGCAAGTTCCTGACAGAAATGATAGAGAAAGCAGTACAAATGTAACACATTCAGACAACGGATCAACTTGCACAACATAGGAAACAACCACATACAGATAGCAAATGACTATCCTCATCGATATCATCATCGGTGTCAAAAGACGCATATTAATTGAATGTCCTCATCGATATCATCATCGGTGTCAAAGTCGCATATTAATCCATTGACTGCCGTAGAAATGAGTTTACTCTGCTGATTTGGTGCAAATCAAACCTATCCAACAAAGCATGATTATCAGCACAACAATGACCGGTAACCACCAGATCTAGAAAATGTAATGGATAAATATCATGTCACCCATATGAAGGCAATATAAAAGTATAAATATTTAAGACAGTAATGCCATCAAAAAGTTAACAAAACAAAAGTATGTGATATCACTAATTTCCACTTTAATAATTGTTGTAAAAGCTTATCCACATGCATGGAGTATACCAGTTAGGCTGTGTCTTACTGGAAAAAACATGTAAAGCTCTGTAGAATGTGCATACTTGTGTTACATCATCCATGTGGGATTCCTCTAAGCAGGCTATCTGTTTTGAACTTCTCCAGTCCCACAATAGAACCTGAAAGGAAGCAACTTGAGTGAGACTCAACCTGAATAGCCTCATGAAACCGCATCTTGTTTGCTTTAATAGATGACATATGAACTAAAAAAACAAATTCTGATATGTATGGGAAAACCTAAACTCTGTTGGCAATTATCATATAAGGAAATCAGATGTGTAGGATAATTCGTAGCTAGCTTGCAGCTCTACCACGGTTGAGGGTTGCAACTCCCCTGAGTGTACATCCCTCGTTTCACCTAGAAGTCTGGTATATAGCCACATATAGAGATGAGTTGGCAGAAATCTGAAGGCAAATACAGCTAATGATTATCGAATTTGTATGGTAGCAAATATTTTACGGGGGTTACTTTAAAATGTTTAAAAAAAATCATGTTATTAAGGTTGACATATTTTGTTGACAGATTGAGCTATTCGATATTTCTTATTGTTCTATTTTGACATTTCAAAAGAAATACATAGAATTGCATCAAACAAATGAGTTGATCATAATATCTCCAGATTTCTCCAAGCTAGCACTTTTACTTACCTTTTACCACCACTGATTGGGGATGCATTGCCAGTAAGATTGATTACTTGAGGCTGCTCACCACAGTTCTGCAATGGATATATGGTATTCATCTTTGCATTGCGAGCTTTATTCGTCTCGATAAAAGACACAAAATTCTCTGTGTTTTTTTAACTCGAGGAAGTTTAGCTTGAACACATTACTTGACTGCAACAACAAGGAATTCAACTGATTGACTTCTTAACATCTGCTTTGCGTTCGTATTCATTAGCTTTTGTTGCATGTAGTAACGGGATTTGCACGAAATTCGTACCCCTAACATCCCGAGCATTACAAGTCTCGCGCTCGGATTAATTAGTCGATGACCCAAAAAACCCCTAAAAAATCAACAAAACAAAAGCTTACATAGGTTACAATTTACATACCAGAAGAAGCAGTGGACACAAGCAGGGAAACAAACAAAAGCAACCCATAGAAAAAAAGAGGCAAAACTTTATTATAACTAGATAATACCCCGCACGTTGCTGCGGAATAGATTGCAATATATACTAAAATGATTTGATAGCATGAAACATGATTTTTTGAATTTAATATGAAAACTAAAACCGAATATACAAATGATTTGTTATATAATTGTTGTTTATATTTAACAAAAGTAGCATTTTTTTATGCATGGTACATATGCTTTAGAATTCGCAAAAAATAATGAGAAAATCATATTATCCATTCAGCAAGTTATTAATCTATGATTTTTATGGGAACATGTCGTTAGCACTTCAGGCTTAATTTTTTTGGCTTTGGCAGTCTTGAACGATAATGAAATAAAGAAGTCACTTTGTTAAAAAATAATTGGAATCCAAATGGACTCTTCATATTTTTCATAAGATCAAACGAAGGCATGATGGTGAGGTGGCATAGGCTCGAACAATTTGAACAAAACTTTTAAACATGAATTATGTATGGCGTTCCTCCATAGAGTTATGAAAGCAATCTATAGTACTCAACAATGGCTCGTTAATTTGATGTAATTATTTTCCTTATTTTCATCTTGTGCAAACCTTGTTAACGACTAATTTGTTTGTATAAGATGTCGTACTATTTCTATACCTACTAATAAAGTAAGGTGTGCTTCATCAATTTTTTCATCCGTTCACCGCTGAAAATAAGTTTTCTATCCGAGGTGGTACTAAATTCTTATGCTTTTGTCTGCTAGAAAAAGAATTTTCGTACGTGGGCCGCGCGCTGTGGCCTAGCAAAGCCAACCCACTTATTTTTCAGCCCACGCAGCTGGAAAAATTCTACTTTCCGCATTAGGCGGTAAATAGTCAGAGTTTCGCACAGGACAATCAATAATGGGCTGGCCCATTTTTCTTTTTTCTATCCGAGGTGGTACTAAATTCTTATGCGTTTTTATACTAGAAAAAGAATTTTCATACGTGGGCCACGCGTTGTGGCCCAGCGAAACCAGCCCACTTATTTTTCTGCCCACGCAGCTGAGAAAATTCTATTTTCCGCACCGGGCGACAAATAGTGAGAGTTTCGCATAGGACAACTAATGATGGGCTGGTCCATTTTTCTTATTTTCTGTGTTTTACATCTATTTTTATTCTCGTTTCCCTATCTCTTTTTCCAAGTTTATTTTTCTTTTGGAATTTATTTCGTAAATGAAAAATTCTCAAAAAAGGTTCAGAATTAAAAAAATTTGAAAAATGTTTAGAATTCCATTTTTTTGCTATTTTGAAATATATTCGGAACTTGCAAAAAGTTGCCCATTTAAAAAAAATCAAAATTGTTTGAGATTTCTAAAAAGAAAATGACATTTAAAAAAATGCTCCAAATTTGAAAAATATTCATGTTTCAGTGAAATTTTCAAAATTAAAAATAATGTTCGTGTATAAAAGATAAACATTTTCTAAAGATCTTATGAATTTTCAACACATGTTCCCGTTTTAAAAAAATATTCACAAATTCAAATAATGTTCATGTTTTTATAAAAAAATTGGTATTTTCTAAAAATGTTTGTGAATTTTAAAAGTTGTTTCCTTTCATATTTTATTCGCGTTTTTTCGAAAGTGTACATAATTTAAAAAAACAGTTCAGGATTTTTTTTTCATGTTTCCTAGAATATTCAGAAACTTCATACCTTAAAATCCCTCGATTGAAAGGATTGAAAGGAAGAGTAGATTGAATAACTCATGGGGCTTCTCTGGCGTACGATGACGTAACAAAACTCATAAATGCTCTCGATCCATGAATGAAAAAACAGCGGATTGGTTTCTTCACACACGGCGAAACCGAGAAGCTAAATATTTCATTTTTGTGTGCACACAAGATTTTGTTTGCACATATAATTCTCACTAACTTTAAATGCATACTATTTTATCTCTCGTTGCAACGCACGGGCATATGTGCTAGTCAAGTCAAAAAAAAGTGCGACTCCAGCCCTCCGTGTACCTTAATCATCTATGCTTCAGAAATCATTTTGCAAAATTTGACCGCAGTCCAGAAAAACAAACCAATAAACATGCATCCTTGGGGTTACAAATAATACGATCTTCCGTCCTATGAACAAAACTACAGAAGGCATGGCAAAAAATAATAAGAAAATAATGTAGTAGGATTATATCACGAAAATCATGTAGTAGCTTTATATCACGCTAAAGTAGGGAGGATTAGGAAAGGAGCAACCAGGAATAGCCTGCTACGTGCTACAGATTCCATGAGGGGGAGGGCCTGCACGAAATGGGGACTCCAACTTTCGCTGACCACTATAATCTGTATGAGCAGAAAACGGAGGTGCATGAAGAAAATTAACGACAGAGCGAAATTAATTTAGGAGATATAATCAAGGATTAACACCAGGGGTTAGTTGCATAAGAAAGTGCATTCTTGACGAAAAAATCAACCAAAGCAAGCCATTGAGATTAGAACTCAACACATACAAAACTTTTAATCTAGGGTTTTTATCATTTATGCCACTGGTTGTGTCTCACTACTCAGTTTTGTCACTAGGAATTTCAACTGCTCAAAAATGTCATCGCTTCGTTACGCGCATGCTCAAAAATGCTAAACGACACCATGATTGTCAACTCAAATCTCGTTTGCTATGTCATAATGACCAAAATACCTATAGACCAATATGTCAGCTCTCCCTCTATCTCACTACAATAAAGTCTGGGTCCCACTTGATCCCAACAGCGTTCTTATTTTCTCTAAAATTATTCGCTTGCTTACTCCTAACAAGTGGGTTCCACACTTATCATTGTGAGATAGAGAGAGCTCACATGTGGGTATAGGGGTATTTTTGTCATATAACATGGTCAACGAGTTTGACCTGACAATAACGATGTCTAATGGCATTTCTGAGCAAACATCTAATGAAACGATGACATTTTTGAGATAACTAATGGCATTTTTGAGAAAACATCTCACGGAACGATGACATTTTTAAGCAGTTGTAATTTCTAATGACAAAACTGAGTAGTGAGACACAACTGATGGCATAAACAATAAAAACCCTTTAATCTATGCGTATCTTTAAATCACTTGGTCAAGCAATCAACCACGCATCCAGTATTCTGAAAACAAAGGAGATTGGTAATGCTAGCATACTTTCAGTGAATAGCATGTCGATCACACAATCGCAAAACATTGGCATAGCCTTGAGCATATTTGATCAGTGAACGTTGACTGCAATATGAGGAGTTTGTCGATCACAAACCTGGACCTGTGCGATTCTGTGCTAGACAAAACGATGCAGAGCACCGGTAATACTGTTTCTTTGAGAAAGAGACAGAACATTCAATCGTACAAATCCATGACTCTTTCCTCAATTCCTTTTACATGAAGATACGGACCGGTGGACTGTTCCTGAAGGTATAGGTCAAAACTTCTCTGAACAAATGCAGCAGCACAGAAGATTGAATCCTATAATATGTGATGGTTAATAATGGTGACCTTCAGATTAGATCATGTAAAAGGAATTGAGGAAAGAGACATGGATTATATATTGTATCCCATTTACCTTGCTGATTGGAAGATTGACGCCAATGATATAGAGAAGTTCAGCTTGCACATTACAATGAAATTCGAGAAGCTTCCGGTTGCCCTAGTGATATTTGGGAAACAAAAGAAACATGTGTAAGGAAATGAGTTTGGTAGAAGCAAGCATAAACGAACTGCCAAAAACTCCTCTTGTTCCTCTCGCACAATACTGCATGCGGACCGGCTCGCCGCGCTCTGGGCATGAACAAAGGGAGGAGGGTCTGAAAGGCCGCACGACGGACAACGCCAAGGTTCTTTGTGGTGCCGCGGCGGCGTGGAGTGGGGTGTGGATGGCAGCCTCGACCGGGTGAAGACCATACGGACGGTCGGCCGAGCGAAGCAGATGCGGGGCACCGGCGAGACCAGCTGGAGGCGTGTTGTGGGTCCGTCAGGCGCGGCGCGATGGCGCAACATGTAGCCCCATCTTGCCGTGATGGCGAGTGGCGTGCTTACGATGAGACGATGGCTGCTTAAATCTAGCACTTTCTTCCGCATATTCCGCATATGTAAGGTCATGGAGGGGGAGGTAATGAGATGTGGTGAATGCTGTCGTTTCATCTGGATATGTTGCTGCCGTTTCATGGGGCGTCGGTCGTGGCGGCGTCTAGCAGAAGACAAAACGACGGGGAAGACGAACCCTCATCGACCTACTGCGATAAGCCGCGTAGATTGATTAGATGCGTTAGATTTTTTTAGCGAAATTAGATGCGTTAGTTACATGGGCTTTAGGCCGAACGAACAAGCTGCACACGTGCAAAAGCAAAACAGCCTTACAATAACTGGCCCGTGGGACGTTAGATGCATTTTTTTTGGATTCTAGGTGCAAAACTCCTAGCTACGTGCAGCCGTGGAGAAAACGAATCGACTACACGTCGTGCTTTTTTTTAAACCGTCATTCATGCAACAGCGGGATAATTAGTGATTAGTGAGACGTGGCTGCACCAGGGATGGGTTTGATCGGTTGTTACGGCAGAAACGGAAATACTGACCACCAGAACGGGGTTGCTGACATGGCATATGTGTTGTGGTTAGATGGATGTATGTAAGAGATATAATTTTGTGGACCTACTTGATGATGTGGATAGCTTGCATGTTAAGATAAATAGGATAGTGGGGATAAATCTCTTAGGTATATAGGATATGAATCTATGTGCAGAAACTGTTAATAAGAAGTTTGATGAGCTTCTCTGTGCAGAAACTAAATAATATATGATATATTCATATTTGTTAAACTATGCAGTGCATATTTGTTAAATGATGGGTCCAATGAATGGTTTGGTAGTATAGAGGCAAAACTTTATTATAAGGTGAATCTGATGCATGCCCATAAAGCTACATGGTCTACATTTAAATGTCATCTTCCCGTGCAATCTGACGAGACACAAAAACAAGTTTGCAGAGATTAATATGGATCAGCAAATAGACAACAACATATACCGTTACTGTGTGGAGTATATATGACTACAGTTTTAGATGGTTAAAAAATGGAGCATAGGTAGATCTTGATAGCACGGGAAACATTAAGGAAACTCCAATAACAATGTAGAAGTTAACTTCAATACTGACACGATGATTTTTGATATAAGTAGTGAACCACAAATTCTGTGACACACTTGCCAAACTATGAAATCATATGTGTAACAATAGTATGCAGCGATGATAACAATGCCCCAGCTTCACCAACACAGTACCACATCAGTTAACCAGCTGGTCCGACCAGAAATGCATGCAGACCAGATAAACAACAACAGTCTAATAATCTTACAACATAATTTCTTGACCACCACACCTTGTTCTAACCAAACTAAACCTGGTTGATGCATGATTACCAGGACAAAAACAGAGAATAAAAGAGACCCTACATTGTTGTATCTGTACCCTTACAAGATATGCCGAACTTCATATGAGCAAAAAACCTACCACATCTCCCTGCTTTTCTACATTGTACCCCATGGCCATTGCCCTACGCTGTGGATTCCAAGGCAAAGGCACTCTTCTTTCTAGGACCCTAAAAGAACATGCACTGTAAGCTTGACCTTTGCGGCCCGAATCAAAATATGTGTGCACAAATAAGAATGATGACTTACAAAAGAATTACTTTACACTGAATTTGGCATTAACTTATGTGCCATATCGTCGGATAAAAAATATAAGCGCATGCAGTACTTCTGTAAAGCAGGTTCAGTCCAGTTTCTCGACAAAATGATGCATTCTAACTACTTCTTGTACTTGTTTGACAGTTGAGTCTACAATTTATGCAAAGTATAGCCAGACCATACTGAAATTACTCTTCGGATGAAGGATGTGAGAAGCCAAAAAATGCCTATTATTGCAAAATTCATGATTTAGCATGATATGTAATGCACTTACCATCAGGATGCCCAACGCCTTGAGATCAATTTCAGTCATGTGACGTAGGGCCGCCATGTCAACCAGCAACACAACAATTGTTAACCAAAGACAAAAAACAACAATGCAAAGATTTAGGTAAATAGTCAAACCTCCTCTGACTAGAAGGAAATAGAACATTTCTCAAGTCCAAGTGATTTCAGAAAGCCGTCGAGTGGACTTTCAGCCTACAAGCATTCCCAGAAGAAAAGATGTTAGAGCAGAAAACAAAACAAGCCAGAAAGTATATTTAAAAAATGGTATATCACATTCTCCAACTATGCAAGCTCACTAACGAGCTCCATCATCTACATTTAAAGTTTTATATAACTTGTTCCACATTGAATACATAAGGCGAAGAATAAAATAATTCTGAAGCTACAAAATACACACACAATCAGGAGCATGCAGGAGTAGGTTTTAGCTGATTACATAAAAGCCATGAATTGCTATTACAAATTATTCTCAACTCATATCAAAAAATTAAGATTCCAAAGGAAGATACTGATTGGTTGATCAAGGAGCAAAGTTGTGCTCAGCTTTGTGCTTCAGTTTAAATCTCCACGCAACTTGCTTCATATTATAACAGTCCAAAAGGAATCATTGCTGCAAAAGTAATTTTTTAGAAAACGAAAGTAAGCTCTTAGCAAGCTAGGTTGCATTGTTGTATCCTCATTAATAATGAATAGTTACAAACCAGTCAACAATTAACCCATCCGGACAGGGTTAAATACTTAAATTAATCACATAATTAGAGATGATATAAAAAAAGAATTTTATAAATTTATTAGAAGGTCTAAGGACAGAATTAATCGGATAACCTTAAGAAACTTAGTCGGACAATCCCGTTGGGCCAACATACACTCTCAAAGGATTCATCTCTAGGAAATGAACAGGGGCCGCTGCCGCAGTCGCAGAGGCCGAGCTCGTCGGCCGGGTTGATGTGGTCGAGGCTGGGACAGGAAGGAGATGGCATGCAGGCGAGGGTGGAGGGAGAGGAAGGGGACATGGGGAAGGCGGCGCACCTTTGGCACCGCGGGTGCACGATCTCCGCTGTCTTGCTGTCGTTGCAGACCGACTGGTCACCGATGCAGCGCCTCCGACCACTTCATCGTCCCGTCACCACTAGGCCTGGCCACTGCCGCCACTCCCCGGTCCTCTGTTAGATGGGCATGAAGACAGATCAGGAGTGGAGGGGAAGAAGGATAGAGAAGCTGGTGGATTACTCACCGGCGTCGCCCCTGGGCTGCAGATCCGGCGAAGAAATCTGTTGGCCGCCAATCCTGCTCGCCCCCTTGACTCCCATCCCGCTGCAGCTGCAAGGCCCCCGGAGGAAGAGGCGGAGGCGAGGAGGCGGCGGCTGTGTTGGCGTGCGGAACCGGAGGAGGTTGCGTGCGCGAGGGGGGGGGGGGGGGGGGGGGGGGAGGAGAATGCGAGAGGCGAGGAACCTGATTTTTTTGTCTCTCTCTTTCTGCCCAATACACAAGCGTCCCAGTCCCTCCCATCCAATCGTAACGCGTTTTTTTTCATCTCCTTGTGATGACGTGTACAGCGCGAGAAGCCGTCCTTCTAGCATAGCTTATTGTGTTGGATAAGCCCCACGCGAGGCTCACTCTGCTTTGCTTAAGATATGGGAGGGGGCAGAAAAGGAGGTTTGGTATTGTCCCCAACCCCGACACGTCTAATCACCGAAGCAGAAAATTGCGCGGTTCCGTGACGTGCCGGCAAGTTGGTCTTCAATTGGGAGCTGCCATCTCACACTATATGGGCCAAGTATCATTGTATTGCACTTCTTTTCTAGATTATTCATCTTAGTATTATCACACTCTCTCTTTAGCACTTAGGTCCCACCAGTGTACTTCACATGCATGCATGACAGTGTGGCAGAATCACTTTTTCTTCTCCCGCACAATAAATCCAACCATTTCTTCCGCCTTAGCTAATTTAAAACATCCATATCTTTTAAACCATATATTCCTTTTTAAAACTTTTTTTATATTTGAACTCCTTGTGTCAAAACCTTTAAAATGAGATCAATCTTGGATATGTTTTGAGCATGTTTAAATTCGAACGTATATTTCACATGTCAAAATAATCAGTTTCACAATGATACACTACAATTTCACTTTCCATAGTGACTATTACACAGTCCAGAACCTACATTTCACTTTTCACTAGCTTGCTTCACAAAAGAAAACACCTATTTAAATTGCACATTTTTTAAATAACATATTTCACTCTTTTGAACTAAACTACTACACATGTTCAAATAATCAGTTTCACAAACGGTACAATGAATTTCACTTTCTATATTTACTCTTTCATAATTCTAAGCCTACAATTCACTTTTTACTACCTTGTTTCACAAAAATGACATATATTTCAATTGCACATTTTTCAAATAACCTATTTCACTCTTTTGAAATAAATTATTACACATTTCCAAAAAATCAATTTCACAATGATACATTGCAATTTCACTTTTTGTATTTACTGTTTCACAATTCAGAACCTACATTTCACTTTCCACTAGCTTGCTTCACAAAAATCACATCTATTTCAATTGCACATTTTTGAGTTTTTCATAATTTTCTAGTGAAATGGGTTTGTTTCACATGTGAAATGTGAAACATTAAATTTGAACGTGTTTGAAATGTATCCAAGATTGGTCTAGTTCTAAAGGTCTTAGCGTCAGGAATTCAAATATATGAATTATTTCAAAAATAAACTTATAGTTTAAATGATATGGATGGTTTTAATTTAGTTAAGGTGAAATAAAATGGTGGATTTATGTGTGAGAGAAGGGAGAGAGTGGGCTGTCATATGCTGCCATGCCTGTCATATCACTGACAAAGGTGGGGGCTACTAGCTGTATTTGATGAAGTATAACTCCGGTATAGCAAAAAAGTGAGAATAGAATATTCACAGCGGCACAAATCTTAATGCATGCATGAACGATTGATTGGTTACCGGTACATCACGGAAACGCTTAAAATGACTTTGCGGTCTAATCACCAACGCCAAAGTTCGTCTGACTTTACCTAAACACACATGTTATGTTAGCATTAAACACACGCTTAATTTGGTCCCTGAATTAACAATGTCAAACGAAAGAAGCCAGAAGCCATGATGCCCAGAAAGAAAGCTTTGACTCCTACTCGTTCCCACGTCACTCCTTGCACGTCTCCACCACTTCATATGTTCCCTCTCGATCGATCGCTCGCACGCACGCCGCCGCACTTCCCTCCACGCTGTACATCCTACCTCCGCCTGCACGCCAATGGCGCCCTCACCGCCAAGCACCACATGCATTCACTGCCACCGTCCATTCTTCCGACTTCTAGTCCTCGTGCTCGCAGGAATCCGGCCCGCCTCGTCGCAGTTCATCTTCACGCCGCCGACGGCCGGCGCCACCTTCGCTTGGGCGTCAACCCCGCCCCCGCCCCCGCCGCCAGCTGCCGGAGGACTTGGCAGCGGGACCTTCAACGTTGCCACCTCGATCCTCTTTGTAGGCGTGATCGTGGCGCTCTTCTTGGTCGGCTTCTTCTCCGCGTACCTCCGCCGCTGTGCGGACGCCGCCACGGGCGCACGCCGAGGTGGGGCCGCCGTGAACGCCAACGCAGCCGTCGCGGCCGCTGCGGCGGCCGCATTCTCGTCCGCGGTTAGCCGTAGCAGGAGGCGTCCCGGGCTCGACGTCGCCGCGATGGAGGCGCTGCCTGTGCTGACGTACGCGAGGGCGAGGGCGGTCAAGGCCGGCCGCGGGGCTCTGGAGTGCGCGGTGTGCCTCGCCGAGTTCGCCGACGACGGGGAGAAGCTCCGTCTCCTCCCCGGGTGCTGCCATGTCTTCCACGCGGCGTGCATCGACGTGTGGCTCGCGGCGCATGTCACCTGCCCAGTCTGCCGAGCCGACTTGGCCGACCCGGCCGTCGCCGCCGCCGGCCACGTCCTAGCCGCTGACCTCGCTGCTCAGGTAGAAACGTCCAACGACACGGTGATCAACGTCGAGGCTTCGGATCCAGCACCAGTTGAAGATTCCGCGTCTGATCAGCAGCAGACAGAGACGGCGGAGGAGCGCGTGGATCGGTTCACGCTGCGGCTGCCAGAGAGGCTGAGGAGGGAGATCGAGGAGGCGAAGCGGCTCCGCAGAGCGATGAGCGCGGTGACCGCCGCGGCAGCGGCGAGCACGTCAAGCGGGCGGTGGGTGCCGTCGGCGTTACGGACAATGTCAGCAGCGCGTCCTAGCGGTCGATGGTCGGCGTTGTTCCGCGCGTTGTCGGGACCGCACCGAAGCGAGCTGGGCGGCAGCAGCCGGAGGGTGGCGCCGCTGCAAACTCACGCCGCCAGCGATGACGCGGTGGAGGTGGTGGTGGTGCAGGACGACGCCGGGCAAGCGGAGAAGTACTATGCGCACAGCCTCACGTTCGCCGGGTTCGTCATTGACGGTGACGTCGCAGCTGGCGACTGGAACCCGGAGGTCTTCCAGGTCTCCTCTGCCGTCCCGTTGGCGGCGACGTCGCAGCGATGAAGCCAAGGAAACACATTTGTTAGAGTCCCGTAATCGTACGCTGCCGGCTGCTGCTCTTATCGGAGATCACGTCGGATATCTCTTCAACATACTAATGTTTGGTTAGCCTACCTAATTTGTAATCGTGTTGATCACGTCTAACATCTGTACCTGTAATATATACATGAGACAATGGAAATAGGAGACATACATTGAGCAGTCCCGTTCATATTGTTTACATGGTATCAGAGAGATAGGTCCATCCTCTCCTGTCTCCACCAACCTTAGATCCGATCTGTTCCTACGCCATCTTTCTCATCCACCATGACTCCTGATGAACTCAAAGCTCGCGAGGAAGAACTCCGCGCCCGCGAGGAAGACCTCAAATCTCGCGAGGCCGAGCTCACTCGCCAAGCTGCAGAAAAGGGCAAAACGCCCGTAGACAACCCCTCCAACACCTCAGCTTCCTACGTAGCCTCCATCAAAGTCCATGTTCCTATCACCTTAGATCTCCAAGACTCCAACTATGCAAAGTGGCGTGAGCTTTTTCTGGTCGCCCTTGGTCGATACGGCCTTACCGCTCATGTCAGCAGCGACAATGATGCGACTCCCTCCGACACATCTCCAACATCCGATTGGGCGCGGGATGACGACACCGTCCTCTCGTGGATCTACGGCTCCATCTCCACCGAGCTCTTCGGCATCATCATGGCGCCCGGCTCCTCCGCACGGCAGATTTGGCTCGCCATCGACAACCTCTTCCGCGACAACAAGAAAAGTCATGCCATCGCCCTCGACGCCGAGTTCCGCAACACTCCACAAGGCGACATGACGGTGTCTGATTACTGTGCCAAGCTCAAAGGTCTCGCCGACGCTCTCGCCGATGTTGGGCAGACCGTCACTGATGAAACCCTCGTCCTCACCATGCTTCGGGGTCTCAACGAGCAATACGCACACCTTCGCTCTTTTCTTCCGTTTCAGGTTCCGTTTCCAAGCTTCCTGCAGACTAGATCGGCATTGGTGCTTGAGGAAGCACAGAAAAGGACGGACGCCAAGAACAACGCCGCAACTGCACTTTGGGCCAGTGGCAATAGCTTGCTGCCCAGTGCTGGTGGCGAGCGCTTTTCTTCCTCCGGCGGTGATCGTTCTATCGGCCGCGGCAACGGCACCACCGGCATCGGTTCCCAGTCTTTCTATTCCTCCAATAAACCCCTTCACCTTCGTAATATTCTTGTTGTTCCGAACATAATCAAAAATCTTCTCTCAGTCCGACAATTTACTACTGATAATTATTGTTTTGTCGAATTTGATCCTTTCGGTTTTTCTGTGAAGGTGCTTCCCACTCGGACAGAGATTCTTCGATGCAATAGCCCCGGACCTCTCTACCCATTGTGTCGTCCATCCCATTCCACCACCACCGCCGAAGCTCACATTGCCACCACCGCCAGCTCCACCCTTTGGCATCAAAGCCTCGGACACCCCGGCCATCATACCATGTCGCGTCTTCATCAGTCCAAAAATATTACATTCAATAAAGATGGGCACTCGCTGTGCCATGCCTGTCAGTTAGGTCGTCATGTTAGATTACCTTTTTTTGCATCTCAAACTTTTACTATTCGACCGTTCCAACTTATTCATTGTGATCTGTGGACATCACCTATTCCAAGCACCTCTGGTTATTGTTATTATCTTGTCATTGTGGATGATTTTACTCATTATTTTTGGACATTTCCCCTCCGTCGCAAATCAGATGTATACACCACCTTTCAAGCGTTCTATGCTTATGCCCGCACCCAGTTTAATCTTCCCATCCAATCCTTGCAATGCGACAATGGCCGAGAATTTGATAACACCAAACTTGATACTTTCTGCTTCACCCACGGCATACAATTTCGCTTCTCATGTCCATACACATCCCAGCAAAATGGCAAGGCCGAACGCGCTATTCGAACCACTAATGATGTCCTTCGTACTTTACTTTTCCAAGCATCCATGCCCCCTTCCCTTTGGGCCGAGGCACTCCATACAGCCACATATCTCCTGAACATAAGACCTTCTTCAACCATAAATTTTTCCACACCCCACCAACTATTGTTTGGCGAATTTCCGTCATACGATCATCTTCGCGTGTTTGGTTGTTTATGTTATCCTAACACGACATCCACCTCTCCCCACAAGCTAGCACCTCGATCTACTGCTTGTGTTTTTCTGGGATACCCATCTCAACATCGTGGATACCGTTGCCTTGACCTCACATCTCGCCGCATAATTATCTCTCGCCATGTGGTCTTCGAGGAAACCATCTTTCCATACAAGCCACCATCTACTACACCTCCGGCGACTTGCCCAGATGTTTTCGATCCCACACCTCTTCTACCTGTTGCAAACACTCGTTCCACTACTGTCCTACCAACTACAACTCACGTACCAGTTCAACCCAACATGCATGGTTTTTCCGGCCAGCCGCGCACTATGCATAGCACACCAACAACAACTACCGTACATGATCCAGCTACACCTATGCATCCTCCCAATCCTGAGACAGAGGCACCCTCGCCTCCCGCGTCTACGCAGCCGTCCCCACCTACGGCTACTGCCCCAACATCTCCAGTGCATCGCACACGCCTACGCACCGGCCGCCTTCCGCCTCCCATAGATCGTCTCAATCTCTCGGCCACTGTTTCATCTCCTCTGCCTTCTAACTATTTGATTGCACTCCGAGATCCCTCCTGGCGTGCTGCCATGCAAGAAGAGTATGATGCGCTCATGCACAATAAGACATGGGCACTAGTTCCACCACCTTCCGGCGCCAATATAGTCACGGACAAGTGGATTTTTCGACACAAATATCATTCCGATGGCACCCTTGCCCGTCACAAAGCTCGTTGGGTTGTACGTGGCTTCTCCCAACAACCTGGTGTCGATTTTGACGAGACCTTTAGTCCTGTGGTTAAGCCCACCACTATTCGTCTCGTGCTTTCTCTCGCCATTGGGCAGTCTTGGCCTATTCATCAACTAGATGTTAAAAACGCCTTTCTCCATGGTCACCTTGATGAAGTGGTCTATAGTCAGCAGCCATCGGGTTTCATCGACCCAGAACGTCCACATCATGTTTGTCGACTCCTAAAATCTCTATACGGCCTCAAACAAGCACCCCGCGCTTGGTTCCAACGCTTTGCTACCTTCGCCCAATCCCTTGGTTTCACTGAGTCTAAATCTGACACTTCCCTCTTCATCTTCAAACGTGGTCATGACACAGCTTATCTTCTCCTCTACGTTGATGATATTATTCTCACTGCCTCCACACCCTCCTTTCTTGCGTCTATCACTCGTTCTCTCAGTAATGAATTTGCTATGAAGGACTTAGGTCCATTACACCACTTTCTTGGTATTTCTGTATCACGTACACCTTCTGGGCTTCACCTCTCTCAGGAGCAATACATCCTCGACGTCTTGTCCCGTGCCGGCATGCGTGATTGTCACCCTGTACCTACACCCATCGATACTAAGGCTAAGCTTTCAGCCGCTGCTGGCCCCCCTGTTTCAGATCCTTTCTTCTATAGGAGCCTTGCCGGTGCCCTACAATATGTAACTCTCACTCGCCCTGATATCTCGTATGCAGTCCAACAAGTTTGCCTTCATATGCATGACCCTAGAGAGCCACATTTCTCTCTTATCAAACGCATATTGCGTTATCTTAGAGGGACACTACACTTTGGTCTTTCCATCCATTCTTCTTCCTCTCATAAACTGATTGCCTATTCGGATGCCGACTGGGCCGGATGCCCGGACACCAGACGTTCCACGTCGGGGTACTGCTTGTTTCTTGGAGATAACTTGATTTCTTGGTCGTCACGTCGTCAGACTACTGTTTCTCGCTCTAGTGCAGAGGCAGAATACAGAGCTGTCGCCACCGCGGTCGCCGAATCATGTTGGGTCCGCCAGCTGCTCATGGAACTTCACTGGCCTATTGATGATGCTACCATTGTGTATTGCGACAATGTGAGTGCGGTCTATCTGTCCGCTAATCCTGTGCAGCACAAGCGAACTAAACATATCGAGCTGGATATACATTTTGTACGAGAGAAGGTTGCCCTTGGAGCCGTCCGAGTTCTGCATGTTCCATCCTCCTTACAGTTTGCGGATATTTTTACAAAAGGTTTGCCGACAGCACTCTTCCAGGAATTCCGAAACAGTCTTCACATCGGCGCACCACCGAGTTCAGACTGCGGGGGCGTGTTAGAGTCCCGTAATCGTACGCTGCCGGCTGCTGCTCTTCTTGAAGATCACGTCGGATATCTCTTCAACATACCAACGTTTGGTTAGCCTACCTAATTTGTAATCGTGTTGATCACGTCTAACCTTTGTACCTGTACTATATATACATGAGGCAATGAAAATAGGAGGCATGCATTGAGCAGCCCCGTTCATATTGTTTACAACATTTAGTTGATTTTTGTCTTTCTGTAGCATTGAAAGTAGTGGAGATCCCAGTGTTGTTTTGTTGAATGTGACCGGAACTGTACATTTTAGAGTTGTAGTTTGGTCGATTTTGAAGTTGATATCCGACTCTCTGTACATAAGTAAATACAGACTTTTTTTTTGCTAAGAAAATTGTGAATCGGTCTCGCCGTCCTAGCTACTTCATGCATCGTCATCACCAAGCTAACGATTACCTGAAATCCTTATAAGCATATAAGATCATAAAGCACAAGAAGTGCACAACGATAGCAGATCCATCTTGGAAATCAGCAGCAGCGCCAAGATTCAGCGTCAGAGAAGTTCAGTTTTCCATAAGCCTTGACATGAGGAGCAATGGTTTGTCATGGAAGTGTTGTTTTTACAGCTAATTTGCAGTTGACTTGCTCTAGTCCATGAATAGATCCATTCCCCCTCATAACAAGGCGAAAAAGAAGATCTTGCAAACTTGTAACTAAAGCAAGCTTGTTCATACTCTGTGACCGAAATCGTGTGACGGTGGAGACAGAAAACAATACAGAGAAACATGCTGCATGATACCTCTGTGACTCTGAAAGTCTGAAATAACTTGTCACCAGCCGATCTTAGTCAAAGAAGCCACTTCATAGTTCAGAAGGAGTTCTTTGATTTGTTTAGGAATAATGGTGCACACTGGACAGCCACAGCTGTTTGCACATCCTACAATTAAAGCCTTGACATTCTATATAGCCCTATAAAAGTTAGGAAAAATGAACCTAATAGCTTGCGGACCCATAAATATCGTATGCCACCTTCACAGAAGATTAATATATTAGTTTAAATAGTTTCAATTGAAGCAACAATAAAGTTCTAACAATTGGTTATGACCTCAACATCTTGACTTGTTACTCCCATCAATATATTTTATTACAGGGAGAGTAGACCAAAATGCACTGGCATTTGGAGTATCTTATACCTACACAAGCACCTAGCTGTCAGATTTTCAAGAAAAAAATGACAGTCTGTCGACGAAAGGTTAAATTATCCAAGGATTGGCCTGTCAACGCCATACCAATGCACCCCTTTAGAACAACTACCCTTAAAAAAAGTTAAAGTTTACGGGTAGTTGAGGTAACATCTTTCGTAAATTTAGATTTTTTACGGGATCCCATATAATTGCCCCCACTTCCCTCACATTTACAGGAAGATGACATTTTCGTATAATCTTGGCAGGCTGAAACCGCCTGAACTTTGTATGCTCGGACACCCTCACGCTGCCGCCACCGCCGCTGCCACGCTGCCCTCGTCGACCACAGAAGCACCCCATCGGTCGCCATGCCAAATTTGGTCGTTGTCGGCGAGCCCCGGCCTCCGTAGCCAGCCTCCTCGTCTCCGTCGCAACCGCTCCGACCTCCTGGACACGTCCAAGACGACAACCGCGTTCTCCTGCTACCTCCCTTGTGGTGCCGCGCTCCGACCACCGCCGCCGGCGCCATTTCCGGCCAACCCCAGCAGCACCACCAGCACGGTTCTATCATGTTGCTGCCTGCATCCGAGCGTATGCACCCGCACGACGGGGTATGGCGGGAGGCGGGCACATATTCGTTGCCGGTGAGCCCCTATACCACACGCATGCGTCGCATTTATTTTGCCGTTGGGTCACCGACAGGTGAGCCTCAGATCATTAGATTAGGGACCTAAAAAAGATCTATGAAAAATAAGTTATGAGAAATGAGAAAAGTAGATGTCAAACAACTTTCCCTAAATTATACGTCCATCCCGTAAAACGACTTTTATTACAGAGCTATTGCAGTTGCTCTTAGGCCCAAGTATGAGCCAACACACCCAAGTAGAAGCACCACACACCATGGAGAAAACATTCCTTATCCTCAAACAAGGAATCTCTATGGGTCATAAAGAAAATAGTACACATATTGGATACCAATAACCGTCTGACTCTTACCCCTATAGGTCCGAAGCACTGACGTGGAGATCGCCATACCACTGCCATATAAAGGCAACATGGACATAGTACAAGCGATCCACTTTTCTCATAGCCTAGAGCCTTTATACCACTTAGAGACCTCAGCGCTTCCCATCGTGACCTGGTCCATCTCGTGAGGGCCTAGACCCCCCTACCTCCCCAATATTGTATTACTTTGTAATCTCCACAAATAATAGAAATACAAAAAGCAGTGCGGGAAGTAGAGTTTTTACCCCCACATTGGGGCTTGAACCTTGGTAAAATTGTGTGTCCCCTTCTATTTGTGCTCTAGATCTACTAGTAACCTGACATGACGCTCCCATGACTATCGATACATGCACTCTCTCTAGTACCGATGTTAGGATCCGACAAAAAACCTCTAACAGTTGGCGCCAACCGTGGCAATGTCAGATATCACATCGGATCTATATCATCGTTCTCGTCTTCATATCGTTGGATGATGAATCGTCGAGAACAACATCATGTCGCAAAGATAGTGGGAAGAAAATTTCGAGGGCTTGCCAGACAAAGATGTACCCAATGCTTTTTCCCTTCGTTAGGAATCCAAACTCAGTAATAGGAATACCATAGTTCATGTTCTCTATACTAGGAGGTCCGACAACCGCCATAGGAGAAGAAATTTGCCAAGACCAGACAAGGAGACAAATCGAGATACCCATATAGAAAATTTATCAATAGTTTGGAGGAGTGAGTATTTGTCGTGTGTGCGAACACAACACCAGGGAGCTTAGGGTGCCCCCTTTGTATGGTTTGGTGAGGTGAGAAGAGATGGACGAATCCTATCACAATGACACAATGATTTTACCTAGGTTCGGGCCGCTGAGAAGCGTAATACTCTACGTCCTGCTTGGTTCTTTCACTAGATGTGATGAACAATGGTTATAAAGAGCGGTTTCCATTGTCTGGGCTTGCCGAGACGGGGAAACACGCTTGGTGTGTGGATGTTCAACCTTCTACAGGTCTAACCTTCTCAGGATTCAACCCTGATCTAGGTAGCTTGGGCCTTCTTTTATAGTTGTAAGGGGTTGCCAAAGTAGCTACTAGTCAGTAAAAATGGTGGTTGTGTAGTGGAGCACCTACCACATTAAATGCAAGAGGCACGTGGTGTTGGATGGCGTTGCCGGGAGCAGACTTATGTCCCATTGGGGCTGCTTTGTTGACTTTGCGCCCGCAGTTGTAGCATGCGCTGGCAAGTGGCACACATGCAGTAGAAAGCAGGTAGGGCGCCAATGCGCAGGCGACTTGGCCTCCAAGGGAGGTCGTGCATGCCTGCTACTCCTGCAGGAGTCGTTGGGTTTCCCCATAGAGGAAGGGTGATGTAGATAGCAACAAAGCTTTCCCTCTATTAAGAGCAAAGGTTTAATCGAACCAGTAGGAGTCAACAAGCTAACAAGATAAGCAGTACCTGCACACAAACAAATAAAATACTTGCATCCAATGTTGCAAGGGGGTTGTCAAGCACCTTGTCTTGCTAGTTACAAGGTTCAAAGAGAAGAGATAGATAGATAGATAATGATACAGTGAAATGGCAAGTAAGTTCACTAGAGGTATCTCTCGAAAGCAGGCAAATGACATGGTAACAAACTACAGTTGGGCAATTGGCAAGAAAAGCAATCTTTATGACTATGATCATTCATGGCATAATCTCATATAGACATTATACATCCGTGATAAGTAGACCGTTAAACTTACTGACATCTAATACTAATACTCCACCCCAAGACCGCTATCCAGCATGCATCTCAAGATATTAAGTTTACAAGAAACAAAGTATTGCAATAAGCAAGATGACATAATTTAGACATAAAGAAATCTAGCAATAAGATTAAACCCTGTCGTTTTTATCCTTAGTAGAAATAATACAAATACGTGTCTTGTCCCCATTATGTCACTTGGATATATAAAACCGCAAGATTGAACCCACTACTATGCACTAGTCCCTTTGAAGAACTATTCATCAACCTTGGTCAGAGAAGACAAATAGATCAGAAAGCATACATAGCTACTTAACTATGCAGCAAAGAAACTTCAAAGATTTAATAGGATTCAATGAACAATCTGATCATAAACTCACCATTCATCATGTCCCAACAAACACACTGCAGAATTACATCGGATTGGCCCCAATCACACAAGCAAGAAGGGGAACATGACATAGAAGATCCAAAAAGACAGAGAGAACCATCTAGCTGTTGGAGGTATGCCCTAGACGCAATCATGTATGATGATATTTCCGATGTGTTTATGAACCAATGTAGTTCTCAGACGTTATCAATGATACTTGTTGGTAAGTACGTGATTTGTCTGTGAGATCTTGTGTTGTATGATATGTCCTAAATGGTCCCTAGTCGTAAGTGACATGTGGGCACACGCCGGACTAGACTAGCATGCAATATGGTGGATGGTTTTGTCTCACTAGCCATGAAGCATGCGATGATGCCGAACTGCATGGATCTGACTGTATCCGAGGTTGGATCTGTGGTGATTGGATCCGAGCTCTGATGGATATCAGATTGGATAGACCCAACTATGAGACACAGTGATAGGTCATCTGTGAGTCTCTAGTACACATATGTTCTGTGTCCTCGGACCTGAGCTGACGCATGTGTTCGGGATGGTGACCGACCTGCTTTGGTTGAACCAAACGGTACTTCGTAACTGGGTAGTTATAAAGGTAGGTTGCGGGCTTGTCCAGACCCATGCTGCGAGACATGGTTAAGCAAGATGGGATTTGCCCCTCCGATGAGGAGAGATATACTCCGGGCCCCTCGTGTGACCCGACTTGTATAAGCATGACCATGCGACGAGGATTATGAGATAATCCGAGGTGTTGGTCGGATCCACTGAAACGAGAAAGAGGTCGGGTTGTAACACGGATGACCACATCGCCTTGAGCCCGACAACATATATCGTGTGGCAAAGGGAACGGAAGTGTGACGTACAGGTTCGCCAACCGGCTTCTGCTTGGTGGTCGACACGCCTTGCTAGAGGCTGCTATCAACCGAGTAGGTCGGAGGTGATCCGACCTACGACCAAGCCGACTTGAACTTAAGGGGTCACACACTTAAGGGGAAGGAACCTACGAGGTTAGATCCGAGGAAACTGGTCAGATGTGATCCGAGTTGGACTTGGATAGTGACTGAGTAGACTTTGGGCTTTAGGGTCCGTGCGAGGCCCAAGTGTTGAGCCCGCAACGGATGCCTATATATAGTGGAGGTGCATCGCACGTATTCGATCGATCGCTTCGGTGCAGTCATTAGGGCTTTGCATGTGTTGTAACTAGCCACCTCCATGTGCCGTCGGCTGTATGATCGGACCTAGCAGTCCGCCGCACGGCGTTCGTCCTGCACGCGCGGATACCATTAGAGGTGGTGCAATTGTGCCACTTCGGTGAACCTGTTCGAGGGACTTGGTGATCGGCTGTACGTGGGTGGTTGGACGAGGAGGAGACGCGCCGACACAACTCTACTTCCGCTGCAAGGCACTGCGCATCTAGTGGTAATGATCTGTGATCCATCTCTGTTAGCATGTTCCTGGACATTCTGCAGGTAGAAAAAATTTTAATTTGTAGTCGACGCACTCTACCATAGAACCCAACACTAACTACTACTATGGACTTGTAGGTCCTGAAGTAACTACTCACACATGGTCATGGAGGCAGAAAGGTTGATGAAGAGGCCTCCGGCATGTAACACCCCCTTGTAATAAGCACTGTGACACTCTGCTAAGTATGCCAAGTCATCTTCATTTGCAGTGCCTAGTCATAATGGTTAATCAAAACAATTCAAATACTTCTCTGAAAATCAACTCAAATTCAAAGTGCAAAATAAAGTTGCTCAAAACTTGTGGGAAAAATGTTCATTTTATAGCAAATAATCCAAAACTATTTGCTATTAAGGAACACAACATCACCATCAACCACAGAAGGGCCTAATCATTTAAATCAGAGTCAAAACAACACCTAAATGCCCTATTCATTTTTGAATAAATTCAAATGGGCTCCAAAAATACCCAAACTTTTTGTGGCAGTGTGGAATATTTCCTTGAATTTGTGTGAACAAGTTTCACACTTGTACAAACTCTTTTGGCAGCTCATTTAAATAAAAACCCTCACTGGAAAAAGAAAATAGAAAATCAGAAAAATAAAAATAAGAAGAGGCACTGTGCACTGGGCCTAAGTGCACAGTGCCCCGTAGCCAGCCCAACCGGCCCATCTTCCTCTCTCTCTATCGCGGTGTCACCGCGCCTGTGGACACCGCGCGCCTTGTCGGCGAGGCGTCGACAGCGCGACGCCCACCGACGAGGGGATAAGGCCGAAGCCCTCACCCATCCCCCTGCCCTCCTTCGTCACTTTCCCCCTCTTCCCTCGCTCTCTTCCACTCGATTCCACCGACGCCCGACGCCATCGCCGCCGTGCCTCGCTCGACACCGCGGCCACAACCACCACCTCGCTCCGCCGTCTTGTCTAGGAGCTCCGCCGGCCTCTTCTTCATCTTCTGGTGTAACCAGGCGGAGCCAGGGATCGCTGCAGCGAGCCACACGACCTCGTCGTCAACCTCGGTCACCGGCGATCCCCTTCTTCTCCGTCGCCATTCTGCTGCTACTAACCTTTTCACGGGCCAACTTGCGTGCCGCACGGTGAGCTTCTCCGTCCCCTGCTCCCCTCCGTTAACCTCTTAATGCGCCGTAGCTAGCTGCTGCCGCGCCCGAGCTCTGTTCGCCGCCGACGAGCTCGCGGCTGTGGCCATGGCCATTGTCGCGATCGCCTGAGGCCTCCGCCGTGCTCCTGGTGCTCCCAGGAGCCCAATGAGCCCGCGCCCAAGCCTCCTCGTGCCTCCTAGCATAGTCCCCATCGAGGCCCCGAACGCGCTGCCGCCAAGC
This sequence comes from Thinopyrum elongatum, assembly GCA_011799875.1. NCBI lineage: Eukaryota > Viridiplantae > Streptophyta > Magnoliopsida > Poales > Poaceae > Thinopyrum > Thinopyrum elongatum. The sequence goes on from CM022300.1 coordinate 414,834,801, forward strand.
TCGTCGCCGGGCACTTTTCCGGTGACCATTTGGTCCGGCACCACCACCACACGATGCGGCGTCGAGTCCGCGTTCGAACGCAACCAACCACGCGTGAAACGGTGCCCCCTAGCGCGAATCCGACGCGCTTCGGCGAGCTCGCCGCCGCGGGAGGCCACCAGAGCAACTCCGGCGCCGGCCACCTACGTGGCTGGCCGGGCCCCACCTCTGGGTGGCTGACTGTGGGCCCCGCGGGCCCCAGTTGACTGGGTTGACCCAGTCAACTGCTGACTGGGTTGCCCAGTGAGGCTGACATGTGGGCCCCTTCGATTAATTAGCCTAATTAATGATTTAGTAAATAAAAATAATTAGATTAGCCTAATATCTCACTGACATATGGGGCCCACACCCCTAATTAACTCTGATAGTTAGTTTAAACCACTGTTAAGCTAACAGAGGCTGACATGTGGGTCCCACTGGACCCACAGGTCAGGTTTGACCTGGTCAGCCGACCTGTTGACTGCTGACGTCATCTTTGCGTCATGCTGATGTCATAAAACCTTTTCAGTGATTTCTGTTAATAAAAAAAAATTCAGAAAATACTTAAAACTTTAGAAAAATCATAGAAAATAATCCGTAGCTCAGATCGAAAAACTTTCTACATGAAAGTTGCTCAGAACGACGAGACGAATCTGATCTTGTCATCTGTTTCCATGTCGGAACCCCCTACATAGGTGAACCCATAACTTTCCGCCCATTTCCGGTAGATGAATAGTACATATACACAGGTTAATAAATCTAACTTAAATCCTAAAATAACTAATATGACTTAGACGTATCTTTAGGCAACCCTGCACTGCATCTTAGGCATGGCATGCTCTATGTTGCAATATTTGCTGTGTATTTATTTGTTTCTTCCCCCTCTTCTCTCTCGTTAGACCCCGACGTCGACGTAGCTCCCGAGACCGACGCAGCTCCGGAGGTCGATTACGCCCCTGACAACCAGACCCTTGCCGCAGAGCTTCCAGGCAAGCACCCCCCTTTTGAACATTCCGATATCGCCTATTCTCTTCTCTCTTATGCTTGCATTAGAAACTGCTACTGTTACTGTTATCCATATCTGCTGCATAGCCTGTTTATTGTAACCTGCTATTGTTACCTACCTGCTTATCCTAAACTGATTAGTATAGGTTGGGTAGAGACCCAGCAGAGACCCCACTTTATCCAGACTGCCCCGCTGGATTATCAGAAGACCCGATCAACGGGATCGAAGACCAGGCCCCGGCACCGCACATCACTTCCCCCTTAGTTGCTCGACACTACTGGGTTACTATCGAGTGCCGAGGGTGATACCTCGTCAGCACTTCTGATGATAACCTTGTAGGTTAGTTAATCGGTTGTGGTCAGCGAGGGTGATTCCTCCTACACCACTCCCGATAACGACACTGTCGTGCAACACCTCAAGCGTGGACCTCGAGGGTGATGCCTCTTTAGTTCACCTTGATGTTTACATCAGGTAGGAATCCAACGAGGGTGATGCCTCAGGTTCCTTCTTGATGTGGTGGCCACACGGATGCCTTTACATTACTGTTGATACTGATTAAACTGGATAAGGACGGGTCGGCCCTAAGGGGTACCCGTGAGAGTTACTTGTACTGCAGGACTGGAGGGACAGGCGGTACCACCCCGTAGAGGTGGACCTGAGTTCCCGACGGTCTTGCGAGAGTCGGGTGGACCTGGACGGTGCCTGAGCAATGAATACGAGGCGTGGCCGGGCATTCTTAGCCCTTGCCGCAAGTCCTCGAGACGGGGCGACGGGGTCACATCTTTCGTGAGTCTCTGCTCGTTACCGCACTACCAACACACTAACGGTTTGGATATTTGATCCGAGGGGCCTCTGGCCTGATAGCACTAACCATCACGTGGGCATAGTATGGGCGTTCTGCGTCGTATACATCAGCCGAAGCTTAATAGACGTCAGCAAGGAGCGGCGCGCGCTGGATTGGTCTGGTTAAGCCCGCGCTTGTATTAAGGGGGCTAGGTCTGCTTTCAGCCGCCCTCGCAACGCACAGGAGTTCCCGGGGCGAAGGCTCAAGACCCCTGGGCGCATAGGTTTAGTCCGGCGTGCTGACCTCTCTATTAAGTATTTGATCGGGTTGCGGCGTATCATTTGGCCGAGGCCGGGCACGACCCAGGAAAGTGTGTCCGGCCGGAGTTAAGCGAGCGTGGTGGGTAAGTTGGTGCACCCCTGCAGGGAAGAAACAATCTATCGATAGCCTGTCCTACGGTAACGGACACTCGGATTTGTATCCCGATTGGTACAACTAGAACTGGTGACTTGAGATGATAACTGGATAGTATGGCTCTGGGATTGCTTTCTCGCAGGGAGTCGAGGAAGAATCTCTGGGCGAGGTTGATGACATTACTACTACTTTACATTATGTTAATCTGCACTCTTCTAATGCTGCAAGATCGATGAAGATGCTTGAAGATGCTAGTCTTCGATAGGACTAGGCCTTCCTCTCTATTCTGGCATTTCTGCAGCCCAGTCCACATATACAGCCCTCCTTTGAAAATGTTGCATATGTAGTGTAGATCCTTGCTTGCTGAGTACTTCGGATGAGTACTCATGTTTGCTTTGCTTTATTTTTCTCCCCTTATCCATTTGTCGCAACCAGACGACGGAGCCTCGGAGCCAGCTGCCCCCGCCGACGGCTACTACTACTACTACCCTCCCGGCGAGTACTACTACGAGGAGCCGACCAACGACCAGGAGTAGGTTCGGAGGGTCCTAGGTAGGAGGCCTACGCCTTTCGATCGTAGTGTTTTATTTTGCCCCACCTTTCTAAAGGCCTATCTGTAACTCTGTTATATCTGTACCCAGATATCTGATGCTTCCGCTGTCACTTGTATGCCATCGAGCTATGTATTCGAGCCCTCGAGGCCCTGACTTGTAATATAAAGCTTGTATGACTTTATTTATGTTTTAGAGTTGTGTTGTGATATCTTCAAGTGAGTCCTTAGGCTTGATCGTGTGCACTGGCGTGTATGATTAGTGCACGATTAAGCCAGGGTCGTCACACGACAATGGCTTCCTCCTCCGGTGAAACTCTGAAATAGGGCTCCAGATGGGATCTCTTTAGAAGAAAGGCTTGCGATGGTGATACAATTCTTCTGGAGGAACGACGAATGGTTTCAGTATTTGTAGGAATTTATGGCGGTGGAATCCGGTGAAGGCAGTTCTTGTTAGCCGCACATGGACAGGTGGCGCGGCCATCCCATGGCCATGCCACGTGTCCATGTGGCTGGCTCACGTCTTGTCTCGATGTCTGATACGTCTCCAATGTATCTATAATTTATGAAGTATTCATGCCATGTTTACAACAATTTTATTTGGTTTTGGTATGATTTGAATGGAACTAATCCGGACTGACGCTGTTTTCAGCAGAACTACCATGGTGTTTTTTTATGCAGAAATAAAAGTTCTCAGAATTGGACGAAACTTTTTGGAGACTTTTTATGGAACAAATGAAGAATATTGAAGCAAAGAACCACTGGAGGGGGGCCCTGCTGCCCACTAGGCACCAGGGCGTGCCACCCCCCTCTAGTGCCCTGGTGGGTAGTGGGCCCCTTGAAGCCCATCTGGATGTGAGATCGGCGCCAAAAAATCCTATAAATATAGAAACCCCCAGAAATAACCCTAGACCAAAAGTTCCACCGCCGCAAGCCTCTGTAGCCATAAAAAACCAATCTGGACCCTGTTCTGGCACCCTGCCGGAGGGGGAAATCATCACTGGAGGCCTATCTTCATCATCCCGGCGGCCACCATGATGAGGAGGGAGTAGTCCACCCTCGGGGCTGAGGGTTTGTACTAGTAGCTATGTGTTTGATCTCTCTCTCTCTCTCTCTCTCTCTCTCTCTCTCGTGTTCTTGATTTGGCACGATCTTGATGTATCACGAGCTTTGTTAATATAGCTGGATCATATGGTGTTTTCCCCTCTCTATCTTGTTGTGATAAATTGAGTTTTCCCTTCATGATTTTGTTATTATCGGATTGAATACTTTTATGGATTTGAGAGAACTTTTATGGATTTGAGAGAACTTTTATGGATTCCCGAGGTGACATTGGGGTAATCTATGCATAGGTGTTGATGCACGTTTTCTTCCTTGTGTCTCCGGTACAAATCTTGGGGCACTCTTTGAAGTTCTTTGTGTTGGATTGAGTATTATGAATCTGAAATTGTTTGATGCATATCGTATAATCAACTCACGGATACTCGTGGTGACATTGTGACATTAGAGTTGGTTGATGTGTATCATATGGTGTTATTTTAGCACGAACTCTTGGGCTATTTGTGACACTTATAGGAATACCTCTACAGATCGATCGGAAAGGATAACTTTGAGGTGATTTCGTACCCTACAAACAATTTCTTCTTATGTTCTCCTCTAGATAAGAACTTTGGAGTGATTCGTCGTCGCACGTTGAGGGATTGTTATATGATCCAATTATATTAGCATTGTTGAGAGATTGCACTAGCGAAAATATGAACCCTAGGCCTTGTTTTCAAGCATTGCAATACCGTTTGTGCTCACTTTTGTTACTTGCTACCTTGCTGTTTTTATTGTTCCTATTACCAAAATCAATATCTACTATTATTATTACACCTGTATCACCATCTCTTCGCCGAACTAGTGCACCTATACAATTTACCATTGTATTTGGTGTGTTGGGGACACAAGATACTCTTTGTTATTTGGTTGCAGGGTTGTTTGACAGAGACCATCTTCATCCTACACCTCCCACGGATTGATAAACCTTAGGTCATCCACTTGAGGGAAAATTGCTACTGTCCTACAGAACTCTGCGCTTGGAGGCCAACACGAGTCTACAAGAATAAAGTTGCATAGTAGACGTCAAGCTCTTTTCTGGCGCCGTTGCCGGGGAGGTGAGTGCTTGAAGGTATATCTTTAGATCTTGCAATTGAATATTTTAGTTTCTTGTTTATCACTAGTTTGGTTTATAAAAAAAACTACAAAAAAATGGAATTGAGGTTGCCTCATATTATTCGTCTTTATCATGTCTTTCTTGAAAATGATGGAAAGGAAAATTGTGCTCAATTAATAGAAGAAGAATTCAATAAAATGTTTGGCATAAAAACTTTGAATGATGAACATGATTGCAATGTTGTTAGTATGAATTCTTTGAATATCCATGATGCTAATGATATGCAAAGCCATAAGTTTGGGGATGCTATGTTTGATGAAGATGATATTTTTAGTCCCCCAAGTTTTGATGAGAAAGTTTATTATGATGATAGCATGCCTCCTATTTATGATGATTACAATGATGAAAGTGGGTTTGGAGGAGTGTCAACTCTAGGTAGAATTGATCCCACTATTTTGGAGGGTGTTGAATCTTATTGTAATAATAAAGTGGATTTGGAGAGGTCATGACTTTATTTAATGATGAATCCACTATTTTGGAAGAGGTTTCAATTGATTATGAAAACAAAGTTTCTATCTATGATGATTATGGTGATGACATGTAAGCTATAAAGAGTAATGATAACCATGAAACTTGTCATCATGATTTTAATGTTCAATTTGATTATGCCAATCAAGTATCACATGATAGTTATTTTTTTGACTTTGCTCCCACCATTATGAATGAGAAAAAAATTGCTCATGTGGAGAGTAATAAAATTTCTATGCTTGTGGATCATGAAAAGAATGCTTTATGTGATAACTATATTGTTTAATTCATTGATGCTACTGAAAATTATTATGAGAGGGGAGCATATGCTTTTACATATTGCAATAATATCAAGTTTCCTCTCTATGTGTTGAAAATCTTGAAGTTTTGCTTGTTTTGCCTTCCTATGCTAGTTGATTCTTGTTCCCATAAGTTGTTTGATCACAAAATCCCTATGCATAGGAATTGGGTTAGACTTAAATGTGCTAGTCATATGCTTCATGATGCTCTCTTTGTGTTTTAATTCTTATCTTTTATGTGAGCATCATTGAAATCATCATGCCTAGCTAAAAAGGCATTAAAGAAAAGCGCTTGTTGGGAGACAATCCAACATTTACCCCTACTGTTTTTGTGTGTTAACATGATTAGGCTACTATAGTAATCATGTTTTATAGCTTTTGTTTCAATAAAGTGCCAAGTAAAGCCTTTGGGATAGTGTGGATCATAGTTGATTTGATTCTGTGCAAAAACAGAAACTTTTGCGCCCAGTAACAGAATTATTAAAAATCACTGGAGTGTAGAAAAATTATTAATTTTTACATATGATTGATATACAAATATCCTACACTGTCCTAATTTTTCAGAATTTTTGGAGTAACATAAGTATAGCCATTATTCAGATCTTTACAGACTGTCCTGTTTTTGACAGATTCTGTTTGCAATGCAGAGTTTGCTTGTTTTATGGTTTCTATGGCTTATATTGGTTAATATAAATTGTGGAAATTATCGGCCACAGTAGGCTTTATGAGGAAACAATTATGAATCTTGTCTTTGACTACGCTAACCCATCTCACGAAGTTCCGTTAAGTTTTGTGTGATTGAAGTTTTCAAGTTTTCGGTGAGATATCGATATGAGGAGAATAAGGAGTGACAAGACCCTAAGATTGGGGATGACAAAGGCACCCCAATGTAATATTCAAGGAAGATCCAAGCAACAAAGCTTGGGGATGCCCCGGAAGGCATCCCCTCTTTCATCTCCAACATTATCGGTAACCTTACTTGGAGCTACATTTTTATCCGTCACATGATATGTGTTTTGCTTGGAGCATAATTTTATTTTATTATGATTTGCTTTCTGTTATTCAGAATAATGTTTTGCATCTCTTACTTCAATAAAAGTGTCAAGCATAGCCTTTACCATGCTTATTTTGCAAGTCTATATGTTGCTGTTTGAAAACAGAAAGTTTGTTGTTATGTTTTGAATATTTTTGAATAGTCAGAACATGTGAAAATCTTGAAATTTTTACATGGTAAGCTATGACAAATTTTCTACAGTGTGGTAATTTTTCAGAAATTTTGGAGTTAGGGAAGTATGAGTATAATTGCACTCTTTACAGACTGTCCTGTTTAGACAGATTGCTGTTATGTTTGCATTGTTTGCATATGTTTGCTTGTTTAATGATTCTATTTGAGGATAGGAGTATTAAATATGCAGAGGCATTTAGTATGGAATGTTAAATAATAATTTGAGTGATTTGCTACAGTAGAGAATGATAAGGTTATTGCATTGATTTGTACTAACTTATCTCACGAGTTCTTGTTGAGTTTTGTGTGGACGAAGTTTTTAAGATTTAGGGAAACCATGATATAAAAGGAATTAAGGAGACACAAAAGCTCAAGCTTGGGGATGCCCAAGGCATCCCACCTTTCTTCATCAGCAATTATCAGTTAGTATCGGTTGAACCTAAGTTTTTTGGTTCTTCGTGCTATTCTTGGAATACCATTTTATTTTGTTTGTTTGCTGTTTGAATAAAATACTTAGATCTGAAATTTTTAAATGGGAGATAGTCCTCACATAGCTACCTATTTACTTAACTACTTGCTTGATCTTCACTTATATCTTTCTGGAGTAGTTTGTCGAACACTCTCATGCTTCACTTATATTATTTTGAGAGTTTATAATAGTGATGAAAATTTGCACAAGCTATGAAATTGGTCCTAATATGATGAATATCCAAGAAGGATGTAATAAAAACCTTCATATAGATAATTGGATATGATAAGTTTGATTCCTTGCAATAGTTTTGCGATATGGAAATAATAATATGTGAGTCATGTTGGTGAGTAATTGTGCTTTATTAGGAATATTGGTGTTAAGGTTTGTGATTCCCTGTGCAAGCACGTAAAGTCAATAGTTATGCGATGAAGTTATATCCTACTTGTGGTGCATTATTCGGTGTTAGTTATGTTTAATGCTCGTTTATGATCGTTTTTGTTTCTTGGTTGCTCGCTTCTCAATCTATTTGGTAGCCTTCATTTGTACTAAGCGGGAATACTGCTTGTGCATCCAAACTCCTTAAACCAAGTTGTGCCAAATGAGTCCACCATACCTACCTATATGCGGTATTTCCATGTTGTTCCAAATAAATTTGTATGTGCGAACTCCAATTTTCAAAATGGATTTCCTTTTTGTGTGCCCGTACCGCTCATGAAGCGGCAAGGGGTGGCCAATATTTTCCATGCTAGATGTGTTATTATTCTCAAGATGAGTGTTTATTCACTTGTCATTGCACGAGAGTGTGGAAGGTAATAGGGATGCCCAGTCCTGAAATGAAAAGAAATTTTATTTATGCTGTCAATAATAAATTCCTTGGAAAGTGTTGGTATGGAAGGCACCCGTGGATACGGCTAGCCATGGATTGTGAAAGAATGGTGGAAGAAGGAATAAACTTTATTTTATGTTTGGGAACCGCCTATGATGTCTATAGCATGGAAAGTATTGGGAATTCTCGGTCGTTTTCGTTGATAGGAAAAGCATGCCTCTCAAAACAATTTTATCTCTCAATTTAAGCTTTGAGCTCTGTCACCTCTACAAATCTTTGCTTCCCTCTGCGAAGGGCCTATCTATTTACTTTATGCAATTTTTATTTTTATTGAGTCTCCATCTTCTCTTATAAAGCACCAACTAGGGAACACTATTGTCATACTTGTGCATTGGGCATAGTTAATATTCGAGTGTATTTCATGAATGGATCAATGATTGAGCATAATGGGCTAGGGATAGCTTTCTTTAGTGTTGATATTTTGAAAGACATGGTTGCTTGTTGATATGCTTGAGTATTGATGTCCTCATGTCAAATTATAGACTATTGCTTTGAATCATTCCAAATGTCCATGCTATAAAAGAAAAGAGTATATGAGGAATATGATAGGTAGCATTCCACATCAAGAATTCCATTTTCAATTGCTACTTTATCATGATGAGTTTTATGAGAAAGATTTGCTGTTATGATGCTAGGAAAAGTGATTGAAATTGTCATTGATCAAACTTATGCACTATGCTAGCATTCACACTTCATAAATTATTTCTTTTATCATTTACCTACTCGAGGACGAGCAGGAATTAAGCTTGGGGATGCTGATACGTCTCCAACGTATCTATAATTTATGAAGTATTCATGCCATGTTTACAACAATTTTATTTGGTTTTGGTGTGATTTGAATGGAACTAACCCGGACTGACGTTGTTTTCAACAGAACTACCGCAGTGTTGTTTTTTTGTGCAGAAATAAAAGTTCTCGGAATTGGACGATACTTTTTGGACTTTTTTTATGGAACAAATGAAGAATATTGAAGCAAAGAACCACTGGAGGGGGGACCTGCTGCCCACTAGGCACCAGGGCGCGCCACCCCCCTCTGCCGCACCCTGGTGGGTAGTGGGCCCCTCAAAGCCCATCTGGACATGAGGCCAACGCTAAAAAATCCTATAAATACAGAAAACCCCAGAAATAACCCTAGATCGGAAGTTCCGCTCCCGCAAGCCTCTGTAGCCACGAAAAACCAATCTGGACCCTGCTCTGGCACCCTGCCGGAGGGGGCAATCATCATCGGAGGCCATCTTCATCATCCCGGCGGCCACCATGATGAGGAGGGAGTAGTCCACCCTCGGGGCTGAGGGTTTGTACTAGTAGCTATGTGTTTGATCTCTCTCTCTCTCTCTCTCTCTCTCTCTCTCTCTCTCTCGTGTTCTTGATTTGGCATGATCTTGATGTATCGCGAGCTTTGTTAATATAGTTTGATCATGTGGTGTTTCCCCTCTCTATCTTGTTGTGATGAATTGAGTTTTCCCTTTGAGATTTCGTTATTATCGGATTGAATATTTTTATGGATTTGAGAGCACTTGATGTATGTCTTGGCACTCAACTCGCAGATTCTCGAGGTGACATTGGGGTAATCTATGCATAGGGGTTGATGCACGTTTTCGTCCCTGTTTCTCTGGTAGAAATATTGGGGCACTCTTTGAAGTTCTTTGTGTTGGATTGAGTATTATGAATCTGAAATTGTTTGATGCATATCGTATAATCAACTCACGGATACTCGTGGTGACATTGGAGTATCTAGGTGACATTAGAGTTGGTTGATGTGTATCATATGGTGTTATTTTAGTGTGAACTCTTTGGCTATTTTTGACACTTATAGGAATAGCTCTATAGATCGATCAGAAAGGGTAACTTTGTGGTGGTTTCGTACCCTACAAACAATTTCTTCTTATGTTCTCCGCTAGATAAGAACTTTGGAGTGATTCTTCGTCGCATGTTGAGGGATTGTTATATGATCCAATTATATTAGCATTGTTGAGAGATTGCACTAGCGAAAGTATGAACCCTAGGCCTTGTTTTCAAGCATTGCAATACTGTTTGTGCTCACTTTTGTTACTTGCTACCTTGCTATTTTTTATTGTTCCTATTACAAAAATATATATCTACTATCATTATTACACTTGTATCACCATCTCTTCGCCGAACTAGTGCACCTATACAATTTACCATTGTATTTGGTGTGTTGGGGACACAAGAGACTCTTTGTTATTTGGTTGTAGGGTTGTTTGAGAGAGACCATCTTCATCCTACGCCTCCCACGGATTGATAAACCTTAGGTCATCCACTTGAGGAAAATTGCTACTGTCCTACAAAACTCTATGCTTGGAGGCCCAACACGAGTCTACAAGAATAAAGTTGTGTAGTAGACATCAACGTCTCCCTAAGCTTCCAATGTTTCTTGTTGCCCAAAAAATAACGTGTTAAATCAACAACATATTTTAACCTCCGTAGATATTGATTTCCTACGAAACCAAAAACAAGCAGAAAACAGGAACTGACACTAGGCACTAAATTAATAGGTTAGTCTAGAAAATAATATAAATTTGCTATAAAAATCATATAAAAATGATACCATAATAGAATTTAACAATCAAAACTTATAGATACGTTTGATACATATCAATGCCCGCTAGCTCACCCCTACAACTGGCCACAATAGTCATAGGCCATTGTAGCCCTTGAGCAGTCCCATCATCCCACCCGCCAGGGACTGGTTTACTGGCGGGGAATGTGGCGCCTGTGGGAGGCAGACCACATAAGGGGGTTTCTAGGAGGATCAACCCCTTCCCATGAAGATCTTGGCCTTGACATAGTAGATGGCGCCAAATTGCTTCTCTCCAACAGGATGGTCTTGCCACTGAGAGTCTTCATAAAGATCTGCATACCACCACGTTGTCAAGAGGCATAGTGGTTGTATGGACACCTTGTGGATGTTGTAGTTAGCCGGGGTGTGACCATCCTTGAACTACCCGTGGTAGTGAGACGAACACGCCAGTAATGAAGATAGGCTTTCCCAGTCTTAGTTCAGCGAAGATTTGCATGCTACCTAAGGAAGGGCATGCTCACCAGGGTTACAGGCCGATAGCATGTGTCCCGCCCACTGGCGAGGTTGCGGCAGCCCACGCAAGATGGATCCGTGAGACCCTAGTCTTCACGGGGCCGATAGCAGCCCCCAGGCTTGGGGCCGGTGTGCAGCTCTTCTGTCAACAGGGCTAGGCCCACCAAGCGTGGGCGAAGCATCACATGGTAGTAGAATCCTGCGGGTCATCACAATCACATCCATTGCGTGATGCACTATGGATTCTAATCGCACAGGCTCCCATGCGTTGTCAAGTCATCAAGGTGTTGCCTTGGTCTTTGCATGGACTGGACATCATGATAACCTACAATTAATCTGAATTGCCCACTGAAGTGAAAATACATCGCCTTGCCTCCTTCATGGAATACCCAAAAGACGGGGCGATATCTTTAACAAAAATGCTAAATCGACGGACTTAATACGGGCCGTTCACGGACACTTCCTTTCAACTAAACTTTGCCCCCCCCCATGAATTTCATGGGGTGAGGCCCCTCCCTCCCCTTTAGTCCAATCACACATTGCCAACTCAAATTCACCTTCTAAAACACCTGTAATAGTCCGTTGATGTAGCATTGTTGTGTCTTTAATGTTGAGCACAGGCGAGGGAGTGATCCACCATCAGACGCCTGCCTATAAAAGATAGTACATGGCCTCACTTCCTTCTACCCCTTGCCCACTTCTTCTTCCTCGCTATCCAGCAATGCTGCTGCCCGCCAGCCTCCACCTCTCCTGTATAGCACCTCACCGCACCCTTGCCATTGCACAATGCCCTCTCGCCATAGCCCCCAAGATCGTTCTGGAATACTTTGAGAGGCAGTTGTGGGAGGAGTTCGCAAGCAAGGAGGCAGAGCTGTAAGAGCTGAGAGGGTCCATGCCTCGTCTCGATGGCGAGGTGGAGGAGCTAAAGGGGTGGCTGGAGCGGGAGCAGGCTCGCTGGGAGGAAGCGAAGGAGAGGCTGGGTGGCAGCCTCCTTGACCATAATGCGCAGGTAGGCCACCTGCGCGACATCTACCTCCAGGCCAATGCGGTGTTGCCCGCCATCGGGTTGGCCCCTTCACATCGTACGGGGCCTTCAACGAGAGTGAACTAGCCTGCCTCATCATCTTCCTCCGCCACCTCGCCAGGTAGCTTGCCCACACCCAGGTTGGCATGGCTGACCCCTCGAGAAGGAGGGCGATAGGGTGGATGATGACATCGCCACCCACATCCTCTTCAACCTCTACCACCATGACCGCCAATTCCACGTCGAGTCCATCTTCGATGGGATCGCCCCCAAGGAGCAAAGGCGGGCAGTAGGGCTGATGGCGCCCTTAATTGAGGAGTACGTGCACGCGGGGAAGATCCCACCAAATCCATCGAGGCTTCGTGTCTTTCTTTGCCAATACTTCCTTTACTGCTTGACAGTTTGTGTAGATAATGACATTTGTCTCTCTAATGTAAGGCCTAAACTTTTCACAAGCAAATATCACTGCATATAATTCTCTATCATTTTAGCATAATTACTTTGTGCATCATTTAGAGTGTGGCTAGCATAATAAATGGTATTGAAATTGTTACCTTCGTGTTGTCCCAACACAACAATCGTGTTGTTGTCAGTTTTGCATACTACCTCAAAGGGTTGATCCCAATTGGGAGGTGTAATGACAGGTAACATGAGCAACACTTGTTTTAGCTTTCAGAAGGTTGTATTACACTCCTCATTGAATTCAAAGGGAACACTCTTCTGCAAAAGGTTAGTCAAAGATTTCAATATACTAGAGAAATTTTTAATGAAACGTTTGTAGAAACCCTCATGCCCGAGAAAACTCTTTATCCATTTGTCTCATGGACATAGTAGCTTTTATATTGCATTAATTTTTCCTCTATCCACGTCGATACCATTTCCAGATTTTTTGTGACCCAACACAATTCCTTCGTTTACCATGAAGTGACGCTTCTCCCAATTTAAGACAAGGTTGGTGTCCTCACACCGCAGCAAAACTTTGTTAAGATTGCAAGGGCAATCGTCAAAATAAGTTCCATGGTATCACAGCCCTAGATTAGCCTTGCTTGTCACTGCATTTCATCATGTCATCATCATTTTAATTTTTGAAAGTTGAATTGAGGTTAGTTGAAACCCTCGGATATCATCCTCTGAAATGATCAAGTTAAAAATTTATTCAAATAGGTCCAAGAAAATGTTCATGTTAGTCCCTGAAAATATTGGCAAGAGGTAAAGTTCAAACCAATATTTTAGAGCATTAAATGTAATTATTTTGGGCATTTGAAATTAAATCATAATGTATTTGAATTGGATATATTTCCGTTATAAAAGAAATACATGTCCAATTATTCTAAAACTTTTTGTGGGGCTCTGGAAATATCCATTTAGTTCCCATATTAAATTTCAGAATTTATAAAAATGGTTTGATTTGAAAATCAAACCCAAAACAGAATGCAAAAAATAGAAAACAGAAACTAAATAGAAAAGCAGAGAGAGAGAGACTTACCTGGCAGCCCAACAAACCAGCCTAGCCCACCAGGGGCATAAGCTGTCTTCCTCCTCTCGCCAGTAGGCAGAGGGGAAGCAGTGCACGGCGCCCGCACGCGCCGGCACACAGCTGCCTGCCTGGCCCTCCCCAGGTTTTGTCCGTGCGCCGCTAAGACGCCTCGCCCCTCTCGTCCATTCCCCTCTCCCTCTGTACGCTCTTTCCCTCCTCTGCTCTTTCCTCGAGCGGAGCTCGCTAAAGCCGATCACCATACCCATGGCCACCGTCCACCCCTCGCCTTGCCGTTGAGTCCAGAAGCACCGCCGCATCTTCCTCGTCCTCTCAACCGAGCTACGGGACGCCGGGAGGCCCTGCTTCATTGTTACCATGATCGTCTTCCACTTCGGCCACCGAGATCGCTAGCAACCGTTCGGCGTCTCCAACGCCTCCCCCGAGCTGCTGACCTGCTCTTCGACCTCACCGTGAACTTCTGCTTCGAACCCCTCTCCTCCCCCTCGCCATGGCCGAAGCTCGCCGCCGCCGCACCTTGTCGCCGCTGTGGCTAGAGCCCACCCACATAGTGCACAAGCACATCTTCGTGCTCAGCGAGTCTCCAGGAGGCCAGAACACCAACCCGTTTGACCTCCTGTGAACCGTAGCACCGAATCCAAGCGCACCCGTACTCCGGCCGCCGTCACGAGCTCGCTTCCGGCAAGCTTCGACCATCTCGTGCCCTCCCGTCACCTTCCCTGGATGCGGGCAAGCACGGGCTGCTCTCCAGTGCCTTCAGCGTGCCCTGCCGCTGCCCCTAGCGCCACTCCGGCGAGCCGCCGCCGCGCTGTGTGGCCCCCATCGTTAAGTCGCCGGCTAACCATGCCATTAGGGCCCAATTAACCCACTAAGTACACCCACCGTGACACTGACGGTGGGCCGGGCGCCCTTAATTAACCACATGACTAATTCCTGTTTAGATTATCCTAATTACGGTGGCCCCACATGTCAACTTTGACCATGCTGGCGTCACCATTGACTGGACCCACCTGTCTGTGTTACTAACTGGCACTGGGTCACTGACCAGTGGGCCCCACTGGTCAGGTTTGACCTGGACTGCCCAGTTGACCTGCTGACATCACAGTGACGTAATGCTGACGCAGTAAAGCATTTTCTGGAATTAGTTTATTTTTAAATAGCCAGGAAATTCCAAAAAATGCTATAATCTTCTAAAAATCATAGAAAATAATCTATAGCTCAGATGAAAATAATTTATATATGAAAAATGATCAGAAAAAATCCAATCTATCCAATGGTACTATTTTCATGCATGTGAAAGCAAGTTAAACCTGCTGATCAGGTCAAATCAATTAAATGGCATTTGAATAGTCACATATGGAGTTTGAATTTGAACCTCTGGTTCAAACCAACTTCATTTAATCTGGTTGCTAGTTGCATTATCTCAATCAACAGCATATTGACATGTCACGATCATGCATCATATTGCTGCATTGCATTGATTGTGTTCCTTCTCTGTTGCCGGTGTTTGTTCCCTCTCGATAGATGTTCTCCGACGTTGAGATCGATGTCACTGATGAAGACACAATGCTATCTTTAGAAGTGCCAGGCAAGCAAACCCCCTTTGAGTATTTCGATACAATCCCACTCTCTCGCTCCTGCTCTCTTTTACTACATTAGGACAACAACGATTCAACTGTTACATGTTGCGGTAGTTGAACCCATTCCTCTGCATGACCTATCTTTGCCACAGTAAATAGTTGAAACCCACTAGCATGAGTATTAGTTGTTTGAGCCATGATGTTCCTACTCATTCATGCTTGCTTGTTATGCCTGCTATGCTTAGAGTTGTGTCAGGTCTGATTCATCTGGGATGGATTGGAATGGTGGTGAACATGTCCTATTGTTGAGAGCTAAGTGTGTGAACACGATTTGGTAAAGGTAGCGATGAGAGGCTGATACGTCCATTTTGCATCATGTTTTTATGTTGATATTTATTGCATTATGGGCTGTTATTACACTTTAAGATACAATTCTTATGCCTTTTCTCTCTTATTTTACAAGATTTACATGAAGAGGGAGAATGCTGGCAGCTGGAATCCTGGACCGAAAAGGAGCAAATCTGAGATACCTGTTCTGCACAACTCCAAATGTCCTGAAACTTTACGGAGAATTGTTTTGGAATATATAAAAAATATTGGGTGAAGAAATACCGGAAGGGGACCCACCAGGTGGCCACAAGCCTGGGGGGCGCGCCCTACCCCCCAGGGCGCGCCCCTTGAGGTTGTGGGCCCCCTGGCCAGCCTCCGGTGCCCATCTTCTGCTATATGAGGTGTTTTAACCTAGAAAAAATAATAAGAGGGCTTTCGGGACAAAGCACCACCGTCTCAAGGCGAAACCTGGGCAGAAGCAATCTAGAGCTCCGGCGGAGCGATTCCGCCGCGGAAACCCCCCCCACCCCGGAGGTGGAAATCGAAGCCTCGTCGTCACCAACGATCCTCTCATCATGGGAGGACCAATCTTCATCAACATATTCACCAGCACCATCTCCTCTCAAACCCTAGTTCATCTCTTGTATTCAATCTTTGCCTCAAAACCTCACATTGGTACCTGTGGGTTGCTAGTAGTGTTGATTACTCCTTGTAGTTGATGCTAGTTGGTTTATTTGGTGGAAGATCATATGTCCAGATCCTTAATGGCATTTAATACCCCTCTGATCTTGAACATGAACATGCTTTGTGAGTGGTTACTTTTGTTCCTGAGGACATGGGAGAAGTCTTGTTATAAGTAATCATGTGAATTTGGTATTCGTTCGATATTTTGATGAGATGTATGTTGTCTTTCCTCTAGTGGTGTTATGTGAACGTCAACTACATGATACTTCACCATGATTTGGGCCTAGGGGAAGGCATTGGGAAGTAGCAAGTAGATGATGGGTTGCTAGAGTGAGAGAAGCTTAAACCCTAGTTTATGCATTGCTTCATAAGGGGCTGATTTGGATCCACATGTTCAATGCTATGGTTAGATTTATCTTAATTCTTCTTTCGTAGTTGCTGATGCTTGCGAGAAGGGTTAATCATAAGTGGGAGGCTTGTACAATTAAGGACAACACCCAAGCACTGGTCCACCCACATATCAAATTATCAAAGTGACGAACGCGAATCATATGAGCATGATGAAAACTAACTTGACGATAATTCCCATGTGTCCTCGGGAGCGCTTTGCTTTATATAAGAGTTTGTCTAGGCTTGTCCTTGGCTATAAAAAGGATTGGGCCACCTTGCTGCACTTTTGTTACACTTGTCACTTGTTACCCGTTATGAATTATCTTGCTACCAAACTATCTGTTACCGATAATTTCAGCGCTTGCAGAGATTATCTTGCCGAAAACAGCTTGTCATTTCCTTCTGCTCCTCGTTGGGTTCGACACTCTTACTTATCGAAAGGACTACGATTGATCCCCTATACTCGTGGGTCATCAAGACTCTTTTCTGGCGCCGTTGCTGGGGAGTGAAGCGCCTTTGGTGAGTGGAATTTGGTAAGGAAACATTTATATTACATGCTGAAATTTACTGTTACTTGTCACTATGGAAAACCATCCTTTGAGGGGTTTGTTCGGGGTATATTCACCTCGACCGGAAGCACAAAGAGTTGTCCCTCAACCTACTGCACTTACTGAAAATATTTATTATGAAATTTCTTCGGGTATGATAGAGAAACTGCTAGCTAATCCTTATGCAGGAGATTGAACACTACATCCTGATATACACCTAATCTATGTGGATGAAGTTTGTGGATTATTTAAGCTTGCAGGTTTACCCAGAGATGAAGTTAAGAAGAAAGTTTTCCCTTTATCTTTGAAGGGAAATGCATTGAAATGGTATAGGCTGTGTGATGATATTGGAGCTTGGGATTGGAATCGATTGAAATTGGAATTTCATCAAAAGTTTTATCCCATGCATCTGGTTCATCGCGATCGGAATTATATATATAATTTTTTGCCTCGTGAAGGAGAAAGTATCATTCAAGCTTAGGGGAGGCTTAAGTCAATGTTGTATTCATGCCCCAATCATGAGCTCTCAAGAGAAATTATTATACAGAATTTTTATGCTCGGCTTTCTTGTGATAATCAATCTATGCTCGATACTTCTTGTGCTGGTTCTTTTATGAAGAAGACTATTGAATTCAGATGGGATCTTTTGGAAATAATTAAACACAACTCTAAAGACTGGGAACTCGACGCAGGTAAAGAGTCAGGTATAAAGCTTGAGTTATTGTGTTAAAACTTTTATGGATACCGATGCTTTTCATAATTTTAGCACTAAATATGGACTTGACTCTAAGATAGTAGCTTCTTTCTATGAATATTTGCTACTATGTTGATCTCCCCAAGGAGAAGTGGTTTAAACATCATCCACCTACTGAAGTAGAAGTAGAAGAACCTACTAAAGCTGAAGAGGAAATTATCACTTGTAATGTTAATCCAGTTATTCCTACTGCTTATATTGAGAAACCCCCTTTTCCCGTAAGGATAAAGGAACATGCTAAAGCTTCAACTGTGGTCCGCAAAAGTTATACAAGAACACCTACACCTTCTGAACAAATTAAAGTTGAACCTAATGTTGCTATGGTCAAAGATCTCTTGGTTGATAATATCGATGTGCATGTTATTTATTTCTGTGATGAAGCTAGTAGAATTGCTAAACCCGATGAAAAGGATAAAAATAGACCTGTTGTTGGCATGCCTATTATCTCTGTTAAAATAGGAGATCATTGTTATCATGGCTTATGTGATTTGGGTGCTAGTGTGAGTGCTATCCCGTTTACTTTATATCAAGAAATTATGAATGATATTGCACCTGCTGAGATAGAAGACATTGATGTTACTATTAAGCTTGCTAATAGAGATACTATCACAACACTTGGGATTGTTAGAGATGTTGAAGTCTTTTGTGGGAAAATAAAATACCCTACTGATTTTCTAGTTCTTGGTTCCCCACAAGATGGTTTTTGTCCCATTATATTTGGTAGACCTTTCCTGAATACGGTTAATGCTAAAATTGATTGCACTAAGGAAATTGTTAGTGTTAATTTTGGTAATGTATCTCATGAGTTTAATTTCTCCAAATTCCATAGACAACCTCGTGATAAAGAATTACCTAGTAAGGATGAAATTATTGGTCTTGCTTCTATTGCTGTGCCTCCTACTGATCCGTTAAAACAATATTTGCTAGACCACGAAAATGACATGCATATGAATGAAAGAAACGAAATAGATGAGATATTCTTTAAACAAATGCCTATTTTGAAACACAATTTGCCTGTTGAGACTCTTGGAGATCCTCTTCCACCCAAGAGTGATCCCGTATTTGAGCTTAGGCAATTGCCCGATACATTGAAATATGCTTATCTTGATGAAAAGAAAATATATCCTGTTAGTATTAGTGCTAACCTTTTAGAGCATGAAGAAAAGAGATTATTGAAAACTCTGAGGAAGCATCGTGCCGCTATTGGATACATTCTTGATGATCTTAAGGGCATTAGTCCCACTCTATGTCAGCACAAGATTAATATGGAGCCTGAAGCTAAGCCAGTTGTTGATCACCAGTGACGATTAAATCCTAAGATGAAGGAAGTGGTAAGAAATGAAATATTAAAGCTTTTGGAAGCAGGTATAATCTATCCTATAACTGATAGTAGATGGGTAAGTCCTGTTCATTGTGTCCCTAAGAAGGGAGGTATTACCGTTGTCCCTAATGATAAAAATGAACTTATCCCACAAAGAATTATAACAGGTTATAGGATGGTGATTGATTTTAGAAAACTAAACAAAGCTACTAGAAAAGATCATTACCCTCTACCATTCATTGATCAAATGCTAGAAAGATTATCAAAACATACACATTTTTGTTTTCTAGATGGATACTCTGGTTTTTCCCAAATACCTGTGTCACAAGAGGATCTAGAAAAAACTACTTTTACATGCCCTTTTGGTACTTTTGCTTATAGACGTATGCCTTCCGGTTTGTGTAATGCACCTGCTACCTTTCAAAGATGCATGACTGCTATATCTCTGACTTTTGTGAAAAGATTGTTGAGGTTTTCATGGACGACTTTTCTGTTTACGGAACTTCTTTTGATGATTGCTTAAGCAACCTTGATCGAGTTTTGCAGAGATGTGAAGAAACCAATCTTGTCTTGAATTGGGAGAAGTGCCACTTTATGGTGAATGAAGGTATTGTCTTGGGGCATAAAATTTCTGAAAGAGGTATTGAAGTTGATAAAGCTAAAGTAGATGCAATTGACAAAATGCCATGTCCTAAAGATATAAAAGGTATAAGAAGTTTCCTTGGTCATGTTGTTTTCGATAGGAGATTTACTAAAGACTACTCTAAAATTTCTAGGCCTCTTACTAATCTATTACAAAAAAGATGTTCCATTCGTTTTTGATGATGGTTGTGTAGAAGCATTTGAAATACTTAAGAAAGCCTTAATCTCTGCACCTATTGTTCAACCACCTGATTGGAACCTACCCTTTTGAAATTATGTGTGATGCTAGTGATTATGCTGTTGGTGCTGTTCTAGGACAAAGAGTTGATAAGAAATTAAATGTCATCCATTATGCTAGTAAAACTCTGGATAGTGCTCAAAGAAATTATGATATCACTGAAAAGGAATTTTTAGCAGTTGTTTTTTCTTGTGATAAGTTCAGGTCTTATATAGTTGATTCTAAAGTAATTGTTCACACCAATCATGCTGCTATTAAATACCTTATGGAAAAGAAAGATGCTAAACCTAGACTCATTAGGTGGGTTCTTTTGCTACAAGAATTTGATCTGCATATCACTGATAGGAAGGGAGCTGAGAACCCAGTAGCTGACAACTTGTCTAGGTTGGAAAATATTCTTGATGACCAACTACCTATTGATGATAGCTTTCCCGATGAACAACTAGCTGTCATAAATGCTTCTTGTAATACTCCTTGGTATGCAGACTATGCTAATTATATTGTTGCTAAATTTATACCACCTAGTTTCACATAACAACAAAAGAAGGAGTTTTTCTTTGATTTAAGACATTACTTTTGGGATGACCCTCATCTATATAAAGAAGGAGTAGATGGTATTATTAGACGTTGTATACCTGAGCATGAACAGGAGCAAATCCTATGGAAGTGTCACTCCGAGGCTTACGGAGGACACCATGCGGGAGACATAACTGCACACAAGGTATTACAATCTGGTTTTTATTGGCCTACTCTTTTCAAAGATGCACGTAAGTTTGTTCTATCTTGTGATGAATGTCAAAGAATTGGTAACATTAGTAGACGTCAGGAAATGGCTATGAATTATTCACTTGTTATTGAACCATTCGATGTTTGGGGATTTGACTATATGGGGCCTTTCCCTTCCTCCAATGGGTATACTCATATTTTAGTTGCTGTTGATTACGTTACTAAGTGGGTAGAAGCTATTCCAACTAGTAGTGCTGATCACAACACTTCTATTAAAATGCTTAAAGAAGTTATTTTCCCGAGGTTTGGAGTCCCTGGATACTTGATGACTGATGGTGGTTCACATTTCATTCATGGTGCTTTCCACAAACTCCTTGCTAAATATGATGTTAACCATAGAATTACATCTCCTTATCATCCTCAATCTAGTGGTCATGTAGAATTAAGTAATAGGGAAATAAAGTTAATTTTGCAAAAGAATGTTAATAGGTCTCGAAAGAATTGGTCTAAGAAACTTGACGGTGCGTTATGGGCTTATAGAACTGCTTATAAAAATCCTATGGGTATGTCTCCATATAAAATGGTTTATGGAAAAGCATGTCACCCACCTCTTGAGTTAGAACATAAAGCTTATTGGGCAATTCAAGAACTCAACTATGATTTTCAACTTGCTGGTGAAAAGAGGTTATTTGACATTAGCTCACTTGATGAGTGGAGAACCCAAGCCTATGAAAATGCTAAAATGTTTAAAGAAAAGGTCAAAATATGGCATGACAAAAGAATACAAAAGCGGGAATTTAATGTAGGTGATCAAGTCTTGCTATACAATTCTCGTTTAAGATTTTTTGCAGGAAAACTTCTCTCCAAATGGGAAGGACCTTACATTATCGAAGAAGTTTATTGTTCCAGTGCTATCAAGATCAACAACGCCGAAGGCACTAACCCGAAAGTGGTGAATGGGTAAAGAATCAAACATTATATCTCAGGTACACCTATAAATATTGAGACTAACATTATTCATTCCATAACACCGGAGGAGCACATAAAGGAAATCATTCAGAATGCTCCAGAACCCTGAAAAGGAATAGGTATGTGATACGATAAGTAAACCGACTCCAAAAGTTCCCTAAAAGCAATTTTACTCCGTTTTGGAATTTAAAAATTAGGAAAATAATGAGTAGCCCGGAAAAGTGCACGAGCAGGGAGAAGCCTGGGGGCACGCCCTACCCCCTGGGCGCGCCTCCCGAGCTTGTGGTGCCCTTGTGTGCCATCTGGACTCCGTTTTCTCCCAGATTACTTGTTTTGCATGGTAACAATTCATTATATAATCTCTCGAAGGTTTTGACCACTGTATTGCGACAATATTCTCTGTTCTTTGTTTCAAGCTATTTCTGTGGCAGACTTAGGGAAATATGTCTTCGCAAGAGTCAGTCAGGGAGAGTCGGGTCTCTCACCCAACACCGGGTCCAAGAGCGTACAGTGAAGCCGGCCCCTTTGGGTGGTCTACAGAGGAAGAAATAGAAGCCGACCTGAAAAGAGTGGACGCCATGGAGGAGGATCAAGAAGTCACTTCTCTTCCTCAACCTAGTGACATGCATGTGGAACTCAAGAAAGCAAGCCTGCCAAATTCGGTCAAACCACCCAATACCAAATTTATCTCTTACAATAACTTGAAAAAGAGTGTTGCCTCTTCCTCTGCACCCAGGATGCACTCGTGGGTGGACGGTGCTTTAACCATCACTGGAAAGCTATGCAAGGAAATTATGGATCTCAGACAGCAAATCAATAAGCTCGAAGAGGAAAATCACATTCTGAGGGGCATTATTGCCAAGAATATTGCACCACCACCTCCGAAGAAGGAGACTTGAGTACACGGGTATTGGCACTCCCCTTGGCTTGTGCCAAGCTTGGGGGAGGTGCCCCGGTATCGTACCACCATCACATCTTTATCTTTATCTTTATCATTTATCTTAGTTCGTTCCTTTTTGTTAAATCATGATCTAGTAGAATAAAAGTTTTAGTATGATCTAGTCTTTAAGTTTTTGTTTCGTGATCAATCTATGTAATCGAGTATGAGAGTTATATAATAAAGATTAGTTTTGAGTTGAGGGTTTTGCTTTCTTGCTTTGATCTTAGAGATAGGAAAGAATAAAAGAAATAAAAGATTATGTAATAATCTTATGGAGAGTGATGACTTCACATATAAGAAGTATAATGCATGAAATTTGTTGAAGGTTAACAAACATAGTATTGGTCGTTGTTGCAATTAATGAGAAGTAAGAAGGAAAGAGAGGTTTCACATATAAATACACTATGCTGGACATCCTTTATGACTGTGGGCACTCATTAAAATATTATATGCTAATAAGTTGATATTAGACAAGGAAGACAACCTAATGGGTTATGTTTCCTTATATCCAAATAGAAGTTATATTGTCATGGATCCTCCAACATGTTGAGCTTTCTTTCTATATCATGCTAGCCAAAACTCCCGCACCAAGTATAGATACTACTTGTGCATCCAAAAACCGTTGACCCAGTTTCATGTCATGAGAGTCCACTATATCTACCTACGGATTGAGTAAGATCCTTCAAGTAAGTTGTCATTGGTGTAAGCAATAAAAATTGCTCTCTAAATATGTGTGATCTTTTAGTGTGAGGAAAATAAGCTTTGTACGACCTTGTGATGAGAAGAAATAAAAGTGACGGACTGCATAATAAATTTCTCTATCACAAGTGGCAATATAAAGTGACGTTCGTTTGCATTCAGATTTTGTGCATCCAAATAAAAAGCGCATGAAAACCTCTGCTTCCCTCTGCCAAGGGCCTATCTTTTATTTTTAAT
The DNA here is from genome assembly GCA_011799875.1 of Thinopyrum elongatum. NCBI lineage: Eukaryota > Viridiplantae > Streptophyta > Magnoliopsida > Poales > Poaceae > Thinopyrum > Thinopyrum elongatum. The sequence continues at coordinate 414,858,770 of CM022300.1, forward strand.
ACTTACCTTTATGCAGGAGTCATGGTGATCTTCACCCTTCCTTTTATTTTTCTATTTTTGGCAAGCACTATGTGTTGGGGAAAGATCTAGACATACATATCCACTCGGATGTAGGTGATCATGAGTTATTATTGTTGACATTACCCTTGAGGTAAATGGTTGGGAGGCGAAATCATAAGCCCCTATCTTTCTATGTGTCTGTCGGATTCAGGGCTCCGCAGACCCTAGAAGGTTCGAACTCTGGGGCGTGTGCAAAGATCTCAACCAACCCAAGTCTCAAGCTCGCCACCCTGCAGCCTAGCTACGTTGAGCACACGCGAGCGGGGAAGAAGATGAACATGACAGTTTACCCAGGTTCGGGCCACCTTGCGGTGTAAAACCCAACTCCTGCTTTGTGGTGGATTGGCCTCACGAGGAGGCTGAGGATGAACTAGTACAATGGATGAGCAGCCTCGCGAGGGCTCTGGTGGTGAGGGTGGAATGGATTTGATCCGGGGTCGTCCCCCTTTACGGTGGTGGCTAGCCTATATTTATAGTGGCCTTGGTCCTCTTCCCTCAAAACTTAGGTGGGAAGGGATCCCACAATGGCCAATTTGAAGGGGGACAAGAAGTACATCTAATCCTGACGAAAGGTGGTCTTCGCCTGCAAAGCTTCTGGTCATGACGCATCGGTGGGCTCGGCGATGACATCCGTCCTATCGAGCTCGTGGTCTTGGTCTTGTTGCACCGAAATGGAAACCTTTGGGAGACTCCTCGGGAACCTACGCCTGCCCTTGCTTCCGTAGCACCGAAAGGGAAACTGCCTCCTCTGCTCCCGCTAGCGCCCGCCTGGCCATCGTCATCATGGCTCACGTCATCGCAGCCTCGTGAGGCTGGGTACCTGCATAGAAATCTCTGCTCCTCGGGAGGCAGCTCCTTTGGAGGTCTTGGTACTTCCCGCCTCGCGAGGCCGGGGGACCTCGCGAGGGTATTGTCTTGGAGTTGTTGTAGCTGGGCCATACAGGGCCGTCGAGGGAGCCACGCCATGGGCCGCAGGCAGGCAGGTCTGGGTACCCCCAATCCCAGAATGCCAACAGTAGCCCCCGGGCCCAAGGCGTGCTCGGGCTGGCTTCGAGGCGAAGCCAAGGAGAGAGGGCGGAGCGCCGCAGGCCCCAATCGCCTACGGGCCAGGTTTGACATGTGGCGCTTGACGGGACGCGGACGCCTCCGATTCCCCACGTCGCCTCGGCAACCACTCCGAATTGACAGTAGCCTGGTGCATGCAGCAGGGCCATCATCACTAGGAACGTGGAAGGGCGCCGGTTAGCCCTCTTTCGCCTATAAAAGGGGGAGGGGGTGGAGCCCCCTAGCCCATCTTCATCTTCTTGCTTCCCCATTCCGCACTCTTGCAGCAGCATCCATGGCGCCGGTAAGGAGGTTCTTAGCCGAAAAGGGCAAGGCTCCCTAGTAGGGGCAGGAGGCGTCGCCACCCAAGAGAGGGCGCGTCCGTCCCCGCAAGTCCGCGGCTGCACTGGCGGCATCATCATGGGGGCGCGGGCGTCCGCCTCTGACGGCCCGCACTAGCTCCAGCAGCCGGGGAAGGGGCCTCTCCCGCGAGGCGGCTGCAGGGGTCCTAGCAGCCGCGGCCAAGGGGGAAGGCGTGCCGTGGCCGTCCGGCCACCGCGCCCGTGTGCCCGCTCGAGCGACTCAGCCCGCGAGTTCGTCGTACGGGTGGAGGGCCCACCTGGCACCTGGCTTCTGCTTCCGAGCTCCTTTGCGGAGGAGCTGCCGGCAGGTGGACTCGTTGGGCTGTGGCTGCAGCCTGACGGCTGCTGCAACGGGTCCTCATGGGTGGAGGTCGAGGTCACCTCCATCGACCATGTGTTCCTGACCCGCAATGGTATCGTTTTGCACGCTGCCATAGCGGCCCCGTGAAGGGGGGGTGGGGGGGGGGGGGCGCACGCTCAACTTTAAGCACGACGGGGCGGTAATGCTCTTTGTCAGGGTCTTTGGGGAGGATGGCAGTCACCTGGGGTGCTGCCCAGAAGGCGATGATGACGACAGCGACCACCCCTCTGACGACGACGGCCAGCACGGCGGCGGCGTCCTCGGCGGTGAACTTGCCCTTGGCCGCTGCACCTCCAGCAGCAGTGGTGCCTCCTTCGGGGGGAGCTCGAGCGACGACGACTACGACGAGCCGCCCCGTCGTCGTGCCCAGACCCAGGAGGGCGGCAAGCTATCACGCCGCCTTGCCCCCGCTCAGGAGGACGTCGAGCCGCCTCACCACCGCGCCCCCGTCAAGTAGGAGGAGGACTCTGACTAAGCGCGCGTGGCGGTGGAGCCAGGCGTCAGGAGCAGCTGTAACACCCCCAGTGGTTAACTACAGTAATCACCCTTTTGATTATGCCATGTCATCATGTTTAACAGTGCATGATCATCATTAGCATTATATTGCATTTCAACTCCTAAGTCAAAATTCAAATTTAAATGAAAGTGGAAAATAAAAGTTGTCCAACATAAAAACTAAATTGTTCATTAAATGGCAAATATTGCAGGGACTATTCTAAAATTGAAACCAACAATTAATAATTTAATTAGGTGGCTCAAACATTATCAAAACAGTAAGGATTAATGCATTTTAATTATTATAAAATTCGTGTGAACTCCATTTGCCTCCAAACTAATTTTCGGTAGTAGTTGAGGATGCCTAGTAATTACTGGAACAATTGCCATGTCTTATAAAAATCATTTTGGGGCCTAACTATTTGCAAACAGGAAAAACAGAAAATGAATAAAGAAAAAGACAGAAGAAATTAAGAAAATAAAAAAGGAAACAAAACTTCCCCCCCAGGCCCAACTAGGCCACGGCCCAGTCGGCTCAGCCCACCAGGCCCAGCCGGGCCTCCTTATCCCTCCCCTCACCCCGAAAACCCTAACCCAACCACCCCCACTCCCCCCCACTCGCTCGCTCTCCCCCCCGATCCAGTTCTGGATCGGGGCTCGACGCCTCGTCACTCGTCGCCGCCGCCCGCCGTCGCCGGAGCGCTTCGCCTCCCCGACCTCCTCCTCGCCGGACTACCCCAGGCCTCGCCGCCCTTCGCCTCAGCAGCGCCAGTGCGCACCCCCTCCTCTCCTCTCTCCCCACTCACACGCGCCACGCCCCGCATCGTCGTTCACCGCGTCGACCGCTCGCCGTGGCCTCGCCCCTTTACCTCACCGCGCCGGCCACGCCCCGCGCGTGCCCGCGCCCGGCCACCCCCGCCGCAGCTCTTCCCCGGCAACCGCCCGCGCGACCCCGCTGCCGCTGCTCTGCATCGCCATCGCCCGCGCGCGCCGCCGCTCCCGCCTGCCCTGCACCGCCCGCTCGCGCGCCGACCGCAGCCCCCAGCAGCGCCGTTCGCCACCATCGTGGCCGTGCCTTGCACGCGCCGCGGCGCCGTCGCCCGCGCACCCCTGGGCGAGCGCCCGAGCGGGCCGTGCCCATCGCCCGCGCCCGATCCGCTGGCCTGGTGCCACTGTCCAGTGGGCCAACCCCCCCTGGGTCACTGACGAACGGGGCCCACTGACAGAAAAACAAATAACGAAAAGAAATAAATAAAATAAAAATGAATTAATAAAATTAGTAATTAGTTAATTAATTAATTAAGTAAATTAATTAAGTTAATTAACTCTGATTAGCTTAATCTAATTAAGTAGTTAGTCTAATTAAATAGTAATTAATTAGCTAAACCCTAGTTAACCTAACAGCCTATGACAGGTGGGACCCACTGGTCCTGACGTCATGCTGACGTCAGCAAACACTGTTTCGGATAATGTTTAATTTAAATAATTAAATAAATTCCAGAAATTAATAAAAACTTTAGAAAATCATATAAAATAATCCGTAACTCCGATGGAAAAACTTTGTACATGAAAGTTGCTCAGAACGACGAGACGAATTCGGATACGCGGTCTGTTCATCCGCCACACGTCCCTAACTATCCGAACATGGAACCGATCCCCTTCGGTCATCGGTCTGACAAATGTCCGGAACCGGGAAAACATTCCCGGATGGATTCCCCCTTCCTCGGTGACGTGCAACCATACGTTAGGACACACCTGACACTGCACATTGTCATGTCGTGCTTTGTGTTGCTCATGTTTGCTCTATATTTATACTGTTTCCTCCCCCTCTTCTCTCTTGTTAGACCCCGACGCAGTTCCCCGAGACCGACGCCGCTCCGGAGCCCGAAGACACCATTGACAACCTTGCCCTTGCCACCGAGCAACCAGGCAAGCCCCCCCTTTGATCATCCCGATATCGCCCATTCTATTTCTCATGCTTGCATTAGAATTGCTGCTGCTGCTGCTTTACCTATTCTGATGCATAGCCTGTTTATTGTAACCTGCTATTGATAATTACCTGCATATCCTAAACTGCTTAGTTTAGGCTGGGTAGAGACCTATCAGTGACCCCACTAGTCCCGACCGCCCTGCTGGATTATCCGAAGGCCCGATCAACGGGATTGAAGACCAGGCCCCGGCATCGCACATCACCCCCCCTTGGTTGTAACGACACTGCAGCGTTACTATCGAGTGCCGAGGGTGAAACCTCATGTAGCACTTCTGATGTTAACTCTGTAGAGTAGCTATTCGGTCGTGGTCATCGAGGGTGATTCCTCCTTCACCGCTTCCGATAACGACGCTGTCGTGCAACACATCAAGTGTGAACCCATCGAGGGTGATTCCTCCGAGTTCACCTTGACGGAGACATCGAGTAGGAATCCAACGAGGGTGATACCTCGGATTCCCCTGATGTTATGGACACACAGATACTTGGACTTTACACTGTTACTTGGATAGGCGGGTCGACCCTGAGGGGTACCCGCGTGTGCCTGAGAGGCGAGTGTTGTGAAGACGGGTGCCTGTATGGTGCCCGAGTGCTGGATACGAGGCGCGGCCGGGCATTTTAACCCTTGCAGCAAGTCCTCGAGACGGGGCGACGGGGTCACATCTTTCGTGAGTGTCTGCTCGTTACCGCAAGCCCCTAGTCCTAACGATTTGGATATTTGATCCGAGCAGGCCTCTGGTCTGATAGCACTAACCATCACGTGGGCATAGTATGGGCGTTCTGCATCGTAGCATCAGCCGACAGTTCTGTCAGACGTCCAGTTCAGCATTGTGGCACGGTCGGATCGTACCGACCCTCCGAGGCAGTGCTGGTATCCACCCTGCACACAACGACCCGGAGTGCACAGGGCGATGGCCCAAGACCCCTGAGTGCTTAGGATGTAGACCGGCGGGGACCTCTCTGCTGAGCTGTAGGTAGGGTTGCGGTGTGTCGTTTGGCCGAGGCCGGGCATGACCCAGGAAAGTGTGTCCGGCCGGAGTTAATCGAGCGTGTTGGGTAAGTTGGTGCACCCCTGCAGGGAAGAAAACTTCTATCGATAGCCTGTCCTACGGTAACGGACACTCGGAGTTGTATCCCGATTGATACAATTTAGAACTGGATACTTGGATACTATGGCTCTGGGATTGCTTCTCGCAGGGAGTCGAGAAGGGATCTCAGGACGAGGTTGATGACTGTATGGCTCTGGGATTGCTTTCTCGCAGGGAGTCGAGAAAGGATCTCTGGGTGAGGATGAGACTTAATGATACTGCTACATTATATTGTACTGTTCTACCCTCTTCTATTTCTGCAAGACCGCTGAAGATGCTAGTCTTCGATAGGACTAGGCCTTCTCTCTATTCTTGCATTTCTGCAGCCCAGTCCACATATACAGCCTCCCTTTGAAAATGTTGCATATGTAGTGTAGATCCTTGCTTGCTGAGTACTTCTTAGTACTCACGGTTGCTTTGTTTTCCTTTTCTCCCCATATCAGTTTGACGTGACCAAGATAACGGAGCCCCTGAGACAGATGCCCCGTCGTTCGACTACTACTACTACCCAGAGGATGGATACTACTACGAGCTTGCCGTCGACCAGGAGTAGGTTCGGAGGGTCCCAGGCAGGAGGCCTACGCCTTTCGATCGTAGTGTTTTATTTTGCCCCGCCTTTCTAAAGGCCTTTGTGTTTCTCTTTTAATATCTGTACTCAGATATCTGATGCTTCCGCTGACGCTTGTACGCAAGCTTATGTATTCGAGCCCTCGAGGCCCCTGGCTTGTAATATATAGCTTGTATGACTTTATTTATGTTTTAGAGTTGTGTTGTGATATCTTCCCGTGAGTCCTTAGGCTTGATCATGTGCATTTGCGTGTATGATTAGTGCACGATTGGGCCGGGGGCGTCACAACAGCGGTCCTCGGGAGGCCGCCTCTTCGTTTTTTTATCTCCTGCATTAAGAACCATGGAAAAAAAAACCGCGGGGGCGTGTAATGAACTGCGGCGCTTGCGCCCCTATATAAGTATTTCCTGTTTATGTTCCAGCATTTATATCATTACTGGTCGAAAAAGTTCTCGCCTGGCGCAATTAGGATAACTTAGCTTGGTGCGTTCGTGGCCCTTGGCGGGTTCCTGCGTCATGGTGGCACATTCCTCCGGAGCTTTTGACCTCACGTAGGTCCCTTCCTCTGGTGACGATGCGGTTAGGGTGCCAGAGCGGCCTAGGGAGCTTGTTGGGGGATCTTCCTTCTCATGACCCGATAGCTCTAGAGCCTTGAGGGGCGTGCTACCCGTGAGGCCTCCGGGGGACTCATGAGGGTCCGGAGCCTCCGGGGATGCCTTCGCCAAGCACTGAACCCCGCGAGGCACCATGATGCAATTTATGTAGGGTTCCTTGACGATAAGCCAAACCGTGACTGTCGATCATCCTGAGTCTGGAGCCCCCGAGCGAGGGCCGACCGTCGCTAGCACGCCGGGGCGCGATGCCTGGCAAGGCCAGGAGGTGAGCGCTCCTAAGGCCGGGGGGCTGATGGCTCGCTCGAGAGCGTCGCGCGAGGACTCGGTCGCCAAGGTCTTGGCGAGGTGCGCGCATGAGCGGGCCTGCCGCTAGCGCAGCCTAGGCCGGCTCACGCGTACACACCGTGCCCAGCCCCCGCTCGCAGGACGCGATGGAGGGAGCCACGGGAAGCTGCCACAGTTCTCAAAGATGGAACTCAAGAGAGGAAGCACTGCAAGAAGAAAAAGAAAATTCCCCCTTTTTTGAATAAAGACGCGAGAACTTCAAATTTCATTCCAAGAAGTGGCAAATTGGTTACAAGAGCAAGCAAAAGAACAGCCCCGTCTTGCGCCTATGCTAGTCTTCTAGTCTTCCCGCCAGCTCAGAGCATGGGGCCTCCACTAGGCGTGGGCATAGTCGCTGATTGACCGTGTCGTCCGCCAGCGCGGAGCATGGGGCTTCCACTTGGGCGTGGGTGGGAGCCCCCGTGAGGCTGGGGAGCAGCGCTCAGGGAGACTCCGGGGCATGTACAACCCCACTCATTATTATGTGAGAGTGTCATGGGTAGAACTTGCGGAGATGCTAGATGTTCCAAGCATTCTGGATGGGGACCCCATCCTGCGTCTCCAGGCATACGGCTCCGGGCCTAGAGACGCGGGCAATCCTGAACAGGCCCTCCCACATGGGCGAGAGCGTGTGAAGGCCCTCCCTGGAGAGGACCCGCCTCAAGACGAGGTCTCCCACCTCGAGGGTCTGGGAGTGGATGTTGCGGCAGTGGTAACGCCGCAGCGCCTGTTGGTACCTTGCTGCGCGGAGTGAGGCCTGGCGACGGGCCTCCTCCCCGAGCATGAGATCCGTTCCCGGCGAGGCATCCTGACGCGCCTCGTCGAATGCCAGGACCCGTGGGGAGCGGTGCTTGACCTCGTGCGGGAGGACCGCCTCAGCCCCGTAAACGAGGAAGAACAGGGTCTCACCGGTGGGCTTAGTCACAGTGGTGCGGATGGACCACAACACGGACTGAAGCTCACCGAGCCAACTCCTGCCGCAGGCCTCAAGCTTCTTCTTCAAGCTCCTTGCCTTGAGGCCCCTCAGGACCTCCGCATTGGCGCACTCAGCCTGGCCGTTGCTCCATGGGTGCACCACCGAAGCGTAGCATATATGTGTTCCAAGGTTAGCACAATATGTCCTCAAGAGGTTGCTTGTGAACTGGGAGCCATTGTCAGTAATGATGCGATTAGGGACTCCGAAATGGCTCACGAGGCCCTTGATGAACTTGACGGCCGAGCCGGCGGGAATGAAGCGCATGGGCTCCACCTCCGCCCACTTGGTGAACTTGTCGATGGCGACGTAGAGGTAGCGGTATCCGCCAGCTGCCCGAGGAAACGGGCCCAGAATATCCAGGCCCCAGACCTCGAAGGGCCATGAGAGCGGGATGGTCTGGAGACCTTGCGTGGGCTGGTGAATCTGCTTGGTGTGGAACTGGCAGGCCTCGCAGGATTGTACCAGCTTAGTGGCATCGTTGAGCGCCGTAGGCCAGTAGAACCCGCTGCAGAACACCTTGCCCACGAGGGTGCGCGATGAGGAGTGGTGTCCACAATCTCCACCGTGGATGTCGACCAATAGCTCGTGCCCTTGCTCCTTGGATATGCACCGCAGTGAGACGTCGTTGGGGCGCCTTCGGTACAGCTCACCGTCCTGCAAGCAATAAGCAGTGGCCTAACGAACCACGCGTTCTGCATCTTCCTCCTTCTCTGGCAGGGCACCGCGGAGTAAGTATGCCTTGAACTCCTTGGTCCAGCAGCCTTCCTGAGGCTCCAGCGCTAGGAGCAGGCGGGCTCCTGAGGTCAGACCACAGGCCGGGGCGCCCTAGGACGGGGCCGGAGGCGGCTCTTCCCGGAGCAGTGCTGGGCCTGCGGCGGGGGGCGCCACCGAAGGCTTGAAGAGCCTTTCCTCAAAGACGCCAGGCTTCTGGGGCTCGCGGCGAGATGCCCTCTTGGCGATGTCGTCTACTTCCTTGTTCATTCCGTGCGAGATGTGCTGCAACTCCAAGCCCAAGAAGCGATTTTCAATTTTACATACCTCTTCCAGGTATGCCTCCATGTGCTCATCTTTTGGCTTGTATTCCTTGTTGGAGAAGTTGATGAGAAGCTGAGAGTCGCCCTTGATGGCAAGACGCTTGACCCCCAGGGCGGCCGCGGCCCTGAGGCCGGGGATCAGGCCCTCGTATTCCACGATGTTGTTGGAGACCTTCTTGCCATGCTGAAAGCAAAGCTGCACGGCGTAGTAGAGCTTGTCCTTAGTCAGTGAGATGAGTACGGCTCCAGCCCCCGCGCCTCACCCCGCGAAGGCACCATCGAAGTGCATGACCCAGCCGTCGGGCACCTCGTCGCCGGGTGTGAGGGATTGGCCCTCGTCCAGCCCCCGGTCGGGAGCATCCATCCACTCCGCCATGAAGTCAGCGAGGGCCGCACCCTTGATGACCCTGGTGGTGCTGAACTCCAGTTGGAAGGCCTGCAACTTGATGTTCCACTCTACAACCCTCCCAACAGCATTGGGGCTGCGGAGCGCCTTCTCCAGGGGGTATGCGGAGACGACCTTGATAGGGTGGCCTTGGAAATAATGACGCAACTTCCTAGAGGCGACGAGGAGCGCGAGCAGGAGCTTCTGCTGCATGGGGTAGCGCGCGTGTGCATCACGCATCACCGTGCTGATGAAGTACACCGGGTGCTTGACGAGGGGTGAGGCATCAACGATGCCCCGCTCTGCATGGGGCGAGGGGGCCTCGGTAGCCTCGCTGTCTGGTGAAGTGATGGAAGCCCCAGGAGCACCATCTTGAGGTAGTGAACATGGCACGACCCTTCACGGGATGCCTCACTTTGCGCCCGTGCCGGCGTGCTCCTCCCTGACCGCCACGAGCGCTGCACTGGCCGAGTGGGGGGTGGCCGCCAAGTAGAGCACCAGAGGCTCAAGAGGACGAGGCGCCACCATTACGGGTGGGCTCGTGAGGTACCTCTTGAGGTCTTCAAAAGCCGCCTCAGCCTCCGGAGTCCACTCGAAGGGGCCCTTCCTCTTCATCAGCTTGAAGAAAGGGAGGGCGCGCTCACCGAGCTTGGAGATGAAGCGCCCCAGTGAGGTCACGCACCCTGCGAGCTTTTGCATTCCTTGAGGGTCTGTGGTGGGCGCATTTTTTCAATTGCCTTGATCTTCTCAGGGTTAGCCTTGATCCCTCGGTGCGATACGAGGAAACCCAGCAACTTGCCGGACAGGACCCCAAAAAACGCACTTTTCTGGGTTGAGCCTCAGGTTCACTTGGCGCAGGTTGGCAAAAGTTTCTTCCAGGTCTTCGATAAGGGTCCTTGGTTCCCGTGACTTGACCACGATGTCATCGACGTATGCCTCCGCATTTCGCTCCAGCTGCAGCCCCAACGTGATGTGCATCAGCCGTTGGAAGGTTGCACCGGCATTCCGCAGCCCGAAGGGCATGCAGGTGTAGCAGTACACGCCACATGGAGAGATCAAGGCCGTCTTCTCGACGTCCTCTGTCGCCATCTTGATCTGATGATATCCTGAGAAAGCGTCCAAAAAGCACAACAGATCGCCCTCGGCGGTGGAGTCTATGATCTGGTCGATGCGTGGAAGCGGGAAGGGGTCCTGAGGACAAGCCTTGTTGAGGCTCGTGAAGTCGACGCACATATGCTCCTTCCCCCCCTTTTTGGGAACGATCACCGGGTTGGCCAGCCAATCCAGGTGCTGCACTTCCCGAATAACGACGGCCTCCTGTAGCTTACAGACCTCTTGGACGATGAATGCTTGCTTCTCTTGTGCCTCCTCCTACTCCGGGGGGAGACCGGCTCCTATGGTGAAGGTGGGGCCTGGATTCTCATCGTCAATGGGCACCTGCTTCGTGTCGGGCCAGTCCTGAGAGAACAACTACTTTTTCTTCATGGGCGCGGCCTCGAGGGCCCCCAGGGCGTCCCCAGTGCCTAGTCGAGAGGCCGCCGCGGCCCCGTAGGTGAGCTTGAGAGCTCGGACCGCGTCCTTTGTGTCCCTGACCACCGTGATGATGCCGCCGCTGCCCGGTATCTTGATGACGTTGTAGCCCGGATGAGTTGCCGCCATGAACTTGGCGAGAGCTGGGTACCCTAGGATGGCGTTGTATGGGAGGCCAATGCGGGCCATGTCGAAGTTGATCATCTCAGTGTGGTAATTGTCGCACTTGCCAAAGGTGATGGGAAGGCGCACCTGCCCCACGGGGGTGGCAGAGCCCCTGGTTACCCCCAAGAAGGGTCTGGTGGGCGCGAGCTGGTCATGAGGCACCTGGAGCATATTGAAGGTTTCTAGGGAGAGGACGTTGAGGCTGGCGCCACCATCGATGAGGGTCTTGGTGACCGCGACATTGCTCATGGTGGGTGTGCATAGCATGGGGAGTGCGCCCGCAACGACCATAGTCTTGGGGTGATCCTTGAAGTTAAAGGTGATGTCGACCTCTGGCCGGCGTGCCCCCGGAAAGCCTCATGCTGCGGCCGAGTGGCGCCCTACCGACCAAAGAACTGCTTGATGTGGCTGCCAGAGGTAGGTGCCTGTGACCACCGATGATGCATGCGACTGCGTGGGGCACCGGAGCCGCGAAGCGCGTGACGAACTGGCAGCGGAGCTCCTCCCAAGAAGAGATCGAGGCGTCCGGGAGGCCGCGGAGCCAAGACCGAGGGACCTCCGTGAGGGCCATGGGGAGCCAATTTGCCATGGCTTTGTCGTCGCTGCCCGCCGCTTAGATGGCCTGCGCGTACAGCTGGAGGAATTCCTCGGGGTCCGCAACACCATCGTACCGCGGGGGCAGCGTTGGCCTGAACTTCGCAGGCCACCGCACCCGGTGCAAGCCGGGAGTGAAGGCCGGGCAGCCCGCAACGCTCCCATAGGCTTCGGGCGGCCAGACCAGCGGGGCAGCATCCGCCATGGAAACGACGAGGCGAGGGCAGAGCGTGGTCGGTAAAGAGGCGGAGCTTCGACATGCCCCTACCTGGCGCGCCAAATGTCGGATTCAGGGCTCCGCAGACCTAAGAAAGTTCGAACTCTGGGGCGTGTGCGAAGATCTCAACCAACCCAAGTCTCAAGCTCGCCACCCTGCAGCCTAGCTACATCGAGCGCACGTGAGCAGGGAAGAAGATGAACACGATAGTTTACCCAGGTTCGGGCCACCTTGCGGTGTAAAACCCTACTCCTGCTTTATGGTGGATTGGCCTCGCGAGGAGGCTGAGGATGAACTAGTACAATGGATGAGCAGCCTCACAAGGGCTCTGGTGGTGAGGGTGGAATGGACCTGATCCGGGGTCGTCCCCCTTTACGGTGGTGGCTAGCCTATATTTATAGTGGCCTTGGTCCTCTTCCCTCAAAACTTAGGCGGGAAGGGATCCCACAATGGCCTATTTGAAGGGGGACACGAAGTACATCTAATCCTAACAAAAGGTGGTCTTCGCCTGCAAAGCTTCTGGTCGTGACGCAGCGGTGGGCTCGGCGATGGCATCCGTCTGGCCGTGCTCGTGGTCTTGGTCTTGTTGCACCAAAATGGAAACCTTTGGGCGACTCCTCGGGAACCTATGCCTGCCCTTGCTTCGTTAGCACCGAAAGGGAAACTGCCTCCTCTGCGCCCGCCTGGCCATGGTCGTCATGGCTCACGTCATCGCAACCTCATGAGGCTGGGTACCTGCATAGAAATCTCCGCTCCTCGGGAGGCAGCCTGGGGAGGCCGCTCCTTTGGAGGTCTTGGTGCTGCCCGCCTCGTGAGGCCGGGGGACCTCGCGAGGGTATTGTCTTGGAGTTGTTGTAGCTGGGCCGTCGAGGGAGCCACGCTGTGGGCCGCAAGCAGGCAGGTCTTGGTACCCCCGATCCTAGAACATCGACAGTGTCTAACTGAAGCTTTGATCTCATAAGTATCGTGTGAGTGTTAGCAATTGTGAAAGATTAAATGATGGTTGAATATGTGAACCTGCTAAATAAAAGCTCTTATATTGACTCTTTCTGACATTATGACAAATTGCAATTGCATCAAATGACTGAGATCATAGTTTATTGGTTTTCAATGAAGTTTTTGGTTCATACTTTATCTTGAGAACGAATTATCACTTTAGCATAAGAAGTTATATGACAATATATTGTTGTTCTAAAGATGATGTTGATGCCCTCATGTCTGTATTTTGTTTTATCGGCACCTCTATCTCTAAACATGTGGTCATGATTATCGATTTTGGCTTTCGCTTAAGGACAAGCGAGGTCTAAGCTTGGGGGAGTTGATACGCCCATTTTGCATCATGTTTTTATGTTGATATTTATTGCATTATGGGATGTTATTACACTTTAAGATACAATTCTTATGCCTTTTATCTCTTATTTTACAAGATGTGCATTAAGAGGGAGAATGCCAACAGCTGAAATTCTGGACCGGAAAGGAGCAAATCTGAGATACCTATTCTGCACAACTCCAAATGTCCTGAAACTTTACGAATAATTGTTTTGGAATATATAAAAATATTGGGTGAAGAAATACCAGAAGGGGACCCACCAGGTGGCCACAAGCCTGGGGGGCGCACCCTACCCCCCAGGGCGTGCCCCCTGAGCTTGTGGGCCCCCTGGCCAGCCTCCGGTTCCCATCTTCTGCTATATGAGGTGTTTTGACCTAGAAAAAATAATAAGAAGGCTTTCGGGACGAAGCGCTGCCGTCTCGAGGTGGAACCTGGGCAGAAGCAATCTAGAGCTCCGACGGAGCGATTTCGCCGGGGAAACGTCCCTCCCAGAGGGTGAAATCGAAGCCATCATCATCACCAACGATCCTCTCATCATGGGAGGACCAATCTTCATCAACATATTCACCAGCACCATCTCCTCTCAAACCCTAGTTCATCTCTTGTATTCAATCTTTGCCTCAAAACCTCAAATTGGTACTTGTGGGTTGCTAGTAGTGTTGATTACTCCTTATAGTTGATGCTAGTTGGTTTATTTCGTGGAAGATCATATGTTCAGATCCTTAATGATATTTAATACCCCTCTGATCTTGAATATGAACATGCTTTGTGAGTAGTTACTTTTGTTCACGAGGACATGGGAGAAGTCTTGTTATAAGTAATCATGTGAATTTGGTATTCATTCGATATTTTGATGAGATGTATGTTGTCTTTCCTCTAGTGGTGTTATGTGAATGTCGACTACATGACACTTCACCATGATTTGGGACTAGGGGAAGGCATTGGGAAGTAGCAAGTAGATGATGGGTTGCTAGAGTGAAAGAAGCTTAAACCCTAGTTTATGCGTTGCTTCGTAAGGGGCTGATTTGGATCCACATGTTTAATGCTATGGTTAGATTTACCTTAATTCTTCTTTCGTAGTTGCAGATGCTTGCGAGAGGGGTTAATCATAAGTGGGAGGCTTGTCCAAGTAAGGACACCACCCAAGCACCGGTCCACCCACATATCAAATTGTCAAAGTAACGAACGCGAATCATTTGAGCATGATGAAAACTAACTTGACGATAATTCCCATGTGTCCTCAGGAGTGCATTGCTTTATATAAGAGTACCTCCAGGCCTTTGCTATAAAAAGGATTGTGCCACCTTGCTGCACTTTTGTTACAATTGTCACTTGTTACCCGCTACGAATTATCTTGCTACCAAACTATCTGTTACCGATAATTTCAGTGCTTATAGAGATTACCTTGCTGAAAAACGCTTGTCATTTCCTTCTACTCCTCGTTGGGTTCGACAGTCTTACTTATTGAAAAGACTATGATTGATCCCCTATACTTGTGGGTCATCAGAGGCCATGTAGGAGTACATGGTGGGTTGTCTCATTGAAACCGTCCTCAGGAACTAAGTTCTGTGTTTGTGATCCAAGACAGTTACTACCACACATTGGGATCCTTAATTGACTCTCTCAACTTATTAATCGCCTTGATCTCTGTACAGGAGTTGCAACTAGTTTATGGTGTTTGTAGGATATGTGTTGGAGGCCGTGCGTAGCATTGACCCTAGGGGTGGGCTATGATGCGATAGATACACCATGGCACGATGTATCGAGGCACCCGTTTGGTGGGCCTGGGAACCCTCAGACATTGTTTGGGGCCATAGTGGAAACCTCAGCCGAACTTCCTTGCGGATGGAACTCAAATAGGCAATAAACCTAGACTAGAGACTTGTGTGGTTAGTCAGGTCGTGGCCGACACCCTCGCTGGGCTTCCGCTTGAAGGTTGCCAAGTACATGTCGTGTAAACAATGATAAGTGGTGAGAGAGTGTGTGAAGAAGTACACCCTTGTAGGGTTCTCAAACTATTCGAATAGCCTTGTCCTCGGATATGGACTACTTGGAAAGCTTACATTGCTCATAGACAAGTTGAAATGGATACTCTAAAATGCGCAAGATAAGCGTGAGTGCTATGGATGGCCTACTCGTAGGGAGATGGGAGCGGATCCATAGTGGTGTATTGATATAGTGAATAGGTGGACTCGTGTGCACTTCCTCACCCGAAAGAAAATACTCGTAGTCATAGTACAGGATAGCCACTGAGTCAAAGCTGGCTTGCTGCAGTTAAACTCCACCACCCTTTTTTGATACTGGTGCATATGTAGTTAGTTCTGATGTAAGTCTTGCTGAGTACATTTGTACTCATGTTTGCTTAATTTATGTTTTTACAGAGAGACTTCAGTCTCACTGGTAGTTCTACGTGGGCTTCGATGATTAGCTTAGGAATACCAGACAGAGGTCTAGTTCCTATGGAGGGTCTTGTAGATAGATAGGCTTTCCAACCTTCTTTCTTTTCAGCTGTCTGTAATCAGACAGGATAAGCTTCTGCATGTGCTTGTTGCTTGTATGACTCTGTATGTTGGGTCATGAGACCCATGTTTGTAATATCATGCTATGTATGGCTCCTCGGAGCCTTTTAAATAAATACTTGAGTCATAGAGTTATGTTGTGATGCCATGTTGTATCTACACATATCGAGCATATTGTGTATATGTTATTGAAATGCTTGGTATGTGTGGGATCCGACACCTAGTTGTTTATTCTTGGTAGCCTCCTTATGGGGAAATGTCTCCTAGTGCTTCCACTGAGCCATGGTAGTTCGCTACTGCTCCGGAACATATGGGTTGACCGGCATGTGTCCTTCTTTGCTCCTGTGTCTGTCCCTTTGGGGAAATGTCACACGGTGTTTACCAGAGTCTTGATAGCTTGCTACAACCCGGTTACACTCGCTGTTGATCGACATGCGCATTGCTGGGTCATGTATGCCTGTCCCTATAAGTTTATGACACCTTGGGTTTACGACTAGTCATGTCGGCCCGGGTTCTCTGTCATATGGATGCTAGCGGCACAATCATATACGTGAGCTAAAAGGTGCAAACGGTCTCGGCCTAGGTAAGGCTGCAGCCATGGGAATACCGTGTGTGAGGCCGCAAAGTGATATGATGTGTTATATGCTAGATTGGTGTGACTTAGGATCGGGGTCCTGACACATGGACAGAAAAACCATACATGAAAACTTTCATAATTTCTTCAATGAAATCAGAAAATATAGCATTCATACATATTTGAAAAGTAGCAGGTGCTTTGCACAGTCCAAAGTGCATGCGGCGGTAAGAATACATACCAAAAGGGCAAGTGAATGTAGTTTTCCTCTTGATCCACCGGATGCACGGCTATTTGTGTAAATCCATAATATCCATCAAGGTAGCAGAAGTGAGTATGCTTTACCAATCTTTCAAGCATTTTATCGATGAAGGGCAATGATAATGATATTTTTTGTGTCTCCTTATTTAATCTCCCAAATTCAATGCACATTCTGTACCCAACTATTATTCTAGTGGGGACTAGTACATTGTTTTTGTTAGGTACAATAAACCCTCTTTTCCGAGGAACACAATAAACTAGACTCACCCACTAACTTTCAAAACCAGGGTATATAATTTTTGCATCAAGTAAATGAATTAGTTCTTTTCTTACACTTCTTTCATTTCAAGATTTAGTTTCTGATACGTCTCCGACATATCTACAATTTATGAAGTATTCATGCCATGTTTGCAATAATTTATATGGTCTTGGTGCACTTTTATATGATTTTCATGGACTAACATATTAACCTAGTGCCCAGTGCCAGTTGCTGTTTTCTGCTTGTTTTTGGGTTTCCAGAAAATCCATACCAAACGAACTCCAAACGCAACAAAACTTTTTGACGATTTTTTTGGAACATAAGAGACCCCTGAAGCTTCATGGGAGTACCAAAAGACCCACGTGGCAGTGACAAGGCAACCCAATGCGCCCTGGGGGTATGGAGGGGGCTGTTGCCTTGTGGGCCCCTCGTAACTCCTTTTGGCGTGAAATAAACGCTAAAAATTCTTGTACATAGAGAAACCCCCAAAATAAACCTAGAACTTCGACTCCACCATTGCAAGACTCTGTTCCAAAGTGATCCCATATGGAGGCCTTTTCCGGCACCCTGCCGGAGGGGGAAATCATCACCGGAGGCCATCCTCATCATCCCGGTGGTCTCCATGACGAGGAGGGAGTAGTTCACCCTCGGGGCCGAGGGTATGTACCAGTAGCTACGTATTTTATTTCTCTCCCGTGTTCTTGATTTGGCATGATCTTGATGTATCATGAGGTTTGTTAATATAGTTGGACCATATAAATGGTGTTCCCCCCTCTCTATCTTGTTGTGATGAATTGAGTCTTGCTCTTTGAAGTTCTTTGTGTTGGATTGAATATTATGAATCTAAAATTGTTTGATGAATATCGAATAATTGACTCACAGATACTTGTGGTGACATTGGAGTATCTAGGTGACATTAGAGTTGATTGATGTGTATCATATGATGTTATTGTAGTACGGACTCTAGGGCTGTTTGTGACACTTATAGGGATGGCTCAATAGATTAATTGTTAAGATAACGTTGACGTTGCTTGCTACCTACAACAATTTCATCTTATGTTCTCCATTATTAGTAAGAAATTTGGAGTGATTCTTTGTCACACGTTGAGGGATTGTTATATGATTCAATTATATTAGCATTTTTGAGAGATTACACTAGTGAAAGTATGAACCCTAGGTCTTGTTTTTAAGCATTGATATACCGTTTTACTCGTTGTTTGCTACTTGCTGTTTTTATTATTTTAGATTACATAAACCTATATCTACTATCCATACTACACTTGTATCACCATCTCTTCGCCGAACTAGTGCACCTATACAATTGACAATTGTATTGGGTGTGTTGGGGACACAAGAGATTGCTTGTATTTGATTGCAGGGTTGTTTGAGAGAGACCATCTTCATCCTACACCTCCCACGGATTAATAAACCTTATGTCACCCACTTGAGGGAAATTTAATGTTGTCCTACAAAATTCTGCTCTTGGAGACCCAACAGAGTCTACAAGAATAAAGTTGTGTAGTAGACATCAAGCTATTTTTGGTGCCGTTGTCGGGGAGGTGAGTGCTTGAAGCTATATCTTTAGATCTTACAATTGAATCTTTTAGTTTCTTGTTTGATCACTAGTTTGTTTTATAAAAGAAAACTATAAAAAAATGGAAGTGAGATTGTCTCAAATTCTTCATCTTTATAAAGTGTATCTTGAAAAAGATGGATCGGAAAATTGAGCCAAAGTGTTAGAAGAAGAATTCAATAAAATGTATGGCATAAAATCTTTGAATGTTAAGCATGATTGCAAGGATATTAGTTTGAATTCTTTGAGTATCCATGATGTAAATGATATGCAAAGCCATAAGCTTGGGGATGCTTGATACTCTCCAACGTATCTATAATTTATGAATTATTCATGCCATGTTTACAAAAACATTATATGGTTTTGGTATGATTTGAATGGAACTAACCCGTACTAACACTGTTTTCAGCAAAACTACCGTGGTGTTGTTTTTTGTGCAGAAATAAAAGTTCTCGGATTGGGCTGAAAATTTACGGTGATTTTTTATGGACCAAAAGATACCCTGTAACACCCCCAGTGTCATGCTAGAGTGACCTCACACTAATGGTGCCATGTCATCCAGTTTTAACTAAGCCAAATTGCCATTTGGTAAAAAACTAAAGCCATTTTCAAATTAAAATAAAGTGAGATAAAGAAATTCACAAACATGAAAACAAAAGTGTTCAAAGTATTGCAAATAATCCCTAGATGATTTTCGTAGTGAAACCAACTTTTTATAAAGTGGTTAAGTGTCCCAAAACAATTAAAAGAGGGGCCAAAACAATAATTTAAATGCTTTTTAAATTATAAAAATTTCAAACTACTTTAAGCAAATCCCAAACTTTTTGTGGCACTATACATAATTGCATCACTAATTTTAGGCCAAGTTCCAAATTTGACTTAACCTATTTCCTTTTGAAAATAAAAGGAAAAGCAGAGCTAAATAAAAGAAAAACAGAAAAGGAAATAAAAAGAAAGAAAAAGGGGAAACTCCTACTGTGCGCTTAGGCCTGGTCGCTACAGGACCGGCCCAGCCCAGCTGCACCCTCCTTCGTCTACCCCTGTTCACCGAGGCTCGGTGGCCGCCGTGCGGCTACCCATGGCCATGGATGGCCACGAGCTGGCCATCTGCTGCCTTCCCCGCGTGCTTAACCCCTCCTAAGCTCCCTGGCAAACCCTAGCGCCCTCCACTTTCCCCCCTCGCCCTCTCCTCGTCAGATCCACCCTACCCGAGCGCTCCCATGGCCACGGCCACCATCCTCCCTGCACCTCGTCAACATGTCCCCGAGCACCGCCAACGTCGACTATGCCGTGTACAGCAAGCCGTTGGGGACGGGAGCCATTGCATCACCACCCGGTCTTCTTCTTCTTCCTCAGTTCCCATGAGCTCCACCGCCCTGATCTGCTCCTCCACTGCAGCTACTAATCTCTCACCGGCCATCGTGCGCCCCTCGAACTCCGCTCGCCTTGTCCCTTTTCTGCCCTCACGCACGCCCTCTAGCTGACCCCCCGCCATGGCTGAGCTCACCGCCGTCGGGCTCATCACAGACACACGCACAGGCAACCGCGCTCGCCCCTGGGCAGCGCATCGAGCTCCTGGAGCTCCCAGTAGCTGGACGCGCACACGCACGCAGCCCTACGGTGCCTCTAACCACGAATTCGCCAGGACCCGTACTCCGGCGCTCGCCGCTGTCACTACGTTGCTTCCCCGGCCACGCCACTACCGCCGTTCGATGCGGGCGAGTCCCTACTCTCGAAGGCACGCCCCCGTGCCACAAATGGGCCCCCGTAGCCGAATTCCCCCGCGATCCCATGTGCGCCGCCGTTTATTTGGTCGCCGACGGAGAGACGCCGGCCGCCGCTGACGTGGCTGGCCTGGGGCCACTGATACGTCCATTTTGCATCATGTTTTCCTACTATTATTTATAATGTTTTTATGCATAATAATGCTTTTGGGAGTAATTCTAATGCCTTTTCTCTCATAATATGCAAGGTTTACACAAAGAGGAAGAATACCGGCAGCTGGAATTCTGGACCTGAAAAAGCTACGTCAGAGTTACCTATTCTGCACATCTCCAAATGAGCTGAAAATTTACGGAGAATTGTTTTGCAATATATGAAAAATACTGGAGCAAATAGCTACTAGAGGGGGCCCACCAGGTGGGCACAACCCACCTGGGCGCGTCAGGCAGCCCTGGCGCGCCCTGGTTGCCCTCCTCGGCCCACCTCCGGTGCCCATCTTCTAGTATATAGTCATTTTAACCTAGAAAATAAATAAGGAGAGGACTTTCGGGATGAAGCGCCGCCGTCTCGAGGCGGAACTTGGGCAGGAGCACTTTTGCCCTCCGGCGGAGCGATTCCGCCGGGGGAACTTCCCTCCCAGAGGAGGAAATCATCATCATCGTCATCACCAACAACTCTCCCATCTTTGGGAGGGCTATCTTCATGAACATCTTCAACAACACCATCTCCTCTCAAACCCTAGTACATCTCTTGTGCTCAATCTTTGTACCAGAACCTTAGATTGTGGGTGACTAGTAGTGTTGTTTACATCTTGTAGTTGATTACTATATGGTTTATTTGGTGGAAGATTATATGTTCAGATCCATTATGTTATTTAATACCCCACTGATCTTGAGCATGATTATCATTAGTGATTAGTTACTTTTGTTCTTGAGGTCATGGGAGAAGTCCTGTTGCAAGTAATCATGTGAACTTGATATGTGTTCGATATTTTGATGATATGTATGTTGTGATTCCCTTAGGTGTCATGTGAACGTCGACTACATGGCACTTCATCATATTTGGGCCTAACGGAATGCATTGTGGAGTAGTTATTAGATGATGGGTTGCTAGAGTGACAGAAGCTTAAACCCTAGTTTATGCGCTACTTCGTAAGGGACCGATTTGGATCCAAAAGTTTAATGCTATGGTTAGATTATATCTTAATACTTTTCTTGTAGTTGCGGATGCTTGCGAGGCGGTTAATCATAAGTAGGAGGTTTGTTCAAGTAAGAACATCACCTAAGCACCGGTCCAACCACATACCAAATTATCAAAGTAGCAAACACGAATCAAACCAACATGATGAAAGTGACTAGATGAAATTCCCGTGTACCCTCAAGAACGCTTTGCTTATCATAAGAGACTGTTTCGGCCTGTCCTTTGCCTCAAAAGGATTGGGCTACCTTACTGCACTTTATTTACCATTACTGTTACTTGATCGTTACAAATTATCTTGCTATCAAACTACCCGTTACCGACTATTTCAGTGCTTGCAGAAATTACCTTGCTGAAAACCACTTGTCATTTCCTTATGCTCCTCGTTGGGTTTGACACTCTTACTTATTGAAAGGACTACGATTGATCCCCTATACTTGTGGGTCATCAGCCACCCCCTGAGCCACTACCAGTGGGTCCTCTGGCCCCAGTTGACCATGTTGACCATGGTTAATGCGTCGGCTGTGCCCCCCTGCCAATGACATGTGGGCCCGCCATAAATAATTAGTTTCAGTTTAAAAACCTAATCTAATAATTAGTTTAGTCACTGACACCCAGGACCCACCCTAATTAATCTTTGTTTATTTTAGTTAAACTCTAATTTATCCCAGTCTCACTCACTGGTCCAGTGGATAAGGCCGTCCAGTCTGCTTGCTGACTGGGCAGCTGGCCCACCAGTCAGCCTCTGCTGACTGGGCTGTTGACCCAGTCAACTGGGCCCACTAGTCAGCCTCTCTGCTGATCAGTTGGGTATAGTTCTGGGTGCACTTAGCATTTACTATTTTGGATAATTCGATTTAAAATGATTAAAATAATTTCAGAAATGTTTAAATCTTTGAAAAATCATATAAAATAATCTATAAGTCAGATAAAAATAATTTATATATGAAAGTTGCTCAAAAAAATCTAACGAATCTGAATATGCTATCCGTTCATCTGTCACATGCCTCTAGGATGATGAACATGGAACCTTCTCCTCCAATTCATCTGTCCGGAAAATGCCAAACACTGGGAAAACATTCCGAGATGTTTTCCCGCTTAGTCTGTAACGTGTAGTACTGCGTCACCCCTAGCGCTGCATATTGTCATGTCTTGCATAGTGATGCATCTATTTGCTTTATATTTATTGTTTCTTCCCCCTGTTCTGTCTGGTAGACACCGAGACCGACGCTGCTACCGAGTACGACTACACCCCTGATGTTCAGCCACTCTCAGCAGAGCTTCCACGCAAGCAAAAAACCCTTGATCATTCCTATATCGCCCATTCCTTCTCTCTCATGATTGCATTAGATTTTGCTACTATTGTTTGTTTGTACCTATTTTGATGCATAACCTGATGTTGTAACCTGCTATTGTTACCTACATGCTTATCCTATATGCTTAGTATAGGTTGGTTAGTGATCCACCGGTGACCCCTCACCTTGTCCCTGTTGCCCCCGCTTTATGACCGATGACTCGATCAACGTGATCGACATCCTGAGTCCGACACATCACATCACACCCCCTTAGTTGTACGACACTGCAGGGTTACTATCGAGCGCCGAGGGTGATACCTCATATAGCACTTCTAATGAGATCTCTGTAGTGTAGTTAATCGGTCATGGATTACGAAGGGTGATTCCTTCTTCACCACTCCCGATGATGACTCTGTCGTGCAACACCTCAAGTGTGAACCCTTCGAGGGTGATTCCTTCAAGTTCACCTTAACGGTTACATCAAGTGGGAATTCATCGAGGGTGATTCCTCATATTTCCCCCTTGATGTTATATACACACGGTTGCTTTGACTTTACCCCAAAACCATGTTGAAATCGGGTAGGCCCTGAGGGGTACCCGCGAGAAATGTGATGTCGGGTTAACTGTGAGGGTACTCATGAGAGTTACCGTAGTCGGGTTGACCTGGAGGGTACCTGCGAGATAACTATGCGGCACGGCCGGGCATTCTTAGCCCTTGCCGTAAGTCCGTGTGACGGGGCGACGGGACCACAGATCATGGATCATTGATCGTCTCCACACGCTCCCAAGACACTAACATGTTTGGATATGTGATCTGAGTAGGCCTCTGGCCTTTTCGCACTAACCACCACACGGGAATAAGTATGGGCACTCTGCGCAGTATGATTCTTTGGAAAGCTCACTGACGTCAGCGGTTTAGCGGCACGCTGCTACTTCTTCAGCTTGCGTTCGTTTTTCCCTTGAAGAGGAAAGGGTGATGCAGCAAAGTAGTGATATGTATTTCCCTCATTTTGAGAACCAAGGTATCAATCCAGTAGGAGGAACAAACAAGTCACCAATGGTTGCACCTACACAAACAAACAATACTTGCACCCAATGAGATAAAGGGGTTGTCAATCCCTTCACGGTTACTTGCAAGGATGAGATCTGATAGAGATAGGTATAAAAGATAAATAAAAGTGCAAAACTAAATAAATTGTAGCAAGGTATTCTTGGGTTTTTGGTTTTATAGATCTGAAAATAATATGATAAAAATAGACCCGGGGGCCATAGTTTTCACTCGAGGCTTCTCTCTTGAAAGAACAAATACGGTGGGTAAACAAATTACTGTTGAGCAACTGATAGAAAAGCGCAAAGTTATGATGATATCTAAGGTAATGATCATGAATATAGGCATCATGTCCATGACAAGTAGACCGACTCCTGCCTGCATCTACTACTATTACTCCACATATCGACCTCTATCCAGCATGCATCTAGTGTATTAAGTTAAGAAGAACGGAGTAATGCCTTAAGCAAGATGACATGATGTAGAGGGATAGATCCAATCGATATGGTATAAACCCCATCTTTTTATCCTTGATGACAAAAATACAAATACGTGCCTCGTTACCCCTTCTGTCACTAGGTCAGGACACCACAAGATTGAACCCAAAAAAAAGCACCTCTCCCATTGCAAGATAAATCAATCTACTTGGCCAAACCAAATCAATAGATCGGAGAGAAATACAAAGCTATCTTAATCATGCATAAAAGAGTTCAGAGAAGACTCAAATAATATTCCTAGATAATATGATCATAAATCCACAATTCATCGGATCTCAACAAATGCACTACAAAAGAAGATTACAGCGAATAGAACTCCAAGAACATCGAGGAGAACATTGTATTGAAGATCAATGAGAGAGAAGAAGCCATCTAGCTACTAGCTATGGACCCATAGGTCTGTGGTAAACTACTCACACATCATCGGAAGGGCATCAAGGTAGATGTAGAGGCCCTCCGTGATCGAATCCCCCTCTGGCAGAGTACCGGAACAGGTCTCCAGATGGGATCTCACGAGGACAGAAACTTGCGGTGGTGGAAAATTATTTCTTGGTGTGCCCTCTGGTATACGGGGAATATTTGGGTATTTATGGAGCTGGAATTAGGGTTAGGGGAGCCACAGGGGGCCCACAAGCTTGGGGGGCATGCCCCCTAGGGCACGCCTCCCGAGCTTGTGGCTCCTCTGTGGACCTTCTGGCCTTCTCCCGAAGCTTCCTAGGTGTCTTCTGGTCCAAGAAAAATCATCAAAAAGTCTCGTTCCGTTTGGACTTCGTTTGGTATTGATTTTTCGTAAAAGACAAAAACAAGGAAAAACAACAACTGGCACTGGGCACTTATTACTTATGTTATGATACTCTACTCTCTTCTGATGCTGCAAGATGCTAGTATTTGATAGGCTAGGCTATCCCTTCTCTTCTGGCATTTCTGCAGTTCAGTCCAAGTATATAGCCCCATTCCTTTTATATTGATGCATACTTAGTGTAGATCTGATGTAAGTCTTGCGAGTACTTTGGATGAGTACTCACGGTTGCTTCGCTACCTCTTTTCCACTATACCCGATTGTTGCGATCAGATGATGGATCCCAGGAGCCAGACGCCACCATCAACGACTACTACTCCCCCGAGGATGCCTACTACTACATGGAGGCCGACGATGACCAGGAGTAGTTAGGAGGCTCCCAGGTAGGAGGCCTTGTCTTTTCAATCGTTGTTGCTATTTTTGCTAGCCTTCTTAAGGCAGACTTGTTTACTTATGTCTGTACTCAGACATTGTTGCTTCTACTGACTCGTTTGTATTCAAGCTTATGTATTTGAGCCCTCGAGGCCCCTGGATTGTAATATAAAGTTTGTATGACTTTAATTTATGTTTAGAGTTGTGTTGTGATATCTTCCCGTGAGTCTCTAATCTTGATCATGCACATTTGCGTGTATGATTAGTGCATGATTAAGTCGGGGCATCACAAGTTGGTACCAGAGCCAACTGCATGTAGGTACCCCCCTTTCCAACTCCTTGGTCAAAGTTGAGTCTAGTTTTTGGAAAACTTTTACTAACATTGTTATGTTGCTTACGGGCACACATCACAATTGGGTGGTATTAGGATCTTTTTATTCCTCGTCTTTACTTTGGGATTCTGATCTCTCTTCTACTGGGGTTAAAGATTTTGCTAACCCTAACACTAGGATCTCGTAACTAATTCCCCCAGAGAGCCCCTCATTCCAGATGATCGCCTACTTCATCAGAAGATTCCGAAGATACTCTTTGATGTTTTCCCGAGACCCTTGTGCCCACCGCCTTTGCAATTCCCTACCACCGATATAATCCCTATGAATAACTACATGCACCTGCCATTCATACAATCATCCCCAGTTGCTCTTGTTAGTACAAGATGCATCGAATTATTCTCCGACTTTTTAAGAATCCCTTGTATCACTGCCTTGCAGTTCTTTGCCGCATGAATACCCCTATGAATTATTCCTCACACTTATCGAGGATTTGTTCATTCCTAGTTGTTCATGTGATTCACAAGATACTTTGAAATACTATCCGTTCTTTCGATAATCCTCTGCCAACTATTGCTCTGCAAATATTTGTCTTCTTGCATTACGGTTACTTTCCATATGTCTAGCAATATTCATTAGTATCCTTTATCATCGTCATTTTGAACATTTTCTTTGATATGTTTGTGAATGGTCGCAATCATCAGTCGAAACTAGAATTCGTCCCTTCGGCTCAGACGCCACTCCGGACATGAGCTGGTTCTCGACAAATCCAACCTTGATTGATTGCCGATCTATGTCTATTCAACTTACTTATCCTTTGATCAAAACCTCTGCTTATGATCCCCTGATTTGGAAATCATAAGTCCTTTGTATTTAAGCATTGAAAGAATCTAGATATTTCTATAATCCGATGCCTTTGCATTATTTCTTCTTCTGGTTGAACATCGATACTCACATCAGATTCTCTGCGGTCCGCCAGATCCTTTGGTGGATTATTATCCGACCGTTCTGGCATATTCTCAAAACCTTGAGTTCTTCCCCTGATACATAATGCCTTTGGTGAATTGTATCCCCTGCTCTTGTCAACCATGCTCTGCTTCCGAGCTTGAGTTATTTACTCCTGAAGTTTGTGGTATATGTTCCTAAGATGCCCCGATGGGTTGAACCTAAGCCTTCCATAATCTGTGTGAACCCGAAGATTTTGTGGGTTATATCTACTAGTGTTTCGTCAGATAAAGTTTCAACTCTACAACTTCTTCAAAGACGAGAAGTGAATGAAATGTTAGGCATTGAGGAGGTGGGAGTCAACCTTGAACCTTTGTGTTCATGCCCATGGACCCGATGTGGATCTTATCATGGAAGCTTCTCGTAATAATAATTATACCCTGGTTATAAGTTCATCTTGTATCTACGTTTGGTCCTTTACAACCGTGGCTCCGACCATGAATGTTCTTCTTTGATCCCATTTCCCGGACAAGTTAAAGCACTTGTCTTCTGCAAATCAATATGCCTGTCCAACCTCTATTCTGATCTACCTTGAGTATTGCCCCTGTTATCTTGAGGTTATCGTGCCATTGCACTATCTCTTATGAATTCTTGTTAGAATATTACTCTCACCGATCCCAATTTTTCCTGAGTCTTGGGTTGTTAAGTCACTAAAGAACACCATATGTGAATCGATTTTGCACTACAATTTGATAGCTCTTAGTAATCTTCATTGCTTACGAGTTGTACTCGATCATGTCATTCCTAGTCGATTGTTTATATCATCATCGTCATGCTAAAGCTTGACCATGCTATCTATGTCCTTCATCCCCGGAACACAATCCCAATAGTACACTAAGCTTACATCGAGATTTCAACATCATGTTGGTTGTCTTGAAAGACAATTTCGATTCTGAGCTTACAATCTTATCTGTGGTTCCGATAACCTTTCCCTTCATCATTCCTTTTGCTTGATGTCGTCGATGACCGATTACATCTTCAAGAAACCTCGCGAGAAGTGTGTCATGATCATCATCAACATTCTGAACTCTTCCAGGATATCAATCAAATTCGTGATGAGAAATACCATCCTTGCCCCTCGATGATTTGTGTTATCATCGACGACATTATTGCCTTCCCTCCAACACAAACTTGTTCATGTTTTGTGTTGTACCTTGAGTTCCTTGCTATCCAACTTATGTTATGTTCTAACTTTGAGTATTACCATATTTTATGTCAAGGATGTTGTGAGAATTACTCCACCTCTTAAGAATTCTTGATATTGTAATACTTCTCACAATCTCTATTCATTTCTTGATCCCCGTGTTGTTTCTAACTGGAATACCGACAATTGAACTATGATGTGTGAATTCAAAACTTCTAGCAACCCTATTGCTTTTAAGTGAATGGTTGATAGTTTCATTCTAGGTCTTTTGGTTATTGAATCACCATTCTAACATTGATCGTGCTATTTGGTCCATATTTCCAGGTGCATTTTCGTTCAATGCTTAATTGTGGATGTTCTCCTCGAACATACTTTGTTATATACTTTGGTGTGTACAATGCTATCACCTTGTTCACTTAATTGTGGAAATTCATGTTTATGGAATCTTGATGAATTGTTGCTGAGCCCGGCGGCCACATCCTCATCTTTTCCTTGCTAAAATTGTATGACTTATTTTATAAGTTGTTTCTAATGGGATCTGTGTATCCAAAGTCTGACCTTTACCTGATGACCATGTCAATGCTATCCCGAAGCATGTCTGTGGTACTCCGATCATCAACAAGAACATTGGAAGCACAATGCTAAATTTTCTTGATCAATTATCCAAACACGTTTGTATGGGTAAACCTCATAAATTCCTTGCCCCTTTGTCTAACTGGTTACATACTTGAAGCCCTATCATTGATATCATGCTCTGCCTTTCCTTGGGGAAGATATACTCTTGATACGCGGGTATAAACACATTGTCCTTTCCATTGGTCTGATTAATATACTAATCATGTTTTTCTTTCCATTGTTTTGTTTAACCTTTCTCATAATCTAACTTATCTGAGCAGTGGTAATTCCCTGCTTAGGTAAACACCTCGATGTACAACTCTATCGTGGTGATCTCACGACAGATGCCATGGGATGGCTAACAGTGGGGGGCTACGTGAGGATGCCGGTGGGTTCCAGAGGCGAGGTTAGCACGCATTGGTGTGTGACACGAGACGTACCCAGGTTCGGGGCCCTGTGTGGGTGGTAACACCCCTAGTCCTGCCGAATGGATGATATGCACTAGGTTATAGAGTTGCTCCTGGAGCTGTTTGGGGCGAGGAGGAAGAGGGAACTGGAACCTTGCCTTGCCTCGTATGCGTGTGTGGGTGTGTGTTCTAAGAGAGTTCGCGTGTTGGCTGCCCGCGTACATGGAGGGCTCTTGTGGGGTCTCTTATAGGCTGATCCCCCAGGGTTACAATGGTAAAGATACAGAGATGCGGGTCCCTGGTGTCATTATCTGGGAGCCGGCGGTGGGGGCCGCCGGGTCTGCCGGGTGCAGGCCACACCGGGGCCGGCTGTCGGCATGGTGTCGATGCAACAGACCCTGGGTCCATTGCACGAACTGTGCACAGGCCAGAGGCAAGATTACAAGACCAAGATCAGACCAAACAAGGAGGATCAATTCCTTTGAAGGATCCAAGTGCAAGTCGAGAAGGCCAAGGTGAGCCAGAGGAACGAGGCATCACTAAGGAAAGGGCCTACCTAGCCGGGCAGGCGAGCCCAGCAGGGTTGGGTTTTGCCCCGAAAGCAAGCTCCCAGATCGTCCCGGCAGGCCTGCCGGGGCTGGCGGAGGCAAGCCACTCCATCGCTCCACCTCACAAGCAACGCAAGTCATTAATCAAAGCGGTGTCAAGCGCCAAGGTGACTAAGTGGCTGCTTCGTACCACATGGCAGCCACTTCCTACAGCAAACACATCCATATGACACCCATCCTGAGACGTGTCAAGCGAGCAGGCGCGAAGCTGGCAAAACAGCCCGGCAGGGCCTGCCGGGCGAGCTGTGATGTGACACTGAGCGGCGCATTTAATGCGCTCTGTCAGCCTACAGAGTTAGATATGATAGCACTGTTAGCTATCTAATCAGTACGCAAAGACTGATTTGCCACTGTGGTGACCCCTTAATCTATAAAAGGAGGCCCATGGCAACCGTAGAAAGGGTTGGACCCTCGCATATCCATACGCGCATAGCCACTCTCACCCCCAGAGCGACCTTGCCGGGCGAGTGTGCTGCGTCCACCACCATTATCCACCATCAATCCACCAAAGCAGGAATAGGGTTTTACGCCTCGCGGCGGCCCGAACCTGGGTAAAGACTGCCCGTGTGATCTCTGCCATGCTGCGCGACGCTTCTCCGCTCTTTGTGCAACGTGCTCATCCCCCCGCCGAACCAAAAGGGGCTCATGGCCCCATAGGTGGCCGTGGTTTCCCACGACATCTTTGGCGCGTGAGGTAGGGGGATCACTTGTGCGAAACCGAGAGCGTACGCTGCGCGTCGTCTTCATCGACATTTTCATCGTCGATGGCGTCATCGACTATGGCGCCCAAGAGGAAGCCCGGAGCTGCAAATCACCCGTCCACCTCGAAGGCTCCGCCGCCCGCGACCGCCGATGTCGCAGGGAATACGGGGGCTCGCGAGGGTGTGGATGCTGCGGGGGACGTGGTCAGTGCAGGCGGCGCCGTCACCACCTCCCCCACGGCCGAAGCAGGAATGAGAGGTAACGGGGAAAGACAGCATCAGCAACATCCTGATGGCCATGCTCCACGAGGTACATATGGAGGGATCGTTCCGCCTGAACCCCTTCTCCTCGCCAATGGGCACAGCCGCAATGATGATGCTCGTTTTGGGGCGAATCGCAACCCTCCGGCCGCCCACGCTGCGGGCGCGACCGCAGGGCACGCGCCACCCCCGGGGCGGGCTGACCCAGCTACTGTGCCCAACAGAGCCGCTGGCCCTCAGGCGCCCCCGCCGAGTCATCATGCCGTCCAAACGGCTAGTTCACAGCAGCAAGGGCGCGGCGCGGTCGCCATCGGCAATGTCAGGAGTCGAGCGACACTACGATCTACATCGTCATCACCTATGCCAAGCACTGCCTCAGAGGCCATGGCGTGAGCCCAACTGCTATTGAGATTTTTACCGGCGGCAGACCAGATGGATGAGTGGCGAGCCACCATCCAAAGTCTGATTGGTTTTGCCGAGGCGGAAGGATCACAGCGGGCCGGACCGCCACGACCTTCCTAGGCAGCAACGACGGCTCGTGCGGCTGGTCGTGTGGGAGGGGTCACCCTCACGGTGCAATCCCCACCACGGCAAGCCGCCCGGGAGCCGCAAAACCAAGCGCCCAATGATGTCTCGATGGCCTCGTCAGACCCTCGAGCGCGTCAAGGCCGACAGCGTGCCCCGGAGGGCAGGCGAAGGGAAGGCGCGCACGTCATCGACGAGCGGCGCCGCGACAACCCCCGCCGGTCCAATGGGTGTGATGGCCCCAACGTCGACGAGCCCGCGCTCGGAGATAGCGGGTGCCTGCCTTTCGAGGTTGGGTGCCCTGCCTTCACCCGTGAGCTGTGGCAAGTCCGTTGGCCGTCCACTCGCACGTTCAAGCCAGAGATACCCGAGAAGTATGATGGGAGACTAAACCCGGCAGAGTTCTTGAGCATCTACACCATCACTGTTCAAGCTGCCGGGGGAAGAGATGAGAAGGTGTTCGCCAACTACTTCCCTTTGTCCCTCAAGTCAAATGTGAGGTCTTGGCTGATGCACCTGCCGGAGAACTCCATTTCGACCTGGGCTGACCTGTGCCACGAGTTCATTGGTGCCTTCATGGGCGGCCATCAAGAACCAGGGCGGCCCAGTGACTTGCAGCTTCTCCGGCAGAAAGAAGGAGAAACTCTGCGGAAGTACTTGCAGAGATTCAGCCGAGTCCACAGAAATATCCCAAATATCCACCCAGCTGCCGTGATAGCTGCCTTCCAATCCAATGTGCGCAACCGCAGGATATGTTCCAAGATGAATGTTCGGTTGCCCAAGACTGTGAAGGAGCTCTACACTTTGGTGGACAAATGTGCTCGGGTGGAGGAGGGGAGGAAACTTCCTGGAGAGGAAGATTGCGTTGACATCGACTCAGAAGATGACGACGAAACCATCAGTAAGAAGAAGAAGAACAAGAAGCACAGCAAGAAGCGTAAGGATAAGACAGTGATGGCTGTTGAGGGGTCAGGCATGCCTAGTACCGGCAAGAAGGCCAAGGCTGAAGCCCCCGGCAAGGAGGCTGCCGCATGCGCTGACTGCCGGGAGGCGGCGGCTGCCGAGAAGGCTGGGAAAAGTGATGGGCGTACTGTAAGATTCATCGGACCAAGGGCCATGATCTCCAGGAGTGTCATCAGGTTGAGCAGCTCGTCAAGAGACAGAAGGCTGAGTATGAGAAGCGCGATAAGGAAAAAGGTCAGAATGACGCTGGCGGGAAGGGCCGGGGTGGTGAAGCAAATCGCCCCGGCAAGGCTCCTCAGAACCAAGGGAAACCCGCCAAAGGCCGAGAGAAGGAGGATTGTAGTAATGTGCGTGATGGTGGGAATGAAGAGGAAACCAGCGAGCAGGAATTCTAGAAGGCCACTGACGCCCTGTGCATTGATGGAGGTGCATCTTTGCACTCCTCTCACTACCAACTTAAACAGTGGGCGCATGAAGTGAATGCGATGGAGCCAGTGGCAGATTCTCAGAAGCCGCTCAAGTGGTCACGCACGCCCATCATCTTTGATGAAGATGACCACCCTGACCGCATTACTGCGGTAGGGTGCTTGCCGTTGTTGGTCTCACTAACAATTCGCAACCTCAAGGTCACAAAGATGCTGGTTGACGGCGGGGTCGGGTTGAATCTGATTTCCCCAAAGGTTATTAGCAAACTCCAGATAGCAGAGGAAGAACTTAAGGCCACAGGCATGTTTCAAGGAGTCAATCCCGGCAGGAGCCATCCTAAGGGAAAGATTACGTTGCCAGTGACATTTTGAGGAGAGTTGAACTATAGGACTGAGAAAGTTGTGTTTGATGTGGTTGACCTCCCCCTGCCGTACAACGGGATCCTTGGGCGCCCGGCCCTGGCCAAATTCATGGCAGCATTCCACTATGTCTACAACACCTTGAAGATGCCAGGGCCGATGGGCGTCATTTTCGTTCCGTCGGACAAGAAAGACGCAATTATTTGCATGGATAAGATGTACCGGGACGCGGTCACGGCAGAGGTCGCGGAAGCCACAGTTCCCGCCAAGGAAAAGCATACCAGAGGCACTGGCAAGTAATTCGGGAAGCGTACCTCTGTGGAATGTGCCGCACCCGTTGATGACACGCCAGAGAGTTCCAACAGCAAGAGATCCAAGGCTGCTCCACCCCAAGTGGAAAAGGTCACGGCAGGGCTGGCTGGCACTGATGGTACTTTCACTATCAGCGCCACCCTTGATGACAAATAGGAAAGCGCGCTTGTTGCCTTCCTGCGGGCGAATATTGATATGTTTGCCTGGCAACCATCTGATATCCCCAGTGTTCCCAGGGAGGTAATCGAGCACCACCTTGCTGTCTGCCCACATGCCCGACCCATCAAGCAGAAGGTTTGGAAGTAGGCCTTGGAGCGGCAGCAGTTTATTGCCAAGGAAATCAAGAAACTTGAAGCAGCTGGTTTGGTCAGAGGAGTACTGCATCCAACATGGTTAGCAAACCCAGTGGTTGTGCGCAAGGCTAATGGAAAATGGAGGCTTTGCATAGATTTTACGGATCTGAACAAGGCATGCCCAAAGGACCCATTTCCCTTGCCGCGCATCGACCAGATCATGGATTCTACTTTAGGATGTGAGTTTCTCTCTTTTCTGGATGCATACTATGGATACCATCAGATTTTTATGTCCAAGGAAGACGAAGAAAATACCTCATTCATCACCCCATGCGGCACATACTGCTTTGTGCGCATGCCTTTCGGGTTGAAGAGTGCCGGGTCCACTTTTGCAAGAGCAGTCCAGATTGGCTTTGAACCACAGTTGCACAGGAACATTGAAGCCTATATGGACGATATTGTGGTCAAGACCAAGGACAGATCAACCCTCATCCAGGATTTAGAAGAGACATTTGCTAATCTGCGCAAGATCAACTTGAAACTGAATCCGGAGAAGTGCGTGTTTGGCGTTCCCTCCGGCAAGCTACTTTGTTTCTTTGTGTCCCGCCATGGGATAGAGGCCAACCCCAATAAGATCGAGGCTATTAAGTAGATATAGGCACCCAAGATAGTTAAGGATGTGAGGCGTTTGACAGGATGTGTTGCCGCGCTTAGCAGATTCATCTCCAAGTCTGCCGAGCGCGCCTTGCTGTTCTTCAAAATTTTGAAGAGGGCAGGACCCATGAAGTGGACCCCGGAAGCAGATGCAACACTATAGGATTTGAAGGCCTACTTGTCTTCTGTGCCTACTTTGGTCGCACCCAAACCACAAGAGCCGTTGCTGCTATATCTGGCAGCAACTAATCAAGTGGTTAGTGCGGCCCTAGTAGCGCAGCGGGAAGTGGAAGAAGCAGCCACCTCAGCAAGTGTCCCGCCCGGGGAAGAGGAAGAGAGCGGCCCAGCAAGGCCAGTTACGGATCAGGACAAAGAGGAGCACGGCAGCGGAAGCAACCCCAAGGACACGGCAAGAAAGAAGGTGGTGCAGCGCCCAGTATACTTCGTCAGCTCCCTGTTGCAGGGGGCTAGATCCAGGTATTGTGGCGTGCAAAAGTTGATCTTTGGCCTTGTCCATGGCCTCAAGGAAACTGCGCCACTACTTCCAAGCCCATGAGATCACGGTTGTCACCCGCTTCCCGTTACAAAGGATACTTCAAAACCCAGAGGCCACCGGCAGGATAGTGGAGTGGGCATTGGAGTTGTCCAGCTTTGGCCTGAAGTTTGAAAGCACATCAACAATCCAGAGCAGGGCATTGGCAGAGTTTATTGCAGAATGGACGCCAACCCCTGATGAAGAAATACAGGAAACAGTTATCCTCGGCAAGGAAGCGCCCCAAGAATGGATCATGTATTTCGATGGTGCCTTCTCCCTACAAGGTGCAGGGGCTGGCGTGCTTCTCGTGGCTCCCACTGGAGAGCACCTGAGGTACGTCATCCAGATGCACTTTCCCCGGGAGGAGGCGACCAACAATACAGCAGAATATGAAGGGCTTCTTGCCGGGCTCAGGATTGCTACAGAGTTGGGAATCAAGATGCTGATCATTCGAGGAGATTCACAACTGGTGGTGAGAAAAGTCAACAAGGATTACCAAAGCCTATTGATGGAGGCATATGTCGAGGAAGTGAGAAGATTGGAGGAGCGCTTTGACGGGTTGCAAACAGAGCATGTACCCTGTGCGGAAAACAGCATTGCTGATCACCTGTCAAAGTGCGCTGCGCAGAAGCTTCCTGTGGAACCAGGAACTTTTGTTCTCCATCTTACTCAGCCCTCCGTATCCCCGACAACAATGGCCCGAAAGAGGAGGAAATTGGACTCCGGTAAGCCTCTCCCGGAAGAGCCTTTCGAGGCTCCTGGCAGGGACCCTGCCGAAAACAACTCCCCTTCGATTGCCGGGCTGCACCCTCCTACCTGGCCACTGGTCCCCGCGGACAAGGGATGCGCCCCCACGAATGAGGAGGCGCCGCTATTCCTTGTTGCCGAGCCTCAGGCTCCAACTTGGGCAAGGCACATAGTCCATTTCCTCCAAATCAGAGAACTTCCCGAAGAGCAAGAAGAAGCTGAAAGAGTAGCCCGGAGGGCCAGTATGTATCAGTTTGTCGATGACACACTATACAGAAGAAGGCCCAACGGTGTGAAATTGAAGTGCATTTTCCGGGAAGGAGGAAAGGAACTGCTGGCAGAGATACACAAAGGCATGTGCAGCTCCCACATTGGATCAAGGGCTTTGGTTGGGAAAGCATTCCGGCAAGGATTCTATTGGCCCACAGCCCTCCAAGATGCGGTTGAGCTCGTCACCAAGTGTGAAGCCTGTCAGTTCCATTCCAAAAATATCCATCTACCTGCCCAAGCACTCTAGACAATCCCTTTGTCATGGCCCTTTTTGGTCTGGGGGCTTGATATCCTCAGCCCTTTCCCCGAGCTGCCAGGGGCTTTGAATTCTTGTTCATTGCAATCGACAAGTTTACAAAGTGGCCGGAAGTAGATGCCGTGAGAAAGGTGACTGCTCAGTCAGCTATCAAGTTCTTGAAAGGATTGGTGTGCCGCTTCGGGGTCCCTGCCTGGATCATCACCGACAAGGGCACCCAGTTCACGAGCCGCGCCTTCATGCAATATGTTCATGCCCTCGGAAGCAAGATCTCATTTGCATCTGTTGCATATCCCAGAAGCAATGGACAAGCTAAGAGGGCGAATGCTGAAGTGCTGCGAGGACTCAAACAAGAACATTTGATAAGCTGCGGAAGCACGACAGGCAATGGATCAATGAGCTTCCGGTGGTTCTTTGGTCCCTCAGAACGACACCAAACCGAGCTACCGGGCAGACTCCCTTTTCCCTAGTCTATGGGGCAGAAGCAGTTATCCCCACGAAACTCATTTACGGGTCACCTCGAGTGCTTGCCTACGATGAAGTAGCGCAGGAACAGCACATGCGTGACGACTCCGTGCTTCTCAAGGAGAACCGTCTCCGGGCTGCTACGTGTGCTGCACGCTATCAGCAAGCCCTGCGTCGCTATCATAGCCGCAGGGTTCATGCCCGGTATTTTGAGGAAGGCGACCTTGTCCTTAGGCGCGTTTAGTCTGCCAAGGGTACAAACAAGCTGTCGCCGAAGTGGGAAGGCCCTTACCGGGTAGTACGAGTCACCAGACCTGGCGCAGTCCGTCTGGAGACCGGAGATGGCATTCAATTGCAAAACTCATGGAATATTGAGCATCTCCACAAGTTCTACCCGGCGACCAGCAGATGGGTCATGCCACCGCGTGCTGTCTTGAATGGGCCCACCATGTCCAGCCCCCAGACGGCAAAGGGCCAGGTAAGGGGGATGGTCTTGAGTGCGGAAGCTGGCAGATGTTGCTTGGAGCTGAATTTTTGGCACCCCTTGCATTTCTTGACCAGATCTTTGGCATCCTCCAAAGCAATCGGCCAGAAGAAACCATGGCGGAAAGCTTTGGTGACAAGGGATCTGGAGGCCGCGTGGTGGCCGCACTCGCCTTGGTGTATGTCTCTGAGGATTGCCTTGCCTTTCTCTGGTTCGACGCAGCGTTGGAAAACGTCGGTCACGCTGCGCCTGACAAGCTCTCTGTTTACTATCGTGTAAGCTCCTGCCCGGCGTTGCACCTGCCGGGCCGAGATCTCATCAACTGGCAGCTCTCCGCCTACTAGAAAGTTGAGGATGGGCTGCGCCCATGATGGTGCTTTGACTTCGTCCACTGTCATTACGGCTTCTGAAACTAGGGCGGTTGGGTCGGGAGGTGGTGGGGTGGAGTCGGCCGCGTCTTGCTGCATTGTTGAAGTCCCCGGGACGGCCGCTGCAGCCCCCGGGCCGGGTTGTAGAGTCCCTGGGCCTGGTGCGACTGCCGCAGTCCCCGAGCCGCTTGCCGAAGTCCCCGGGCCGGCTGTTGCAGCCCCCGGGCCGGGTTGCGAAGTCCCCGGGCCAGCTGCTGCAGCCCCCGGGCCAGGTCCGACTGCTTCGGGAGCAGCCGGCACGAAGATGGATTCTGATTCCGGGGAAGGCTTGATAGACGGCTTGCGGAGGCACTGAAGGGACACGCCGGCTGGTATGGTTTGCCCGGTGGAGCCGATCCGTGCCAGGGCGTCTGCTTGCTCGTTGTCGGCCCGTGGCACGTGAAGGAACTCGCACCCATCAAAATATCCGCTGATCTGCTGGACGAGGAAGCAGTAGCTCGCCATATTTGCATCCTTGGCGTCCCAGTCGCCGGACGACTGTTGGACCACCAAGTCCGAATCGCCGTAGCACAGAATCCGGCGGATGCCAATCTCCTTGGCCAGCCAGAGTCCGTGTACCAGCGCCTCATACTCGGCCACATTGTTGGAGGCGGCAAAGTGGATTTGCAGCGTGTATCTGAGCTTGTCGCCTTTGGGAGAGGTGAGGACGACGCCGGCTCCCAAACCGGTGCGCATCTTCGAGCCATCAAAGTGCATCCGCCAATGAGTGGAGTCTGGAGCTGGCGGCAGGTACTGGGTCTCGGCCCAGTCGACGAGAAAGTCAGCCAGTGCTTGGGACTTGATGGCGGCGTGAGGCTGGTAGAAGATGGTGTAGGGGGTGTAACACCCCCAGTGGTTAACTACAGTAATCACCCTTTTGATTATGCCATGTCATCATGTTTAACAGTGCATGATCATCATTAGCATCATATTGCATTTCAACTCTTAAGTCAAATTCAAATTTAAATGTAAGTGGAAAATAAAAGTTGTCTAACATAGAAACTAAATTGTTCATTAAATGGCAAATATTCCAGAGACCATTCTAAAATTGTAACCAATAAATAATAAATTAATTATGTGCCTCTAACAGCAACAAAACAGAGATATTTAATCCAATTTTATTTATTTAAAGTCCAACTAAAATTCATTTGGCTTCAAACCATTTTTTCGGCACTGGCTTATAATGCACCATATTTATTTGGGCTAGTCTCATATTTTACAAAAAGTGGTTTGAATTAAAAACAAAAGACAAAACAGAAAACAAAATAGAAAAACAGAAAAGAAAAAGAAAAAGAGAAAAAGACCCCCCCGGCCCAACTGGGCCAAGGCCCAGCCGACCGGCCCACTCCCTCCCTATATGGCCTCCCCCTGGAGTCCAGCAAACCCTCATCCCCCCCACCCACAGACACCCCCCTCGCTCCCCTCCCACCCGATCCATTCTGGATCGGGCCGAGCCCCGTGCTCGCCGCGCCCCAAGCCCGCGCGCTCGCTCGGCCCCGCGCCCTTGACGTCGCCCCGCGCCGCCGCCCCGTCGCCACGCCGCCTCGCCCCCGACGCCGTCGCCAACCACCGTCGCCGCCCCGTCGCCGCGTCCCCCCTCGCCGGACTACGCCGTCGTCCCCGTCGCCCTCCCCGCGCCCACTGCCTGTGCCCTACACCGTACGGTGAGGCCCGGCCCCGACCTCTCCCCTCTCACGCCGTGTCGCCTCGCTCGCCGCTGCTGCCCGAACCGCCCCTGCCGCTGCCACCATCGTCCGGCGCCGCTCCGCGCTCGCTCGCGTCGCGCCGAGCCTCGCCACGCCCCTGCCCGCGCACGCGCGCCGCACCGCACCCACGCGCACCCGCGCCACGCCCATCGCCCGTCGCCGCGCCCCTACCATCGCCGCGCCCGTGCCCGTGCGCCGCACCGCGCCCGCCGCCCGCCTGTGGCCCCTGGGCCGCTGCCAGGTGGGGCCCCGCGCCCCTGAGCCACTGGCCGGTGGGCCAAA
Organism: Thinopyrum elongatum; assembly: GCA_011799875.1. Lineage (NCBI taxonomy): Eukaryota > Viridiplantae > Streptophyta > Magnoliopsida > Poales > Poaceae > Thinopyrum > Thinopyrum elongatum. Next base: position 414,897,774 of record CM022300.1, read on the forward strand.
CCCCCTGGCCCAATGACAAACGGGCCCCGCCCTAAAAACGTTTTAGAAAATAAAAATAAAAATAATTAAGGTTAATTAACCCTGTTTAGATTAATCTAATTTAATTAATTAGTTTAATTAATAATTAATTAATTAGTTAATCCCTAATTAACTAAACAGCCTATGACAGGTGGGACCCACTGGTCCTGACGTCATGCTGACGTCAGCAAACACTGTTTTGGATAATGTTTAATTTAAATAATTAAATAAATTCTAGAAATTAATAAAAACTTTAGAAAATCATATAAAATAATCCGTAACTCAGATCTAAAAACTTTGTACATGAAAGTCACTCAGAACGACGAGACAAATTCGAATAGGCGGCCCGTTCGTCCGTCACACGTCCCTAACTATGCGAACATGCAACCGTCCCTCTCCGGTCATCTGTCTGACAAATGTCCGGAATCGGGAAAACATTCCCGGATGGATCCCCCCTTCCTCGGTGACGTGCAACCATTCGTTAGGACACACCCGGCACTGCACATTGTCATGTCGTACTTTGTGTTGCTCATGTTTGCTCTATATTTATACTGTTTCCTCCCCCTCTTCTCTCTCGATAGCCCCCGACCCCGACGTCGTCCCCGAGACCGACGCAGCTCCGGAGACCAAAGACACCATTGACGACCTTGCCCTTGCCGCCGAGCAACCAGGCAAGCCCCCCCCCTTTGAGCATACCGATATCGCCCATTCTAATTCTCATGCTTGCATTAGAATTGCTGCTGCTGCTGCTTTACCTATTCTGATGCATAGCCTGTTTATCATAACCTACTGTTGATAATTACCTGCATATCCTAAACTGCTTAGTATAGGCTGGGTAGAGACCTATCAGTGACCCCACTTATCCCGACTGTCGCGCTGGATTGTAAGAAGACCCGATCAACAGGATTGAAGACCAGGCCCCGACACCGCACATCACCCCCCTTAGTTGTAATGACACTGCAGCGTTACTATCGAGTGCCGAGGGTGAAACCTCTTGTAGCACTTCTGATGTTAACTCTGTAGAGTAGCTATTCGGTCGTGGTCATCGTGGGTGATTCCTCCTTCACCACTTCCGGTAACGACGCTGTCGTACAACACATTAAGTGTGAACCCATCGAGGGTGAATCCTCCGAGTTCACCTTGACAGACACATCGAGTAGGAATCCAACGAGGGTGATACCTCGGATTCCCCTCATGTTATGGACACACGGATACTTGGACTTTACACTGTTACTTGGATAGGCGTGTCGACCCTGAGGGGTACCCGCGTGCGCCTGAGAGGCGAGTGTTGTGAAGACGGGTGCCTGTATGGTGCCCGAGTGATGAATACGAGGCGCGGCCGGGCATTCTTAACCCTTGCAGCAAGTCCTTGAGACGGGGCGATGGGGTCACATCTTTCGTGAGTCTCTGCTTGTTACCGCAAGCCCCTAGTCCTAACGATTTGGATATTTGATCCGAGCAGGCCTCTGGTCTGATAGCACTAACCATCACGTGGGCATAGTATGGGCGTTCTGCATCGTATGCATCAGCCGAAAGCTCTGTCAGACATCCAGTTCAGCAGTGCGGCATGGAGTGATTGGCGCCATTGCGGTGGTGCTTGGATCTGAGCCATGTGCGCAACAACCCGGAGGGTGAGGGGCGATGGCCAAGACCCCCTTGCGCTTAGGATGTAGACCGGCGGGGACCTCTCTGCTGAGCTGTAGGTAGGGTTGCGATGTGTCGTTTGGCCGAGGCCGGGCATGACCCAGGAAAGTGTGTCCGGCCAGAGTTAATCGAGCGTGTTGGGTAAGTTGGTGCACCCCTGCAGGGAAGAAAACTTCTATCGATAGCCGGTCCTACGGTAAAGGACACTCGGAGTTGTATCCTGATTGATACAATTAGAACTGGATACTTGGATACTATGGTTCTGGGATTGCTTCTTGCAGGGAGTCGAGAAGGGATCTCCGGACGAGGTTGATGACTGTATGGCTCTGGGATTGCTTTCTCGCAGGGAGTCGAGAAAGGATCTCTGGGTGAGGATGAGACTTAATGATACTGGTACTTTATATTGATCTGTTCTGCTCTCTTCTATTGCTGCAAGACCGATGAAGATGCTAGTCTTCGATAGGACTAGGCCTTCTCTCTATTCTTGCATTTCTGCAGCCCAGTCCACATATACAGCCTCTCATTGAAAATGTTGCATATGTAGTGTAGATCCTTGCTTGCTGAGTACTTCTGAGTACTCACGGTTGCTTTGTTTTCCTTTTCTCCCCATATCAGTTTGTCGCGACCAGAGGATGGAGCCCCTTGAGATAGATGCCCCGTCGATCGACTACTACTACCACCCCGAGGATGGATACTATGACGAGTTGGGTGACGACCAGGAGTAGGATTGAAGGGTCCCAGGCAGGAGGCGTATGCCTTTCGATCGTAGTGTTTTATTTTGCCCCGCCTTTCTAAAGGCCTTTCTGTTTCTGTTTCATATCTGTACTCAGATATCTGATGCTTCCGCTGACGCTTGTATGCAAGCTTATGTATTCGAGCCCTCGAGGCCCCTGGCTTGTAATATAAAGCTTGTATGACTTTATTTATGTTTTAGAGTTGTGTTGTGATATCTTCTCGTGATACCTTAGGCTTGATCGTGTGCATTTGCGTGTATGATTAGTGCACGATTGGGCCGGGGGCGTCACAAGTTGGTATCAGAGCCGACTAATTGTAGGAATCCCCCTTTCCAACTCCTTGGCCGAAGTTGAGTCTAGTAACCGAAAATTGTTTTACTAACTTGGCTGTGTGGCTTACGGGCCCACGTTGCCAATTGGGTGGTATTAGGATCTTTTACTCCTCAACCTTTACTCTGGGACTCTGATCTCTCTTCTATTCGGGTTAAAATTTTACTAACGCCAACACTTAGGATCTCGTAATTCTCGTCCACCCGGAGAGCTGGATATCTGTGCTTAATTCCTTACCATTGATTTGATTAGTCTGATAATCATTTTTCTTTCCATTGGGTTGTTTACCCTTTTCTTTCCAAGTTATCATATACCTCGCTTACCGTCATTTGACACTTTTGGAATCTCCTGGAAAAATGTGTCGTGTTCAGCGTCAACATTTTGAGTTCTTTCGAGATGTTAATTGAATTCATGAACGGCAATGCCATCCTTGCCCCTCGCTGATCTGTGTTATCATCGTCAATCTCTTTGACTACCTGCCCACGTATTGCCGTTAACCCAGAACGAGTTCAGGCTATTCTGGACTGGACTCCTCCGAAGAACGTCAAGCAAGTGAGAAGTTTTCTTGGCCTTGCAAGCTATTGCCGTCGATTTGTTGAGAACTTTTCTAAGATTGCTAAGCCTTTGACTGATCTGCTTCACAAGGGCGTTAAATTTGAATGGACAGAAAAATGTCAGGAAAGTTTCCAGACACTCAAAGACAAGCTGACATCTGCCCCAGTACTATCTCCTCCAGATACCCGCAAAGACTTTGTGATTTATTGTGACGCATCCCGTGAAGGATTAGGCTGTGTCCTAATGCAAGAGCGTAAAGTGATTGCTTATGGCTCTCGTCAGTTGCGCCCACATGAAGAGAATTATCTGGTACATGATCTAGAACTAGCTGCTGTCATCTATGCATTGCAGTTGTGGCGACATTACCTCCTCGGTAATCGTTGCGAGATCTACACGGATCATAAAAGTCTGAAGTACTTGTTTACTCAACCATCTCTAAACCTCCGTCAGCAAAGATGGATGGAGGCCATTGCGGACTATGATTTGGGTATTTCCTATACCCCTGGCAAGGCTAACGTGATGGCTGATGCCTTAAGCCGCAAGCCCTATTGCGACAACCTCATGGTTAGGCAAGCACAACCTCGTCTTTTTGAAGAACTGTGCAAGCTGAATCTGTGTATTGTTCCACAGGGCTCTCTAAATAACCTTGTGATACAACCAGATCTTGAGAAAGCTGTTAAGAATGCGCAAGCTAAAGATGCTGAAATTGATGTGATGAAGAAATACCTTCACCTTGTAAAGTACAGGGATTTCTCGCTGTCTGAAGATGGAACCTTGTATTTCAGAAACCGCATTGTCGTACCTCGTTTCGAACTCATGACTGACAAAGTCATGAAGGAGGCCATGATACCCCGCTGTCTATTCATCCGGGTAGCACCAAGATGTATCGTGATCTCCGTCAAAGGTACTGGTGGTCAAAAATGAAGCAGGACATTGCTCGATATGTTGCTGAATGTGATGTTTGCCATCGCGTTAAAGCAGAACATCAGAAGCCTGCTGGAATTCTGCAACCACTTCCTATTCCTTTATGGAAATGGGATAAGGTTCAGATGGATTTTGTTACAGGACTTCCCAGGTCACACAAGGGTCACGATGCTATTCTTGTCGTCGTCGACCAACTCTCTAAAGTTGCACACTTTCTGCCCGTCAAAGAGACTATCACTGCTAGTCAGTTAGCAGAGTTGTATATCTCCAGAATTGTATCACTCCACGGTATTCCGAAGGAGATCAGTTCGGACCGTGGCGGCCTTTTCACTTCCAAATTCTAGGAAAGTTTCCAAACAGCTATGGGAACTCATATTACCTGGAGTTCAGCTTATCACCCCCAATCCCAAGGCCAAGTTGAACGAGTCAATCAAGTGCTTGAAGACATGCTTCAAGCTTGTGTTATTTCTTTCAGTAAGAAGTGGGAAGAATCTCTCCCGTATGCCGAGTTCTCTTATAACAACAGCTATCAAGCCAGCTTGAAAATGGCCACCTTCGAAGTACTCTATGGACGTAAGTGTCGAGCCCCTCTGAATTGGTCAGAAATTGGGGAACGACCACTCGTGGGTCCGGATATTATTCAACACGCCGAAGAACAAGTCCGTATCGTCCGTGAAAACCTCAAGGCGGCTCAGGACCGCCAGAAGAGCAACTATGATCACAAACGATGGGGTTTGACTTATCAACCTGGTGATCAAGCTTATCTTCGTGTCACTCCTATGAAGGGCACCCACCGTTTTGGAATCAAGGGCAAGCTAGCTCCACGCTACATTGGTCCTTTCCGCATTATTGCTAGACGTTGTCAGGTGGCGTATAAATTGGAATTGCCGACGAATTCTCCCATATCCACGACGTCTTCCATGTGTCGCAACTTCGTCAATGCTTCAAGGAATCTCCGCACCGAGCAGTGGATCATGAGGTGCTCGAATTGCAAGATGACCTATCTTCCAAGGAGCATCCGATCCGCATTCTCGATGAAGCTGAATGTCGGACCCGTCAGAAGGTTACCAAGTTCCTCAAAGTGCAGTGGTCAAATCATACTGAAGATGAAGCCACTTGGGAACGCGAGGATACTCTTCGTGCGGAATACCCCGAACTTTTTCCTTCTACCTCTTAATTCTCGGGACGAGAATTCTTGTTAGTGGATTAGATTTGTAACACCCCCAGTGGTTAACTACAGTAATCACCCTTTTGATTATGCCATGTCATCATGTTTAACAGTGCATGATCATCAATAGCATCATATTGCATTTCAACTCCTAAGTCAAATTCAAATTTAAATGAAAGTGGAAAATAAAAGTTGTCTAACATAGAAACTAAATTGTTCATTAAATGGCAAATATTCCAGAGACCATTCTAAAATTGTAACCAACAAATAATAAATTAATTATGTGCCTCTAACAGCAACAAAACAGAGATATTTAATCCAATTTTATTTATTTAAAGTCCAACTAAAATTCATTTGGCTTCAAACCATTTTTCCGGCAGTGGCTTATAATGCACCATATTTATTTGGGCTAGTCTCATATTTTACAAAAAGTGGTTTGAATTAAAAACAAAAGACAAAACAGAAAACAAAATAGAAAAACAGAAAAGAAAAAGAAAAAGAGAAAAAGACCCCCCAGGCCCAACTGGGCCAAGGCCCAGCCGACCGGCCCACTCCCTCCCTATATGGCCTCCCCCTGGAGTCCAGCAAACCCTAATCCCCCCCACCCACCGACACCCCCTCGCTCCCCCCCACTCGATCCATTCTGGATCGGGCCGAGCCCCGTGCTCGCCGCGCCCCGAGCCCGCGCGCTCGCTCGGCCCCGCGCCCTCGACGTCGCCCCGCACCGCCGCCCCGTCGCCACGCCGCCTCGCCCCCGACGCCGTTGCCAACCACCGTCGCCGCCCCGTCGCCGCGTCCCCCCTTGCCGGACCACGCCGTCGTCCCCGTCGCCCTCCCCGCGCCCACTGCCCGTGCCCTACACCGTACGGTGAGGCCCGGCCCCGGCCTCTCCCCTCTCACGCCGCGTCGCCTCGCTCGCCGCTGCTGCCCGAACCGCCCCTGCCGCTGCCACCATCGTCCGGCGCCGCTCCATGCTCGCCCGCGCCGCGCCTCGCCACGCCCCCGCCCGCGCACGCGCGCCGCACCGCACCCACGCGCACCCGCGCCGCTCCCATCGCCCGTCGCCGCGCCCCTGCCATCGCCGCGCGCGCGCCTGCGCGCGCCCGCGCCCGCCACCCGCCTGTGGCCCCTGGGCCGCTGCCAGGTGGGGCCCCGCGCCCCTGAGCCACTGGCCGGTGGGCCAAACCCCCTGGCCCAATGACAAACGGGCCCCGCCCTAAAAATGTTTTAGAAAATAAAAATAAAAATAATTAAGATTAATAATTAAAATTAATTAATTAATTAGTTAATTAACCCTGTTTAGATTAATCTAATTTAATTAATTAGTTTAATTATTAATTAATTAATTAGTTAATCCCTAATTAACTAAACAGCCTATGACAGGTGGGACCCACTGGTCCTGACATCATGCTGACGTCAGCAAACACTGTTTCGGATAATGTTTAATTTAAATAATTAAATAAATTCCAGAAATTAATAAAAACTTTAGAAAATCATATAAAATAATCCGTAACTCAGATCGAAAAACTTTGTACATGAAAGTCGCTCAGAACGACGAGACGAATTCGAATACGCTGTCCGTTCGTCCGTCACACGTCCCTAACTATCCGAACATGCAACCGTCCCTCTCCGGTCATCTGTCTGACAAATGTCCGGAATCGGGAAAACATTCCCGGATGGATCCCCCCCTTCATCGGTGACGTGCAACCATACGTTAGGACACACCCGGCACTGCACATTGTCATGTCGTACTTTGTGTTGCTCATGTTTGCTCTATATTTATACTGTTTCCTCCCCCTCTTCTTTCTCGATAGCCCCCGACCCCGACGTCGTCCCCGAGACCGACGTAGCTCTGGAGACCGAAGACACCATTGACGACCTTGCCCTTGCCGCCGAGCAACCAGGCAAGCCCCCCCCCTTTGAGCATATCGATATTGCCCATTCTAATTCTCATGCTTGCATTAGAATTGCTGCTGCTGCTGCTTTACCTATTCTGATGCTTAGCCTGTTTATCATAACCTGCTGTTGATAATTACCTGCATATCCTAAACTGCTTAGTATAGGCTGGGTAGAGACCTATCAGTGACCCCACTTATCCCGACTGCCGCGCTGGATTGTCAGAAGACCCGATCAACGGGATTGAAGACCAGGCCCCGACACCGCACATCACCCCCCTTAGTTGTAATTACACTGCAGCGTTACTATCGAGTGCCGAGGGTGAAACCTCTTGTAGCACTTCTGATGTTAACTCTGTAGAGTAGCTATTCGGTCGTGGTCATCAAGGGTGATTCCTCCTTCACCACTTCCGGTAACGACGCTGTCGTACAACACATCAAGTGTGAACCCATCGAGGGTGAATCCTCCGAGTTCACCTTGACAGACACATCGAGTAGGAATCCAACGAGGGTGATACCTCGGATTCCCCTGATGTTATGGACACACGGATACTTGGACTTTACACTGTTACTTGGATAGGCGGGTCGACCCTGAGGGGTACCCGCGTGCGCCTGAGAGGCGAGTGCTGTGAAGACGGGTGCTTGTATGGTGCCTGAGTGATGAATACGAGGCGCGGCCGGGCATTCTTAACCCTTGCAGCAAGTCCTCGAGACGGGGCGACGGGGTCACATCTTTCGTGAGTCTCTGCTCGTTACCGCATGCCCCTAGTCCTAACGATTTGGATATTTGATCCGAGCAGGCCTCTGGTCTGATAGCACTAACCATCACGTGGGCATAGTATGGGCGTTCTGCATCGTATGCATCAGCCGAAAGCTCTGTCAGACGTCCAGTTCAGCAGTGCGGCATGGAGTGATTGGCGCCATTGCGGTGGTGCTTGGATCTGAGCCATGTGCGCAACGACCCGGAGGGTGAGGGGCGATGGCCAAGACCCCCTTGCGCTTAGGATGTAGACCGGCGGGGACCTCTCTGCTGAGCTGTAGGTAGGGTTGCGATGTGTCGTTTGGCCGAGGCCAGGCATGACCCAGGAAAGTGTGTCCGGCCGGAGTTAATCGAGCGTGTTGGGTAAGTTGGTGCACCCCTGCAGGGAAGAAAACTTCTATCGATAGCCGGTCCTACGGTAAAGGACACTCGGAGTTGTATCCTGATTGATACAATTAGAACTGGATACTTGGATACTATGGCTCTGGGATTGCTTCTCGCAGGGAGTCGAGAAGGGATCTCCGGACGAGGTTGATGACTGTATGGCTCTGGGATTGCTTTCTCGCAGGGAGTCGAGAAAGGATCTCTGGGTGAGGATGAGACTTAATGATACTGCTACTTTATATTGATCTGTTCTGCTCTCTTCTATTGCTGCAAGACCGACGAAGATGCTAGTCTTCGATAGGACTAGGCCTTCTCTCTATTCTTGCATTTCTGCAGCCCAGTCCACATATACAGCCTCTCATTGAAAATGTTGCATATGTAGTGTAGATCCTTGCTTGCTGAGTACTTCTGAGTACTCACGGTTGCTTTGTTTTCCTTTTCTCCCCATATCAGTTTGTCGCGACCAGAGGATGGAGCCCCTTGAGACAGATGCCCCGTCGATCGACTACTACTACCATCCCGAGGATGGATACTACGACGAGTTGGATGACGACCAGGAGTAGGATTGAAGGGTCCTAGGCAGTAGGCCTATGCCTTTCGATCGTAGTGTTTTATTTTGCCCCGCCTTTCTAAAGGCCTTTCTGTTTCTGTTTCCTATCTGTACTCAGATATCTGATGCTTCCGCTGACGCTTGTACGCAAGCTTATGTATTCGAGCCCTCGAGGCCCCTGGCTTGTAATATAAAGCTTGTATGACTTTATTTATGTTTTAGAGTTGTGTTGTGATATCTTCCCGTGAGTCCTTAGGCTTGATCGTGTGCATTTGCGTGTATGATTAGTGCACGATTGGGCCGGGGGCGTCACAGGGGGCCAGCTTGATGGCCCACTTGGCCACTCGGCCTGATGCGTCTCTGCTGCCTATGATCTCCGCAAGCGGGGCGGTGCAGACAACCATGATGGGATGCTCTTGAAAGTATGGCTTGAGCTTCTTGGCAGCAAAATGCACGCCATAGCACAACTTTGGGTAGTGGGGGAAGTTCTGCTTGGAAGCTGACAGCACCTCACTCAAGTAGTAGACGGGCCTCTGGACCGGCAGTGCCTTGCCGTCCTCTTGGCGCTCTACCACCATAACTGTACTGACCACCCGGCTGGTGGCGGCGATGTAGAGAAGCATGGGCTCCTTGGCAGCCGGAGCGGCCAGGATGGGCGGCGTGGTCAACATCTTCTTGAGCTGGAGGAAAGCCTCGTCCGCCTTGTCGTTCCACTCAAAATGAGTGGTTTTCTTCATCAGCTGGTACAGGGGAAGAGCCTTCTCGCCCAGTCGACTGATGAAGCGGCTGATGGATGCCAAGCAGCCGGTGAACTTCTGAACGTCTCGCAGTCAGGTGGGCCTCTCCATCCTCTCGATGGCATTGATCTTGACAGGGTTGCACTCTATGCCGCGCTCTGAGACAAGGAAACCGAGGAGCTGGCCGGCTGGTACTCCAAAGACACACTTCTCTGGGTTGAGCTTGATTTGAAAATGGCGCAGATTATCAAAAGTTTCCTTGAGATCTTCCAGGAGGGTACCGCGCTTCTCCGTCTTCACCACAATATCGTCTACATAGACGTGGGCATTTTTGCCGAGTTGCTTGAGGAGGCACTTCTGCATGCAACGCTGGAACGTGGCACCGGCATTTCTCAAGCCGAATGTCATGGTCAGGTAGCAGAAGGCTCCGAATGGTGTGATGAAGGCGGTCTTCAGGCGGTCGGCCGGGCTTAACTTAATCTGGTGGTACCCCGAATAGGCATCCAAAAAACTCAATAGCTCGCATCCGGCTGTGGAGTCTATCACTTGGTCAATCCGAGGCAAGGCGACCGGATCCTTCGGGCAAGCTTTGTTGAGGCTGGTGTAGTCAATACACATGCGCCATTTGTTGTTCTTCTTTAGTACAAGGACTGGGTTGGCTAGCCACTCTGGGAAGAATACTTCCATAATGAAGTCGGCTGCTAGAAGCCGGGCTATCTCTTCACCAACAATTCCTCTCTTCTCCTCCGACAGGCGGCGGAGGGGTTGCCTGACTGGTTTTGCATCTGCTCTGACATGTAGCTTGTGCTCGGCGAAATCCGTCGGAACACCCGGCATGTCCTTTGGAGACCACGCAAAGATGTCCCGATTCTCATGGAGGAAATCGACGAGCTCGCTTTCCTATTTGCTGTCGAGGCAAGCTCCTATGACAGTGAACCTCTCCGGGTGCTCCGGGTCCAAGGGTATCTTCTTGGTTTCTTTGGCCGGTTGGAAAGAGCCATGAGGTTCTGACCCCTTGGGATCTGGCGACAGGTCCGGCTGCTCGCCGGCCATGGCCACAACCCGGTCAAGGAGCCATTTCTCGGCAGCAATCACAAGGGACTCGCCCAGCCGGCTGCTGGCAGTGGCACAGGTGGCAGACTTCTGGTAGTCGCTGGCTATGGTGATAATGCCCTTGGTGCCCGGCATCTTCATCTTGAGGTAGGTGTTGGGGAACGTAGCAGAATTTTAAAATTTTCTACGCATCACCAAGATCAATCTATGGAGTCATCTAGCAACGAGTGAGAGGGGAGTGTATCTACATACCCTTGTAGATCGCGAGCGGAAGCGTTCAAGAGAACGGGGTTGATGGAGTCGTACTCGTCGTGATCCAAATCACCGATGACCGAGCGCCGAACGGACGGCACCTCCGCGTTCAACACACGTACGGAGCAGAGACGTCTCCTCCTTCTTGATCCAGCAAGGGGGGAGGAGAGGTTGATGGAGATCCAGCAGCACGACGGTGTGGTGGTGGAAGCAGCGGGATTTCAGCAGGGCGTCGCCAAGCGCTACTGGAGGAGGAAGAGGTGTCACGGGAGGGAGAGGGAGGCGCCAGGGGCTGAGCTGTTTCTCCCATGCACCTCCCCACTATATATAGGGGTGGAGGGGGCTGGTTTCTTGCCCTCCAAGTCCATTGGGGCGTTGGCAAAGGTGGAAGGAAAGAAATCCCATCCTTTCCCTTCCCCACCGATTGTTATCCCCCTTTTTTAGGGATCTTGATCTTATCCCTTCGGGATATGATCTTATTCCTTCTAAGGGGGAATCTTGGTGCGCCTTGACTAGGGGTGTGGGGCCTTGCCCCCACTACCCACGTTCATGTGGGTCCCCCCATGCAGGTGGGCCCCACTCCGGAACCTTCTAGAACCTTCTCGGTACAATACCGAAAAATCCCGAACATTTTCCGGTGGCCAAAATAGGACTTCCCATATATAAATCTTTACCCCCGGACCATTCCGGAACTCCTCGTGACGTCCAGGATCTCATCCGAGACTCCGAACAACCTTCGGGTTACCGCATACTAATATCTCTATAACCCTAGCGTCACCGAACCTTAAGTGTGTAGACCCTACGGGTTCGGGAGACACGCAGACATGACCGAGACGACTCTCCGGTCAATAACCAACAGCGGGATCTGGATACCCATGTTGGCTCCCACATGCTCCTCGATGATCTCATCGGATGAACCACGATGTCGAGGATTCAATCAATCCCGTACGCAATTCCCTTTGTCTATCGGTACGATACTTGCCCGAGATTCGATCGTCGGTATCTCGATACCTTGTTCAATCTCGTTACCGGCAAGTCTCTTTACTCGTTTCCGTAACACATCATCCCATGAACAACTCCTTGATCACATTGAGCTCATTATGATGATGTCCTACCGAGTGGGCCTAGAGGTACCTCTCCGTTACATGGAGTGACAAATCCCAGTCTCGATTCGTGCCAACCCAACAGATACTTTCGGAGATACCCGTAGTGCACCTTTATAGCCACCCAGTTACGTTGTGACGTTTGGTGCACCCAAAGCACTCCTACGGTATCCGGGAGTTGCACAATCTCATGGTCTAAGGAAAAGTTACTTGACATTGGAAAAGCTTTAGCAAACGAACTACACGATCTAGTGCTAGGCTTAGGATTGGGTCTTGTCCATCACATCATTCTCCTAATGATGTGATCCCGTTATCAATGACATCCAATGTCCATGGTCAGGAAACCGTAACCATCTATTGATCAACGAGCTAGTCAACTAGAGGCTTACTAGGGACATGTTGTGGTCTATGTATTCACACATGTATTACGATTTCCGGATAACACAATTATAGCATGAATAACAGACAATTATCATGAACAAGGAAATATAATAATAACCATTTTATTATTGCCTCTAGGGCATATTTCCAACAGGAGTCATCTAGCAACGAGTGAGAGGGGAGTGTATCTACATACCCTTGTAGATCGCGAGCGGAAGCGTTCAAGAGAACGGGGTTGATGGAGTCGTACTCGTCGTGATCCAAATCACCGATGACCGAGCGCCGAACGGACGGCACCTCCGCGTTCAACACACGTACGGAGCAGAGACGTCTCCTCCTTCTTGATCCAGCAAGGGGGGAGGAGATGTTGATGGAGATCCAGCAGCACGACGGTGTGGTGGTGGAAGCAGCGGGATTTCAGCAGGGCTTCGCCAAGCGCTACTGGAGGAGGAAGAGGTGTCACGGGAGGGAGAGGGAGGCGCCAGGGGCTGTGCTCTTTCTCCCATGCACCTCCCCACTATATATAGGGGTGGAGGGGGCTGGTTTCTTGCCCTCCAAGTCCATTGGGGCGTTGGCAAAGGTGGAAGGAAAGAAATCCCATCCTTTCCCTTCCCCACCGATTGTTATCCCCCTTTTTTAGGGATCTTGATCTTATCCCTTCGGGATATGATCTTATTCCTTCTAAGGGGGAATCTTGGTGCGCCTTGACTAGGGGTGTGGGGCCTTGCCCCCACTACCCACGTTCATGTGGGTCCCCCCATGCAGGTGGGCCCCACTCCGGAACCTTCTAGAACCTTCTCGGTACAATACCGAAAAATCCCGAACATTTTCCGGTGGCCAAAATAGGACTTCCCATATATACATCTTTACCTCCGGACCATTCCGGAACTCCTCGTGACGTCCAGGATCTCATCCGAGACTCCGAACAACCTTCGGGTTACCGCATACTAATATCTCTATAACCCTAGCGTCACCGAACCTTAAGTGTGTAGACCCTACGGGTTCGGGAGACACGCAGACATGACCGAGACGACTCTCCGGTCAATAACCAACAGCGGGATCTGGATACCCATGTTGGCTCCCACATGCTCCTCGATGATCTCATCGGATGAACCACGATGTCGAGGATTCAATCAATCCCGTACGCAATTCCCTTTGTCTATCGGTACGATACTTGCCCGAGATTCGATCGTCGGTATCTCGATACCTTGTTCAATCTCATTACCGGCAAGTCTCTTTACTCGTTTCTGTAACACATCATCCCGTGAACAACTCCTTGATCACATTGAGCTCATTATGATGATGTCCTACCGAGTGGGCCCAGAGGTACCTCTCCGTTACATGGAGTGACAAATCCCAGTCTCGATTCGTGCCAACCCAACAGATACTTTCGGAGATACCCGTAGTGCACCTTTATAGCCACCCAGTTACGTTGTGACGTTTGGTGCACCCAAAGCACTCCTACGGTATCCGGGAGTTGCACAATCTCATGGTCTAAGGAAAAGTTACTTGACATTGGAAAAGCTTTAGCAAATGAACTACACGATCTAGTGCTAGGCTTAGGATTGGGTCTTGTCCATCACATCATTCTCCTAATGATGTGATCCCGTTATCAATGACATCCAATGTCCATGGTCAGGAAACCGTAACCATCTATTGATCAACGAGCTAGTCAACTAGAGGCTTACTAGAGACATGTTGTGGTCTATGTATTCACACATGTATTACGATTTCCGGATAACACAATTATAGCATGAATAACAGACAATTATCATGAACAAGGAAATATAATAATAACCATTTTATTATTGCCTCTAGGGCATATTTCCAACAGTCTCCCACTTGCACTAGAGTCAATAATCTAGTTACATTGTGATGAATCGAACACCCATAGAGTACTGGTGTTGATCATGTTTTGCTCGTGAAAGAGGTTTAGTCAACGGATCTGCTACATTCAAATCCGTGTGCACTTTACAAATATCTATGTCTCCATCTTGAACATGTTCACGTATGGAGTTGAAGCGACGCTTGATATGCCTGGTCCTTTTGTGAAGCCTGGGCTCCTTGGCAAGGGCAATAGCTCCAGTGTTGTCACAGAAGAGAGCCATTGGACCCGACGCATTTGGAATGACTCCTAGGTCGGTGATGAACTCCTTCATCCATACTGCTTCGTGTGCTGCCTCCGAGGCTGCTATGTACTCCGCTTCGCATGTAGAACCCGCCACGACGCTTTGCTTGCAACTGCACCAGCTTACCGCTCCACCATTCAAAATATACACGTATCCGGTTTGTGACCTGGAGTCATCCGGATCTGTGTCGAAGCTAGCGTCGACGTAACCCTTTACGACGAGCTCTTCGTCACCTCCATATACGAGAAACATATCCTTAGTCCTTTTCAGGTACTTCAGGATGTTCTTGACCGCTGTCCAGTGTTCCTTGCCGGGATTACTTTGGTACCTACCTACCAAACTTACAGCAAGGTTTACATCAGGTCTGGTACACAGCATGGCATACATAATAGACCCTATGGCTGAGGCATAGGGGATGACACTCATCTCTTCTATATCTTTTGCCGTGGTCGGGCATTGAGCCGAGCTCAATTTCACACCTTGCAATACAGGCAAGAACCCCTTCTTGGACTGATCCATATTGAACTTCTTCAATATCTTATCAAGGTATGTGCTTTGCGAAAGACCTATGAGGTGTCTCGATCTATCTCTATAGATCTTGATGCCTAATATATAAGCAGCTTCTCCAAGGTCCTTCATTGAAAAACACTTATTCAAGTAGGCCTTTATACTTTCCAAGAATTCTATATCATTTCCCATCAGCAGTATGTCATCCACATATAATATGAGAAATGCTACAGAGCTCCCACTCACTTTCTTGTAAACACAGGCTTCTCCATAAGTCTGTGTGAACCCAAACGCTTTGATCATCTCGTCAAAGCGAATGTTCCAACTCCGAGATGCTTGCACCAGCCCATCGATTGAGCGCTGGAGCTTGCATACCTTGTCAGCATTCTCAGGGTCGACAAAACCTTCCGGTTGTATCATATACAACTCTTCCTTAAGAAAACCATTAAGGAATGCCGTTTTGACGTCCATTTGCCATATCTCATAATCATAGTATGCGGCAATTGCTAACATGATTCTGACGGATTTCAGCTTCGCTACGGGTGAGAAAGTCTCATCGTAGTCAACCCCTTGAACTTGTCGATAACCCTTAGCGACAAGCCGAGCCTTATAGATGGTCACATTACCATCCGCGTCAGTCTTCTTCTTAAAGATTCATTTATTTTCTATGGCTTGCCGATCATCGGGCAAGTCAGTCAAAGTCCATACTTCGTTTTCATACATGGATCCTATCTCGGATTTCATGGCTTCAAGCCATTTGTCGGAATCCGGGCCCGCCATCGCTTCTTCATAGTTCGAAGGTTCACTGTTGTCTAACAACATGATTTCCAGGACAGGATTGCCATACCACTCTGGTGCGGAACGTGTCCTCGTGGACCTTCGAAGTTCAGTGGTAGCTTGATCATGATCATTATCAATAACTTCCTCTCTAGCCGGTGTAGGCTCCACAGAAACATTTTCCTGTGCTGCGCTACTCTCCGGTTCGAGGGTCATCTCATCAAGCTCCACTTTCCTCCCACTTACTTCTTTCGAGAGAAACTCTTTCTCTAGAAAGGATCCAGTCCTGGCAACAAAGATCTTGCCCTCGGATCTTAGGTAGAAGGTATACCCAATAGTTTCCTTAGGGTATCCTATGAATACGCATTTTTCCGACTTGGGTTCGAGCTTCTCTGGTTGAAGTTTCTTCACATAAGCATCGCATCCCCAAACTTTCAGAAACGACAGCTTAGGTTTCTTCCCAAACCATAATTCATACGGTGTCGTCTCAACGGATTTTGACGGTGCCCTATTTAAAGTGAATGCGGCAGTCTCTAAAGCATAACCCCAAAAGGATAGCGGTAAATCGGTAAGAGACATCATAGATCGCACCATATCCAATAGAGTGTGATTACGACGTTCGGACACACCATTACGCTGAGGTGTTCCAGGCGGCGTGAGTTGTGAAACAATTCCACATTTCCTTAAGTGCGTGCCAAATTCATGACTCAAATATTCTCCTCCACGATCTGATCGTAAGAACTTTATTTTCTTGTCACGTTGATTCTCAACCTCACTCTGAAATTCCTTGAACTTTTCAAAGGTCTCAGACTTGTGCTTCATCAAGTAGACATACCCATATCTACTCAAATCATCGGTGAGGGTGAGAACATAACGATAACCACCGCGAGCCTCAACACTCATTGGACCACACACATCAGTATGTATGATCTCCAATAAGTTGGTTGCTCGCTCCATTGTTCCGGAGAACGGAGTCTTGGTCATCTTGCCCAAGAGGCATGGTTCGCATCTGTCAAATGATTCATAATCAAGAGACTCCAAAAGTCCATCTGCATGGAGTTTCTTCATGCGTTTGACACCGATATGACCAAGGCGGCAGTGCCACAAGTATGTGGGACTATCGTTATCAACCTTGCATTTCTTGGCATTCACATTATAAACATGTGTAACATCACGTTCGAGATTCAATAAAAATAAACCATTCACCAGCGGGGCATGACCATAAAACATATCTCTCATATAAATAGAACAACCATTATTCTCAGATTTAAATGAGTAGCCATCTCGCATTAAGCGAGATCCAGATACAATGTTCATGCTCAAAGCTGGTACTAAATAACAATTATTGAGGTTTAAAACTAATCCCGTAGGTAGATGCAAAGGTAGCGTGCCGACGGCGATCACATCGACCTTGGAACCATTCCCGACGCGCATCGTCACCTCGTCCTTTGCCAGTCTACGCTGATTCCGCAGTTCCTGCTTTGAGTTACAAATATGAGCAACCGCACCGGTATCAAATACCCAGGAACTACTACGAGTGCTGGTAAGGTACACATCAATTACATGTATATCATATATACCTTTGGTATTGCCGGCCTTCTTGTCCGCCAAGTACTTGGGGCAGTTTCGCTTCCAGTGACCGTTTCCCTTGCAATAAAAGCACTCAGTCTCAGGCTTGGGTCCATTCTTCGACTTCTTCCCGGCAGCTGGCTTACCGGGCGCGGCAACTCCCTTGTCGTCCTTCTTGAAGTTCTTCTTACCCTTGCCCTTCTTGAACTTAGTGGTTTTATTCACCATCAACACTTGATGTTCCTTTCTGATCTCTGCCTCCGCTGACTTCAGCATCGCATATACCTCAGGAATGGTCTTTTCCATCCCCTGCATGTTGAAGTTCATCACGAAGCTCTTGTAGCTAGGTGGAAGCGACTGAAGGATTCTGTCAACGACCGCGTCATCCGGGAGATTAACTCCCAGCTGAGACAAGCGGCTGTGCAACCCAGACATTTTGAGTATGTGCTCGCTGACAGAACTATTTTCCTCCATCTTACAGCTGTAGAACTTATCGGAGACTTCATATCTCTCGATCCGGGCATGAGCTTGGAAAACCATTTTCAGCTCTTCGAACATCTCATATGCTCCGTGATGCTCAAAACGCTTTTGGAGCCCCGGTTCTAAGCTGAAGAGCATGCCGCACTGAACGAAGGAGTAATCATCGGTACGTGTCTGCCAAACGTTCAAATCGTCTGGCAGTGCTGGGAGAGCAGGTGGGTCACCTAACGGTGCTTCAAGGACATATGATTTCTTGGCAGCTATGAGGATAATCCTCAGGTTACGGACCCAGTCCGCATAGTTGCTACCATCGTCTTTCAGCTTGTTTTTCTCTAGGAACGCGTTGAAGTTGAGGGTAACATTAGCGTTGGCCATTTGATCTAAAAGATAGATATGTAACATTTAGACTAAGTTCATGACAATTAAGTTCATCTAATCAAATTATGTAATGAACTCCCACTCAGATAGACATCCCTCTCATCATCTAAGTGATTACATGATCCGAATCGACTAGGCCGTGTCCGATCATCACGTGAGACGGACTAGTCATCAACGGTGAACATCCCCATGTTGATCGTATCTTCTATACGACTCATGCTCGACCTTTCGGTCTCTTGTGTTCCGAGGCCATGTCTGTACATGCTAGGCTCGTCAAGTCAACCTAAGTGTATTGCTGTGTAAATCTGGCTTACACCCGTTGTATTCGAACGTTAGAATCTATCACACCCGATCAACACGTAGTGCTTCGAAACAACGAACCTTCGCAACGGTGCACAGTTAGGGGGAACACTTTCTTGAAATTTTAGTAAGGGATCATCTTATATATGCTACCGTCGTTCTAAGCAAGTAAGATGCAAAAACATGATAAACATCTCATGCAATCAAAATAGTGACATGATATGGCCATTATCACTTTGCTCCTTTTGATCTCCATCTTCGGGGCTCCATGATCATCATCGTCACCGGCATGACACCATGATCTCCATCATCATTATCTCCATCATCGTGTCTTCATGAAGTTGTCTCGCCAGCTATTACTTCTACTACTACGGCTAACGGTTAGCAATAAAGTAAAGTAATTACATGGCGAATTTCAATGACACGCAGGTCATATAATAAATTAAGACAACTCCTATGGCTCCTGCCGGTTGTCATACTCATCGACATGCAAGTCGTGATTCCTATTACAAGAACATGATCATCTCATACATCACATATATCATTCATCACATCCTTTGGCCATATCACATCACAAAGCACTTGCTGCAAAAACAAGTTAGACGTCCTCTAATTGTTGTTGCAAGTTTTTTACGTGGCTGCTATAGGTTTCTAGCAAGAATGTTTCTTACCTACGCCAAAACCACAACGTGATATGCCAATTTCTATTTACCCTTCATAAGGACCCTGTTCATCGAATCCGATCCGACTAAAGTGGGAGAGACAGACACCCGCTAGCCACCT